>CANTUQ010000208.1:6522500-7122500 GCA_947683425.1 Excoecaria cochinchinensis
ATTTTATTTTATAACAAATTTATAGAGTTGGTGTTTCAAAAAAAATAGTTAAATATAGTATTTTTACTTCAAACCGTCTTTAAACCGTTTCAAACTGCCTTTAAACCGCACCAAACCATTATGAGTTTTAATGGGTTGAGTTGATTTTTAATAAAAAAATCATTCATTTCACACATGTTGGGTTGGATTGGATTCATTTCATTTTTTACCCAATCCAACCCATGAACAGCCCTAATTCTCGGCACTTGCACAGTATTCTCACATTTTAATTTTCGTGCACTCCATATGATGTGGTGTACATTTTTGTAGGAGGCTTGACTGCTATTTAAAGTAATCGATTAAACCGTGATTGTTTTTTTAAAAAAAAAAATTTGTATATATTATTATCCCAATTTTTTATCATGTTACAGAAAGAGAGAATATGGAGATACATGTCCCTTAGTGTGTAGTGCTGCTAAAATACTGAAATAGTGAAACGGGAAATGGACCCAAAATCAGATATTCCAGCTCTTCTCATTGTCCAAATACTTTGACCCTACTACTCTACTCTGCCTCTATTAGTATAGCCCTGTCCTCTTCGCTCTCTAATTTTCTGCCTACATTGAAATTTGGAATGCATATCAATTACCAATATTTTTAAAATGGGGTTGATTCTATCGATTGAAACAGTTCACCCGAAATATGCAAAAAAATCGACTTGGATAGAAAAAAAATGTTGGATAAATCTGATCGGACAGAAAAAATTAAGTTAGACCAGAAAAAAATCTAATATACCCTAAAAAATATTTCTATATTTTTATAAAATATATTTTTATAATTCAGATTAATAACGGTTGAATATTGTTCAATCAAAAATTTATATTTGGTAATAAAATCAATTTATATTAATATTAGACTTGATAAAATTGAAAATGATGTGAAATTGTTTCCACTATATTTTTATTTTATATTTTTTAAATATTGAATAACTATATAATTTAAATGTAATGAAATATTAAGAAAGAAATAAAAATGAACATAATAATTATAAAAATAATATATTTAGATAATGTCATAAAAAATAAATTTTACAATTGAAATTAAAATTAAAAATTTAAAAATTTAAAAATGCATTTTCCTTATAAATTCAAATATTTAAAAGAGAAATCCAATTATAGTATTTAATATTTTACTATTATTGCTAAAAAAAGTAGAATAAATGAAGAAAAATTAATATATTGATATGTAATAATTAATAGGTTGTTTGAATGCGTTTTTTATATACCATATTTTTAATTTTTTATAAATAATTATATTTAAAAAAAAAAACTCCAAATCAATTTGATCCAACAGTTGACTCATTACTCAATTGACAGGTCGAGTTAATGTTCTAATATTGTGAAGTACATCCACATCAATTTCTTAGGGATTAATATATAATTTCTTCATAAACTATCACCTTTTAATGATATCATTCTCTTAAATAAATTACTACCTTTTCACATATTATTTTTTAAAATTAATTTAATTTGCTTTTAAAATTTATTTAAAAAATAAATAATATTTTTTATATTATTAAAAATATTAAATTATCTTTTAAATTTATTAAAAAAAGTCAAATTATCCTTTCTATAAGAAAATAATTTAATATTTTTAACAAATTTAAAAAGATAATTTAACAATATATTAAATGATTATAACTTAAAAGAAATTTATGTATTATTACTTTCTTATACTGTAACATGGCACTCGTTTCGTGGCAGATTCCAAAACGCAATTGCACCAAAAAATCAAAAAACAAAAAACAAAAAAACAAAAAAACTTTGAATACACTATTTGTATTTGGTAAATATAAGCACACTCTTTAGTGATCATATTCTCATTCTAATAGATACAACTTGATTACTAATAATAATTTTTTCAATATAGCCACTGCATTTAATTTTAGTTTTTGTTATAAGTTTCTAAGTCACATGCATCAATCAAATTACGGATTAGAAATCAATTCCTTTCCTAAATTTATTATCTGAAGTAACAATATTAATTTTATTAGCAAAATTAGCCCATAAGTTTAGACTTATTGACAACCTAAGCCTCCTGAGCTTTATAATAGTTGTCTATCAAGAGCTCTTATTCTTGTATATGGAGTAATTTGAGTCCCTAGTTTTGCATTTTTCTCCTTATTAAACTCTTAATTAAGATATTGATATTCTTGAATTTTAAAAGAAAAAAAAATAACAGTGTAAACTTGTGTAAGTAAATGAAAGAAAAGAGAATTTTATCTAAAAGGAAAAAACCAAATGAAGGGAATCAATTAACTAAAACATGTTAATTTCTTTGGTCGGCCGGACAAACGTACACCGCGTGTGGCACACCCGCACACCGAATTCACTCTAAATGAAGTTGCGTGATCCTCTCCAATTTTTTAAACATATATTTCCCTTCTTCACCGACAAAATCCAAATGAAAGATAATTCTTCCATGACTAGTTGACTATGATCCAATAATTTCAGAAAACTTCCCACATAAAAATTATGTCAACACCTGGTAGCTAGCTTCCAACAATTCAAGACATCCATTATTGAAATTTTACCCATTTATATCAGTACTCCTAAGTTTATAATGGCCTGACACATTAAGTGAAATGCATCAGCAAAATCAAAAAACTTAACTAAATATAAGCTCACAATTCGATCAAAGTAGATTGGGAAGTGTGGTTGGAAAATTAACTCTTTAATTTCAGCAGATTTTAAAGCCTTTAGGGTTTAAGAGTTGCTTTAAATTAAAGCTAATTAGTGTAATGCCCTAATATCCAATCATGTTAAGATGTATGACACTATATAATAAATAATAATATTTTTTATCCACAAGTTTATTTCACTTAAATACTATTTGTGAAGTCCACACAACAATATATCTTGTAAACTGAATCATAACGAGTTTATGATGTTAAAGACACTTATTACATATATGATATTCTTTTCAAATAACCCTAGTTATAGTATTAATAAAAATGAACATTGTTAATCCGAATGAATTAACACGCTTCCTTATCAATGAAATAATTATAAAAAATTATGGCATCGAAACACCAATGCCAATATGTTAATTCATATTTACATTGCTTCACTAAATTCAGGGGGTTAGTATGTACATTTTTATTACAATCAAAGGGTGATTTGTTCATCTTGCAAAATACATGCAGGCAATAAATTTTTGCCTAATTTATATGCATAAAAAATCAAACATAAAGTTAAAAATGTGTAATTAAATATTTCTACTGTATTAACTCAGCACGCAGCGCAGGCTGTCATATCGGCTTTCATCAGCCGATCAGCTGGTGTACAGCACTCAAGTATTGTCTTTCATTTTTACCAACTTTAGGTACATTACATATACATACCAATATACCTAAAGTTGGCAAAAGATAAGTCGTTACTTGTGTGCTGAAAAAAACAAAAGAAACTTCTAAGATTTTGGTTTTCAGGGGCAACTCGGAACAAAGTGATCTTATTGGAATTTATTCTAATCCACTCGTCTTAAGAAATCTCATTCAGGCATATATGAGTCTCAGAAGTGGAGTTCCAGTCTCCTCAATACAAATGGAGCTTCGCATCTTCTCTGCATCAATTTGCCTTTCGCAATACATCACTCTGATAATTTTGATTGAAAATGGTAGATTATACCTAAACATTTCTCAATTTGTAGACAATCCACTGATATACCAACAGGAAAATACAAAAAATTTTCACAATGTATTTTCTATGGACAACTAACGCTTAACCAAATGCAACCTAATGAAAATTTTCTATATCATTCCATTACTTTAAAAGATTACCTCATTACACCATCAGTCAGCCCTCCAGATTATCTTCCTTTAATCTTTCCTGAAAAACAAAACAACCCAGAAATCACTCAGGTAAATTTTGACAGCCATCATCTTCATATCAAGAACATAAAGCATATATAATCAATTCAAATTTTATACAAATGCAGTATAACCCTACTAAAGACTCAAGACGCTCAAGGCTCTATCTTCAGGAGCAGCAGAAACTTATTTGAATCAAAGATAGATTTTACTCAAAAGAGAATCAATCTTTCTTTCCTTTCTGCTCCTTACCCCACTCAAAAAATAAAGAATAACTAATAAAATCCATTCACTGAAATATTTCAGTAAATCTGCTAATGAGTGGATTCATGGATCAATGTGAATTTCAATTGAAATGTTTCGCTAGCATTTCAAATCTGATTGCAGCCCCAAAACAAATCTGACGAAAAACAAATCAAGTACAGTTTGGTGAATTTAGAATAAGAATTTTTAGCAATACAAGTGCACAGGCCGACTAAATTGGTGTTCTAACATACATGAGTTCTTAGATGTATCATACATGCATCTTCCCACCCACCCAAACACACACACACAAAGAGAATCCAAGTTTATGATGTGGCCAGATGAATTCTTCAATATTTCTATGCACTCGAAACTAAATCAAGAAGTTAGAAGCAGCAGCAGCAATATAAATACAAAATTCAAATTTACAATTGCTTCAACAATTGATAGCTCTTGTGCATATTAGAAGACCAGACACACATGAAGATACTAGAGTATGGCCCAATAGGATATCATACATGCCATGGCTTGGCATTACATAGTTTCCATGCATATTATAACACTTCCAAAACACTTAACAAAGTGGTAGGTGTATACTGAAATTGAACAAAACTGTGAAGTCATAAATAAGTGCAATTTGATCTCTATGTTAAAATGATTAACATGTATGTGTGTGTGTAAAAGAAAAAACATATTAAGCCAAAGTAGGCAAAACCCCTACAAGAAGGGCACTGACATAGGCAACCATAAGAAAATGCATACACCCTAATTATTTATATTAATAAAAGGAAAAGAAAAAGAAAAGGAAATGCACACACAAAATAACAAGGAAGACTAGTTAAAGAATTACCCATAGAGTTCTTCCATGGTATCCTTCAATCGTTCAACATCAGCACCGACAATTTCAGCTGCCTTTTTCCCATTCTGGAAGAAATGGAATGTTGGCTGCCAAATAAGGCAAAAGTAAGAAAAGATTTATGTGAGCCACATGACACGAAAATTTAAAAATTATAGGTCAACTAACTAGTGAGCTAACACCTAATATGAGAAAACCAAATCAGATAAAATAGAAAACACATTCACCATTTAAAAACTAGGACAGAAGCATAAATAAGAAAGGCGATGTTTAATAGGTTGATGTCCATCAATACATGTCTCCGTATTTTAGATTGATTGTGCCTAGATACTAATTTTTGATGCATGGCCCTTGAGGCCCCAATATTGATTCATTGCTTCCATGGCTTGCAATCTGCACGCTAATACTTGGCTATTTTCAATTTGAATTGGTCTACATCTTTGTTACTTTCTACTAACTCGTCTGACTAACTAATCATTATGCCGTTGCTGGTATGACAATGTTATACATGCTACAAGAAACTCTTCAACACATACTTCCATATCAATAGCCCCCTTCATGTACTCCATGAGCCTGTGGCTTGGCCAAGCCACCTACAGGTTTCGATTCACCCCATTGACATTCTCCCACCTAGAAAACCAGCGTCCTCATCAATTATGCCACAACTCTCATTTTCTTCCACAAATTTTACTTTTCTTCCACACAAATTTTACTTTTCTTCCATTCCAGAAATCATAGTCATGAAACCTAGAGCTCAAATATAAATGAAAAATAAGTAAATGATGATGATAGTCAATTACCTAGTTACCATATGTTTACAACTAATAAATTATGTTCACTCAAGCTGTAACTATAAGACCACTGATTTGAGAATATTGAAATATGTGTCCACATGCGCATGTAAATAAGCAACTCCTTTTTTCCCTTGATCATGTGAATATTGTCTCTAATATTGGCGTGCACAATTGCAATGAGCAGCAATCTTACAGTAAAAAGTGATATGAGGATGGTCTGACAATGGATTATCGGTTTCACACCCGCCTGTCTTAGTAATTACACCTAAAGATCCAAAGGAGTAACAGAGATGGAGTGGATTGTATCACACAACCTAAGAGCAAAATTTTGCAAGTTTATTTGCTTGTGCATGCTGATCTACCATACCTTTTCACGGCACCATGTCACACCCCGTTTGCCCCCTAGTAGAATGAGCCTGTCTGTGTGTGCTATCATTTGCATGTGTTCAGCATAGCATAAGGGTATTTTGGTAAAAATGCATATTTTGGATTTTGTTAGTATGTGGGTGCATGTATAGCAATAGTGTGTGATTTAATTAAGAAATAATTGTGTGCACTTGAGCATACCATATTAGGGTGTTTTAAGTTGGGACATGTTTGTGTACATTTGCTCATACCATTGTAGGGTGCATTTAAGTGAGATTACTTTGAGTGTGTGTAGTGCATATTAATTTGGTGTGAGTGGTTGGTTCCCACCAACAGTAAGGTGACAAATGTAGTGATAGGAAAAAGAAGAGTTAATAGAGAAAAGGAAATGGGAAACGTAGGAATTCATTTCTTCTTCCCGATTCTTCTTCCTCTTTGACTCATCTTCTCCTTTGCTCTTAGTTTGAAACCCTAGCTTGGGATTAAGCTACTGTTAGTGGAAATCAACCATTCCCTTGGCATTTTGTTGGTAAGTCACTGTATTTCTCATCTTAGTTTCCATTTATTTCATCTGCTTCTTCTTCCTTGAGTTTAGGTTTAACTTAGGCTTGCATTGTTGAATGTTTGTGTTTAGCTGAGGCTCCTCGCGATCCCAAAGGCAAGGAGATTGCTGGAAGTAGTGGGACTAAGTGAAGCGAAGCTTAGAATTCAGGTTTGGGAATTGTTTGTTATGATTTGTGTGATTTTTAGTTTACTGTAAAATTCTAGGGTTTGTATTTTTGAAGAACTTGAATGCATATATTCTTGATCTGGTTGTTTAAAAGTTGAATTGAGTTTCTATATGATGTTTTTAGTGTATGAGATGTTTACTGGAAAGTAAGAACAGGTTTTGATTGGTTTTGAATCGAATTTAGATTGATTTCTTTGTTCTGGGAAATTCTGGAAAATCTGGAAATCGATATTGTAGAAATTCCCGTCTGTCACGTGACTAGCCAAGAAAGAGAGGCAAGTCACGAGACGTGACCTCAGGTCACGACTCGTGACCTGCCAGTTCGAGGCCAGTCACGAGTTGTGGCTGCCTGTCACAACTCGTGACCAGCTGAAATGAAGCCAGTCACGAGACGTGACTTCCAGTCGGCTCGTGACCGGCCTGAGAGAAGGCGCGTCGCGTGACAGCCAGTCACGAGACGTGACTTCCAGTCACGCCTCGTGACCAGCCTGAGCGTCGCGTGACCAGCCCAAAGAAGGAAGCCAGTCACGAGACGTGACACCCAGTCACGACTCGTGATCAGCGTGAGGTAAGGGGGCGAGTCGCCACGTGATCCGCGAGGGACAGAGCCAGTCACGAGGCGTGACCCTCAGTCACGTCTCGTGACCTGCCCTGTGAGGAGGCAAGTCACACCTCGTGACCAGCCAACCTCACCCGTTACCCCGCTCAGCCCTTTTTCCGAAATTTCCCGGTTTGTAACTCATAAATGAATTGGTGTTTCTTCCGAATGGACTTATACTGCTGTATGATGCATGTCATACTTTCTTATGCTTTGATTTGAATGATAACATGATTTTCTGATGAATTATATTCCGTACTCTAAAATGTGATTTGAATGACGCATAACCTGCTAGAGTCGAGTAAGTGGATAGTTAGGCATGCCTAATAGAGTCTTTAGCTGCAGCCCTCAGTTCAGTTTGGACCCCGATCAGGTCCCCGTTTGGTTCCTCGCGAACCCTTCAGTATTAGGATCTTGTTTAAGTTCCCCTCAGTATAAAATATTGTGCTTTGATAAAATGAATTGACTTTTGATTTGTACCTGTGAGGTACCCTCAGTATTCGATTCGTACCCGTAAGGTACCCTCAGTTCACTCGTTATCCACTATCTAGAGTCAGCAGGTGTTCATTATATAATTGATTGAATTGCTCTGTTCTGAATAGGATATAAACATATGGTATTTGAATGAGTATAATGATGGGACATATGTTCAGTTAATTTGGAAGTGGATATGTAATTGTGATGCAAATGTATGGCTTTAATTTGTGAGCATGACTATATGGGCCCGTTTGCTTTCCCGTATAATATACGGGATAGCATAACATAATACCAAGTGAGGTGTTTGGATAATTTTTGTAGAAAGTTATACGTGTATTATCTAATACATAATCTAAGTTTTATCTCATCTATTCAGGA
The DNA here is from genome assembly GCA_947683425.1 of Excoecaria cochinchinensis. Classification (NCBI taxonomy): domain Eukaryota; kingdom Viridiplantae; phylum Streptophyta; class Magnoliopsida; order Malpighiales; family Euphorbiaceae; genus Excoecaria; species Excoecaria cochinchinensis. Next base: position 6,530,790 of record CANTUQ010000208.1, read on the forward strand.
TATAATAATACACCCTATACCTATGGGTTTATCTAATACATAATCACGTATTTAACTAAAATACATTCACCTCCGGTAGTGCCTCCCTCTCCGGCGCGACACAGCTCACATCTTCAACAAATTCTCAAATCCCATTGCACTTAACCCTGTCGCGATTCTCGCTATCCCTCTAGTCCGTCTGTCTGTGACTCTTTCTATCACTCAAATAGCCGCTGCTCTCCCTCTCCGGTGTCCATCGTCGCTAGCCGTCGAACTCTGCCATCCAGCAAAATTCAAGTACTTTACTCATCTCTTTTTTTTCCACTCATTTTGTAATGAGTTTTATTTAATGGGTAGAATGGGTTGGTAAAGTAAAATCCATGATAATCTGAGCTTTTCAATTCAAAAAATTGATTACTGCTTTCTCTTTCTCTCTCTGAGAACAAAACCAAGAAAACCCAAAAAAAAACTATAAATTTCTGTCTGTTGATTGATGTGCTGACAGATTTAACAAACAAGCTTTAGATTTTTCATGGAGTTTGATGTGGGTTTTCGATCAATTGCAAAATCTAGTAAGGATTTCCTTCTTCTTGGATTGTTCAGCTACTCTTTTTTAGTTCTTGGATTTTACCCTTTGTATTCTTCTAGAGGCAATAAAATTTCTTTATTAATCAAATAAACAATACACACTCTGTTCATCGATTATTTAATATAATCATTAAAATATTATTTTATTAATTTTCTATAATTATATATTCTCACTTTATTAATTACTTTTTTTATAAATAAAGATCAAATAGCAAAATACATAATGAATGTAATGGAAGAATATTATAACTCTCATTGGTTTAGATATTGCAGATTTAAAGCTAAAGGGTAACATTTATAAGTATATCCACATATATGCCCACCAGAATCTAGACATTTACCTTTCCATGAACATATTCATCATGTGAAAGTTGGCATTTATAGGATGAATGAATAACTCCAAAATTGGCCAATTGGCAACCCATGAATTGTCAACCCATACACACCTTTGGGAAATGGGCTACTGTAATTTTTTAATCTATAGCATCACTTGAATCACAATCAATCAATGATTATAGAAATTTGAAACTCAAAATATAATTGTTCACAATCAATCAATGAATTTAGTTAGTCTGAACATTTTCCTTCACCTTGTAATATCAGAGGAAATGAAACTTTGGAAGCTATAATAAAAAGATGATGCTTGTGTGTGGAATTGAAAGACTCAATATTCGAATTTGTTATTCCTTCTGTTTAGTTTTCTATCAAATGCAATTAAAGCCTGAAAAGAATTTAATTGTATGATGATTAGTGAAAAATTACTCTATCTTGATTTTTCGTAATATTTATTTTTCCTTTGTTAATGTGGACATTTAGATCCTACAACAATTTAATTAACCTCGGGAACATCTGTTGCTTGCCAGCAATTCAGTGTCAGAAATTCATGAATTTGATACCATGCGGTGTTAATTATATATTTGACTATTTGGGAAAGTATTTTGATATGGCATTGTACAACCAATCTAACAAAATAGCTATATTGGGTTACATATGGTATTGGATTCTGGCTACAATAGCTATTTTGTTTTTTTTTTTCTTATTTTTTTCTAATTAATATTTGTTGTGTATTTTTTTAATAGCTTCATTTGCCTCTAATGCTTTTCAATTTTTGATTTTTCTCAGTAGATATGGATCAAAGAAATGATATGTTCTACATAATCATAAGGATATGGCATTTGCATATGATATGGTTGCTATTGATGATGATGATTCAAATTGAAAATAAGAGGAAAAAGCTTTTAAAAAGGAGGAAAATATTTATAGATAGAAATATTGGCAGGGATCAAGTTCGTTTTACTTATGTAAATAGTATAATTGGAAATAATGACTTATAATGTATCAATCAATTAAGAATAGATAGAAGAACATTTCTAATATTATGTGACCTACTTCAAATTCATGGAAATATCAAAGATGTTATTGGATCATGTATAAAATTATTAATTGCAACACATTTGTTAATAAATTTCAATAGTATAATTGAATACTATTAATTAAATTGTTTGTTTGATTGTTAATTTATCTACTAATATATATTTATATTTCAATAAATTTGTACACTTTCTTTTAAATAAATGTGATGTATATATGAAAAAATATATTTTACGATAATTTTTTTGTCTAAATTTGCAATATTAAAAATAATTTAAAATTGCATGTTTTTTAATTTTATGTAAAAATAATATAGTACACTATTGTACACCAAACACAGTATAAAATATTACAGGCTAATACAATATTATACCAAACACTGTATGCTACAATACATGCTAATACTATGCAGGCTAATACTATGCGGGCTAATACTATACAGACTAATACTATACAGACTAATATAATACAGCGAACCAAACGTGCCCTATGGGTATTGTTAAAGCTATTGCATTTTGAGTTGTGAATGTGAAATGCCTTGACGACCATTGTGAATAGCCGTCCATAAATTATGTGTGTTTCCCCACTAAGCGTTTATCGCTTAGCACGGTGTTTTTACCCGTGCAGGTGCGGAAGAAGTTTTGATCTGAGAGTCGCCGCTGTCAAGCCAACACAGAAGGGTTTAGTGTAGGGCTTCATTTTGTAATAGTGATGATTCTTTTTGTATTGAACTCTCGTGTATAAGTTGTATCAGTTTTGTATCAGCTTCCGCTTTTGTACCTATATTTTGTATATGTAATATTATTTTGTATCAGCTAGTTGATCAGAACATTATTGTAATGGTTTGTTATATTAATGCATGATCAGCTTTTGCTTTCTTTTCCATTAAGTTTTTAATTATCCTGTATTTTCGTATGTATTTGATGAATGAATGTATGTTTTGCTTGTACTTGCTTGGTGACACCTTAACTCATACGGCATCTCACTCCTCCTCGGATGGGATCGCCTACGTATGGGAAGGGGGTGTTACAGTTTGTGGTATCAGAGCATAGGTTTAGGCGTTTCTGGGTGTTGTTTGTTCTGTTGATGTGTTGAAGTGCATAGATGTGTATGTGTCTAGATCTGTGTTGGCTGATACGGTTGTTTCTTGTTTGTTTAGATGGCTTCTAATTCTGCTCGTGGATCACTTGAGGAATCCGCCGAGAGTGTGAACCCTCAAGCAGTAGATCCATCGATTTCTGTGTCGGCTCAGCATGCTAGGGTCCAGCCCGAGGCCGCAGCCATGCCTTTTGAGGCTATGTTCAGGTTGCATCAGGACATGGCTAGGGTTTTGGAGAGAGTGACTGCTCCTAGAGCACCTATGGAGAATTTGAGAAGGGCAGGAGTTGAGGATTTCTATGGCACTGGTTTAAATGAGTCTGAGATAGCTGAGAGATGGTTAGATAAAGTGAAGCGTGCCTTGAGAGAGATTCGGTGTCCTCCCGACCAGCAGGCAGAGTGTGCATTAGTTCTATTGCAAGGGTCTGCTTTTGAATGGTGGGAATTGGTTTGCAGGCATCCTCAGCTACCGGATCCGATTACTTGGGAGTTTTTTGAGGGTGAGTTCACAAAGAAGTATATTACTCAGACTTATAGAGATGCGAGATGGGCGCAGTTTTTGAGTTTGAGACAGAGGGCTATGTCTGTAGCGGATTATGAGAAGGAGTTCAATAGATTGTCTCGCTATGCTCCGCGTGGGGTTATGACAGATGATTTCCGATGCAAGCATTTCGAAGCGGGGTTGAATGAGTCTTTGAAGATTGCTTTGATTTCTTTGATGTGCATGCCTGGGGTTAGCTACTATCAGATTGTGGAGGCTGCTGTGAGGGCTGAATTATCTGAGACGGTGCTTAGAGAGAGAGCTCAGAGGAGGAACTCTTCTCGTGGAGGATCTTCTTCATCATCGGGTAAGAGATCTAGGAACCCACAGGACGAGCCATCTTCTGGCCCGACTTCTAGAGGTAGACGACAGGGTTCTGCAGCTGTGTCAGGTTCTGGTAGGGGTGGTAGAGCAGAGACTACATCAGTTTGTCCTCATTGCAGTAAGACTCATCGGGGTGAGTGTAGGTGGCTCTCCGGTGCGTGCTTCAGGTGTGGGAGCTCTGAGCATCTTTTGGCCAGTTGTCCGAGATTACATGAGGATTCAGGTTCCCAAAGAGAGGCCAGCAGGGTCGGTATGCACACCCCTAATGATTTCATTTTTTCAAAAAAGTTGTCTACTAGCATCCAGGTGCAAAATGAAAGAACAGCATTAAAAATGCTAATCTAATCAGTTTGAGAGCAAGTCCATTCATTAACCATTTGCTTCTTTAGGCTAATACAAAATCACAGAAAAAAATTAATAGAAGAAAGAGAGCAATAGGCTTACCACAGACGTAATATATAATTTACTCAATATGACACCAAGGCCTTCCTGCAGATAAAATTCACAACATTATTTGCAGCCATTTTCAATGTGTGACTACTTATTATATCATAATGCAAGAATGACTTTAACCTCTTTGAAAAAGTAGTTTACTGTCTATGATAATAAAAGGCTAGAACCATGTTTTATTTATCTAGAAACTAGAGATTCATGACCAGTGTGCAAAGACAACAGAATCTATGATAACGAGACATAACAAAAACAAAACTAGCATTTTTTTTAAAATAATCAAGAAAGTTCAAAAATATGTCTAGCTTTCTTACTTATTTCTTAAATTTCGATACCGCTCCCTTTTAATTTTTCACCACATGCTATCCAATGTGACTAACCTAATAAAAAGCTTCACAAACTTGCGTCATCCAAAACACATCAGAATCATTTATCATAGTGAACACATACCAAGAACTTACGTCATCATATTATTGCCATGTAGTTCAATCCTCTCAATTGGTAAATCTAAATCAGAATTACTCTTTTTTTCCATCTCTTAAAACCTAAGAGGTTCATTTTTCACTCAATCTTATAAAAAATCTACACTAATTGAAGTGAAATTGTTCTTATTAATACCACATGATGCAGGATTAGAGTAGGACAGCCAGGGGAATACTGTTCTACCGAGTACAATAGCAGTCATCTTCATGTGTAAAGCATTAAAGCGAAGGCTACTTTAGCTACTTATCTGTTTTAACGTCAACAGAAAGTAAAAGATCAAAAATTAAACCTTTCATACCTGGTCAATGTCAATCTTATACGTTGTAACGTCAGGGTAGTTCTTGCTTTGCTCTTCAAGGACAGGAGATATAAACTTGCCTACAAAAGATGAATATCCCACGGCTTTAATTAATCGAGAACACCAATTTATCGTAAAATACCAGCAAACAGGAAATTATATCCAAAAACAAAAAATAAAAAAAATCATTGGCCATGAACTTACAAGGCCCACACCACACAGCAGTGAAGTAGAAGATTGCTGGCAGAGACTTATCTGTTACAATTCAATATTTATTGTCAAAAGAAGAAGAAGAAGAAGAAGAAGAAGAAAAAGAGAGAGAATACCTTGAACATTTTTCATTGAGCAATTAAACTGTTCTTCTGACTTAACGAGTACAATATTTGAACCTAAAATTATGCCATTAACCCATTATTCAAGTTACAATAATAACCACAAAATAATGCGAATTTCATCCAAAAAAAAAAACAAAATAATTATTTATAAGAGAAAGAAAAATAAAAGAAAAGTACCTGAGGACGAGCAAAGGGTTCTTCGGCATTGAATAGAAGGGCTTGAGATGTGAATTCCTGAGACAATGGAGGAATTATTGGAGAACAACCACTTAAAAGGAAACGGAGATGATTCTGATGACACATTGAGAGGAGCTGAAATTGATGTTTCGCAGAGACGGGAACAAGAACCTATCGAAACGAAATTCCAAACACCAGGGCGGTCGACTAATAGTCGAATCACAGTATTTACCCTCATTTTTCTTTTGAGTTATCGCTTATGCTTGTTCTCCTTCTTGCCCTAAAACTCCTGTGTATGTATTTTTCATATTTAATGGGGGCTATAGTTTATCTGTTTGAGGAAACTAAACCGTATGCCCCAATTTAAACTTTTTTTTAAATGCTCTCATTTTTTTTTTTTACCTAAATACCCCCAATCTAAGAGGGACTTTTTTATATGGGGTGTTTTTTTAAAAGTTATTTAGATTTTTGGTGTCTTTTGAACAATATTTAGGGAGTTAGGATCTTTTACATTTCCGCAATAGGATATTGCGGAAATGGCATTCCATTTACGCAATAACTCCCTGCGGAAATGGAATGTCAAGAATGGAAAGCAAGCCATGACCGGCAGCTTTTCCTTGGAAAAGCTGCCGGTTTATTTTATTCTTTTAAATAAAAAAATTAATATTTTTAATAAAAAAATATATATAAAATCTAAATATTTTTATTATAAATGGAAAAATATAAATAAAATTTGCCTTTTTTATTAATATAAAAAATTAATTTTTTTACTCAATTTAATAAATGTAATAAAAAATTATAAATTAATATCCGTGTGTTGAATTAAAATAAAAATATTATTTAAATTTAATCATTTATATAATGAATGTATTATCTTTTATTTTGAAAAAATTATACTTTAATAAATGAAAAAATATAAATAAATTTTGCTTTTTTTATTAATATAAAAAATTAATTTTTTTACTCAATTTAATAAATATAATAAAAAATTATAAATTAATATGCGTGTGTTCAATTAAAATGAAAATATTATTTAAATTTAATCATTTATATAATGAATATATTATCTTTTATTTTGGAAAAATTATATGTTAACATACGTGTCCTGAATTAAAAAAATTATACTTTAATATACGTGTGCTGAATTAAAACGAAAATATTTTAAAATATTTTTCAAAATAAAATTAATTTTTTATTTTCGTTTTAATTCAGCACACGTATATTAACGTATAATTTTTTTAATTCAGGACACGTATGTTAACGTATAATTTTTCCAAAATAAAAGATAATATATTCATTATATAAATGATTAAATTTAAATAATATTTTCATTTTAATTCAACACACGTATATTAATTTATAATTTTTTATTACATTTATTAAATTGAGTAAAAAAATTAATTTTTTATATTAATAAAAAAGGCAAAATTTATTTATATTTTTTCATTTATTAACGTATAATTTTTTCAAAATAAAAGATAATACATTCATTATATAAATGATTAAATTTAAATAATATTTTTATTTTAATTCAACACACGGATATTAATTTATAATTTTTTATTACATTTATTAAATTGAGTAAAAAAATTAATTTTTTATATTAATAAAAAAGGCAAATTTTATTTATATTTTTCCATTTATAATAAAAATATTTAGATTTTATATATATTTTTTATTAAAAAAAATTAAATTTTTTATTTAAAAAAATAAAATAAACCAGCAGCTTTTCCTTGGAAAAGCTGCTGGTCATGGCTTGCTTTCCATTCCAAGAATGGAAAGCAAGCCCAACAATATTAAAAAAAAAATTGACATTCCATTTCCGCAGGGAGTTATTGTGAAAATGGAATGCAATTTCCGCAATATCCTATTGCGGAAATGTAAAAGACCCTAACTCTCTAAATATTGTTCAAAACACACCAAAAATCTAAATAACTTTTAAAAAAACACTACATATAAAAAAGTCCCAATCTAAGAGAATTGATGGTACTCGTGCATGCATTGCACATCGACTTAGATTGTTCGATCACCCAGTACAATCCGGCGGTTTAGATGCATGAATGTGCGCTTAATTATTACTCTAATTTATTATTAAATTTATTTAAAAAAACTCAAAACTCTCAAAGCACAGGTAAGTTACTCTTTCTTTTACTATCTCTCTCAAAACCAATTAAATTTATGCAATCTTATTCCCAATTTTAATTTAATATCTCTCGATTGCAACTTGCCCAATGTTGCATATTTTTACTTTTTTTCCCTACTTTTATACACTTGTCCTTATCTTATTTTGATATTTTTCATTTGTTTATGAAATTTTGATCATTTCAGGATTTAATTGATGAAAACGAGCATTTTGTAGATAATTAAAGTTGATGTGGAGCAGTCATGAAAATTCAAAAAAGTTTGAAAGCAAAAAATTAAATCTGGAGTTAGCCTTGTCTAAGGCTAAGAGAAAATGGTAAGTTTTTGTCTTGCCCAAAACTAAGAGAAAAACGGGACAACATAATAATTTACTAGATTTGCGCGTGCGAAACCCTAGCCTCTAGGGGTGTTGCAACTATATTTTTGGGGATATTTAAGCTATAATTTATGAGATAAAAGGCATATGTTTAGATAGTTTGATTTGTTTTAAATATTTTATTTTATTTTTCTTATAGGGATTTTTTTACTAATAATGTTTTTTTAAAATTTATTTTAATTTTTGGGGTGGTTTGAAAGTTGTTTGGAGAATTTGAGTTTTTCACATTTTCGCAAAGATATATTGCGGAAATGAAAAGTGGGGCCCACGATTGGGAATTATTGGAATTTCCATTTCCGCAAGAGTAACTTGCGGAAATGGAAGTGGACCCCGCGGCAAACATTAATTATACACACTCCATTTCCGCAAGGTACATTTGCGGAAATGGAGGGATGGCCCACTCCCCTTATATATATCACTCCCCTTCTACTTATTTCCTGCGCAGATAAGTGTGTTGTTTCTTTCTTTTGTTAGTGATAAGTGTTAAGTGTTATTGTTCTTTTAATTGCATTTATTTGAAGCTTTTTTTTCAGATTTTGATATAAGTTTTGAAGAATAACATTGTAAAGACTTACTTCAAATATTATTGAGGTAGTTAAACTAACAAAAATTATATATATGCATATATACGCATGAATAATTTTATTTATTTAATAAGTTTTATAATAAATATTGTAAAGTTATAGATATAAATTGTTCGAAATTTCGCTGACTTAGAAAGATTAAGGTAAATTTTTAATTGTAATTTTTATGTAGAAATGTTAAATTTATTCTTAATATATTTTATATTTTTTGTGGGTAAAAATATAAAATATTATAAATATTTTGAATAAATTTAACATTTCTACATAAAAATTACAATTAAAATTTTACCTTAATCTTTCTAAGTGACCGAAATTTCGAACAATTTATATTTACAACTTTACAACATTTATTATAAAACTTATTAAATAAATAAAATTATTCATGCATATATATGCATATATATAATTTTTGTTAGTTTAACTACCTCAATAATATTTGAAGTAAGTCTTCACAATACTATACTTCAAAACTTATATCAAAATTTAAAAAAAAAAAACTTCAAATAAATGCAATTAAAAGAACAATAACACTTAACACTTATCACTAACAAAAAAAAGAAACAACACACTTACCTACGCAGGAAATAAGTAGAAGGGGAGTGATATATATAAGGAGAGTGGGCAATTAATTGGGGTGGGCCATCCCTCCATTTTCGCAAGAGTATCTTGCGGAAATGGAAATGGAAGTGTATAATTGATGTTTGCAGTGTATAATTGATGTTTGCGGCGGGGTCCACTTCCATTTCCGCAAGGTACTCTTGCGAAAATGGAAGTTCCAATAATTCCCAACCGTGGGCCCCACTTTCCATCTCCGCAATATATCTTTGCGGAAATGTGGAAAACCCCAATTCTCCAAATAATTTTCAAACCACTCCAAAAATCAAAATAAATTTTAAAAAAGCATTATTAGTAAAAGAGTCCCTTTCTTATTTGGGTAGGATTAAACTACTTTCTTTAATTTTAGGATTTTCTTTTGTTCAAGGAAGAGAGAATCGCGAACAGTAACAACCTCTTCCTCTTCTTTGTCCTTTCAAGGAATGTAACTTCTAGTTTTGAATTTTCTTTTCTTTTCGTTCTTGGCCATGAGTGGCTAAACAATTTATTTATAGTTAAGGATGAATTCAGAGGCATGATTTAACCAATTACTGTAAGATTGTTCTTACTTTAGTTTTCTCTTTAATTTTCTGTAGTGTTCATGTTATTTACTGTGGTTTAGAGAAACTCTATTTCTATTGCTATTTGTTTTATGTGCAATAAGAGCTCGTTGTTCATTTAATTAAATAACATATAACTAATTAAAATTATCAAATTTGTAATTGTTTGGTAAAATCAATAATAAGTGGCAGTTAGTATAGCAACACTGATAAGAGTTGTTGTATTAAGTAAATGCATGACTTGGTTTAAATCAATGTCGCTTAAAAATTGGTTAACTTTGATCGGGTCTTTTTAATTTATAAAGCTATTAATAGATTAAATTCTGTCTCTGAGAGATGATTGTTTATTGATTAAGAGTTAATTATAGTTTTACTTAATTAGCCTATTAATATGGAAAGATTGGTCGGATGATTTTAAAGTTATCTTTTCATCCATGATCAGTAAATTGAATCATGTGCCGCGGATATCTTTAACTAGAGTTTTTCATCTTTTATTTTATTTTTATTTATTTTTACATTTTATCTATTAATATTTTAATTATGTATTTTTTATCCTTTATTTACAAAACCCCCCATTTTTATTTTTTTATTGTTTATTTCTAGTTATTTAAAGAATTAAAACTCGACCAATTCATGTGAATTCGACCCTGCTCATAACTATTTACAAGTTAGTTTTAATTAAGAGCAAGAATTTTATTTTTGTTGGTTTCGACACTCATCATAAACCAAATCTTATTTCAATTCCAGTTCACTACATTCTCACTCAATTTGATCTATCAAGATAGAATAACATCATGTTTGGATAATGGTGATGGATGTTTTTATGATATATGGTATAATAATGTATTTAAGAATGTTGTATGATTTTTTAATATGCTGTTAATACCATTTTTGGGATGACTGTATAGTTTTATAATGTAATATATATATTGGTCTATTTATTGATTTCTTTCTATGCTTTGATTATAAAATTGTAACAAAATCATTGTGAATTTTAAAAACTACAAAGTTAAGGGCAATTTTTCTTTTGTACTTACCTTAGTATTTATTCATTCATGGCTCATTTTTCTTTGCAAACCATGGATGTTGTATCATATAAGTTATAATGTTCATAGTGGAAAAAGTGCAAAAATTTCATATAAGGTGAAAAACATCATTTAACACCCAAACTTGTACAAAAATATCATTCCGAAACCTAAACTTTATTAAAGTCATATTTGACATTTGAACTTTTATTTTCTTCAATTTTTTTGACACCTCTATTTGCATGTATAAAATACGCAATGTGAAAAGTATGAATGCGAAAAATTAATATGTTAAAAGCATCAAAAGGCCTTGAACTTGTAAAATAATAGTTGTTCCGGTACTTGAATTTTATTTAATCCATATTTAACACCTGAAGTCTTATTGTCTTCAATTTTTTTAAATATCTCCATCAATTCAAATGCTGACTAGGATAGCACAATTTATTGTACAAATTCATATAATATTATTATATTGATATTTGAAACAGTAAAAAAAATTCAATTTCTTTAAATTCCTAACCTTTTATTCTTTCATCTCATTCTTTTTCTTCTTCTGTAAAATTCGAAGTCCAAGCAAATCTCCATATTCTTCTTCTTCTTTTTTGTGTAAAATTCTCAGTCTTACAAATTATAGAAATATGATATTTATAAATACTGAGAATTTTACAAAAGAAGAAGAAGAATAAGGAGATTTACTTGAGCTACGAATTTTACAGGAAAAAAATGAGATGAAAGAGAATAACGGGTTAGGAATTTAAGGAAATTAATTTTTTTACCGTTATATATATTTATATAATATTAATATTATATTAATTTTTCGCAATAAATTTTGACGCTGTACACATTGCGTGTTTTATACGCGCTATCTTAGCCAACTTTTGAGTTGCTGAAAGTGTTTTAAAAATTGAAAATAATAAGATTTCAGGTGTTAAATGTGACTTAAATAAAGTTCAATTACCGGAATAACTTTTATTTACAAGTTTAGACACTTTTGATGCTTTTAGCCGCACGTGTAGTCTAGTCAACATATGTTTTGATCGATGTGTTAAAAAAGGGGTCAATTTCACTCATGTTCACTCAACTTATCACTTATCGCGCAAAAGTAACCGACTTTTTTTTTCTTACTTAAATGTCACTGAACTTTTAACATTATTGCACAAAAGTCATGTTGACCGGAATCCGGAGACGACTCTTGCCGGATTGATGACTTTTTTGCAAAAATGTTAAAAGTTCAGTAACATTTAAGTTGAAAAAAAAAAGTTAATTACTTTTGCGAGATAAATGATAAGTCTAGTGACCGTGAGTGAAATTAATTTAAATGTAGTATTTGTTGAACTTATCAATCCGGCAAGAGTCGTCGCCGGATTCTGGTCAACATGACTTTTGTGCAATAATGTTAAAAGTTCAGTGACATTTAAGTAAGAAAAAAAAAGTCGGTTACTTTTGCGCGATAAGTGATAAGTTGAGTGACCATGGGTGAAATCAACCCGTTAAAAAAGTTAAAGAAAATAAAAGTTCAAATGTCAAATGTGGTTTTAGTAAAATTCAGGAGCCGGAACGATTTTTTTGCACAAATTCAGGTTTTAAATGATGCTTTTATAGCCTTCATATAAAGAATATGTAGTTAAATAAAATAATTAGCATGTTTATTATGTTTTTTGGATTTTTTTTAAATAAAAAAAGCATGCATATTATTTAAAAACTTATCTTGTTTATGTCAGCTTCCAATATATATCTCAACTTGTTTAATTGCTATGAATTTGTATTTTGGGGTTTGTTATTGACGATAGTAATGATTTGTATTAAATCTCAAATAGTTATTGTGTTTACCTGCAAAGCCAATAATTTCATTTAGTCAGTTATGTGTATAATTTAATATTGTGAATTTGAATGAAATAGATAGTACTATAAGTATTTTATATGTGGTAAGTTGTTGAATACTTCATTGTAGACAATATTTTTGGTATACCATTTTAAATTTGGATCATGTTCTTCTATGAGTACTTTTAGTCCATGTGGAAAAGTCACTCTTGAATACTGGTTTTGGAAGATATAAGCTAACATGTTTTAGAGATTGTCATTGACTTTTATTTATTGTCATTACATAGCAAGTTTTCAAGGGGTATTGTCTTCCTTTAATGATGAAAGGAAACTTCGGATCACTGGTAGTCATGGTTATTCTTGGGATAAAGACTTGGCTTCTTGCATTATTTCCCATGATTATTTTGGCTTCGACAATATACTTTCCAAGTTGAGTGATTATAAGCCTGGTACCATTGCATAAACCCATAGTTCGATTTATTTTCCTTAGCAACATAACTGGCATTCCAATTTTTAATCGCAACTCCTGATTTGGCATCCCTGATAAAGTCATTGTCGGATACATTTGTAGTTGTTTACCATTTTCTGTTGATCCATGGCAAATTTGATCCAAGCTTCTATATATTTTTATATCTATCACGTAAGCATTTACTTCATCAACTATTTCATTCAATGGACTTAATATTGCTCGTTCGATAAGATGTATTTCATTTTTCTCATGTATGTTAAATTCTAGATATGTTAATTGAACAATGTTGTGTATTTCATTTCCATTTCCATCTATTAAAAATCTGTTATTATATCTTATCCATGTGAAGATTTCATTACCATCCTTAGCAACTATATCTAACTTTCTATCTCTCTATTGTAGTACCCAGTTGTTGGATTCTTTTTTTGTTTAAGTATATTTTTCCTTTTGTGTCCTTTCGTGACTCTTTGATAGTATAAAGACCCTTGTGTTATCCCACAGATATGACCAATTGATTGAAGCTTGTATTATATCTTATCATTTTCCTTTAGGTATGATCGACAAAATTTGTCTGAAATCACCTCTAAGTGACACCATTTTCCCTCCAAATGTCTTATTTCCATTTTTTCGATCCATAGATGACATTATAAATAAATTGTGCCTACTCATAAATAATATTGAGTTTATATACATAAAAAATATCCCTAACATACATGGACTCTAGGGCATACTCCTAACAGCAATTGTGTAGAGTTGAGTTCTCTTATGGTAAAACTTCAAAAACTAAGAAGAAATGTCCTTGAGAATTACCAGAAAGCTCAAGAATTGGAGATACTACTGATCAGCCCGTGGTCAATGATGGAGCCTTAATGTTTGAAGATGTTGACATTTTTATTGATGGTGGTCAGTGCTTGTTAAGTGTTGAGCATCTCTATTTATGGAAGAAAATGAGTATCTTTTTTGATCTAGCTTATTGGGAATATAATCTTCTTTGTCATAATTTAGATGTCATGCACATAGATATATATGTAGGGATGATCATAGGATGGGGCGAGGGCAGGGAATGGCTCCCCACCTACTGCCCCGCCTAGGGCCGGGGATTCCCAGTCCCTGCCCCCCCACCCCCGCCCCAGGTAGGATTACAGGGGGAAAATTCCCCCCGTCCCCACCTTGGCAGGGATCCCAACCCCGATGGGGATCACTGGCCCAATCAAAATTACTTGAAAAAAATTAAGTATAACTAAAATATAATATTCAACAATTAAATATCATTAAAATATATTTAATAATTGAAAATTTAATTTATAATATTAGGAAAATCAAAATTTAATATATATATATATATATATATATATATATATATATATATATATATATATATATATATATATATATATATATATATATATATTATTCTGACATCCTATTTTTTTATTTTGAAGGCTATGACTTTTACTGCATTCTTTTTACTTATTTATAGCAAGCACTTGGATGCCCTCTCCTTTTAAATATCCAAGTAGGATAACTTAAGGCACCATCTGCTCTCTTAAATTATCCCACATCTAATATTTATACCAAGCACTTGGACCCATCTCCTTTTAAATATCCAAGTTATCTCACATCGGATATTTAAAATAGGAGCAGGTTCACATTCTTGTTATAAAGAAGTGAATAGAATGGCCTACAAGGCAAAGAATATATTTTAGGGTGAGGGAAATGAAAATACATATAATGATAAAATTTTATAATGAGTAATTTTTTGTGGATACCCCACTCCTCGTCCCCGCTCTGAAATCAATTTCGGGGATTTTTTTATCCTCGTCTCTGTTCCCGCAGGGGAAAAAGACAGGGATTCCCTGCCCCATGTTCATCCCTATATATATGTGATAACTTAATTGGCACCTTTCTAAATATTGATAGAAAGAGCAAACACAACTATAAAGTAAGGCTTGATCTTGTAAATATAGATATAAGACCTAAACTCCATCCTATATGTAAAGATGGCAAGATCCATATACCACCAGCATGTTACACAATGACTTCAAAGGAAAAATAACTTTTCCTATTTGTGTTACAAAATTTAAAAGTGCCAGATGGATATGCATCGAACATTTCAGGTGTGTAAACTTAAAAGATCGAAAGCTTTCAAATCTTAAAAGTCATGATGGTTATATTTTGATGCAATGCCTACTTCCAATAGCCTTAAAAACATTTATGCCTGTTGAAATTCTATGGTTACATGCATCACATATAAGGAAAAAAATTAAAATTTTTAACTATATTACATAAGGATCTTGCCATGAAATCACATAGCCTAACTAGAAAATTCAAAATTCATTTGTTATTAAATAGTTGATTACTTTGCACCGGTTTATTGTAAACCATAGTGTCAAATGGCGAACACCTCCAATGTTATTCCATACCAGAGAAGAGACAAGAGAACCAATCAATATTGGAAGAGGAGCAGCTAAAAATCCTCTGAGACTAATGGATGATTTTAGCTAGAGAGGAGGTAAGAAAAAAATAATATAACTTTTCTGTCCAACTCCCACTGAATTTATACTTTTATACTCCAAGTTAAAAGTATAATTCTAATGGGATTAGAACTATAAAATAGCTGGAGAATTAATTCAAAATTAACTCTTAATTAATTAATTAACTTGGTTTAATTAAATCTAATCTAGGCCTATTTTGAAAGGGCCATGCACAGAGGTCCTCTTACTGGGCTTTTTTACGTGGACTTGAATTTAATTATCCAAATGAATTTCAAATCTATCCATATTAATTATATCATGTCAATAACACTTATAAATCATATTTAATTTGACTTGTTAGGCCATTCTTTCTATTAGGCTTCTGCACAAAAGCCACTTGTGATGCGCACCGGAACCGATCGCTTTTCGGATCGCCCGCTTTTAGGGCCCGAGAGGGTTCGCATCTTTTGATATTGGGCAACATGAGATATTTTGGAATTTTTATCCAATAGAACATTGAAAAAGTTTATCTAATCCCATGAAATCTTTTGGCACCTTTGAGGTATTTTGGAGTCGCCACCCAATTTATAAGAAATTGGGAAAGTTCGTCTAACCTTGTGGTCTAAACCAGAGAAAAATTCAGAATTTTACTCTTATTAATGCCTTAATTAATTATAAATGGATTTTTAATTTTGAAATTTCAACTCTCTCCTCACGCGGTCATACATTAAAAATAAAGCGCAAATCAACCATCGAAAGAAAGTAGTAAAAAAAGCGGTAAGATAAAAGCAAACCACAAAAAATAAAAGAAAGATAAAATTGGGACAAAATACAATCCCCCAAAATAAAAGGTATTAAAATCTGGGATAAAAAATACAATCCCCCAAATAAAATCAAACAAAACGTAAATAAATAACAAACTCAAATGAATAAATAAACATTTATAAATCGGAATATTTATTTAGAGTAGGAACATTGGTTCCTTCATATTCACTTTAGAAAATCGAAGAGTCGTTTTTATGCATTATTAGGAAAATCGGGATAAGTGATCACATTTTGAGAAAATTAACTTTTATTTTAAAAAGTGAGTTTTTTATTGGTTGAAATTAAGATATTGGTCCCATTTTATTAGAACAAATCGCAATTTATTAATACAAAATTTTTTTGTGATTTTTAGTTAACGTGCATAAAGTAAACTAAATTTATTACATATTACATAATAAAAAAAAAATAAAGGCGAAATAAGAAAAAATAATAAAGATGCTAAAGGTGACAAATCCACCCAAAATGGTTTTTCCAAATCTCCATGGGCTCCCATTTGGTATTAAAAATGCTCACACATAAAAAAAATATTGAAATAAAAAAACAAATAAAAGTAATATTAGTAACTAGTACATAAAATAATAAAAAAAAATAAGACAAATAAAATGCATTATGAGTGACAAACTAATTAAATGACATAATAAAATAAATAAACATATTAATAATTCAACATGTATAAAAACATAAATAATAATAATGATAACAATAATAGCAATAATAATAATAGTAATAACAATAAACAAATAATAATAATAATAATAATAATAATAATAATAATAATAATAATAATAATAACAATAAACAAATAATAATAATAATAATAAAAAATAATAATAATAATAATAATAATAATAATAATAATAAACAAATAATAATAATAATAATAATAATAATAATAATAATAATAATAATAATAATAATAAATAATATGAACAATCAAGTAAGCGAAAAGAGATAAAATAAATAAAATATATCAAAACATGTTAAATCTATGAACAAAATCACACAAAGATTAAAAAAAAATAGATTTAAAAATCCACAGGATTGCTAATTAATTATAAATAAAAAAAATGATAAAAAATAAAATATAAAATTAAACTCATAATGCTTACTCTCAGAATTTGATTTGATGAATGAAAGCATTAGATTGATTTCCTTGTCTTGATTTACAAAAATAAGATTAAAAAAATAAAAAATTTAAAAGAAAAATTTTTATTTCAAGAACAAAAAATTAATTTTTTTGTCTCAAGGAAAATTTATTGAAAGAGAAGAAGAAAATCCCCAAAAACAAAGAATTGTTCTCTTTGTCTCAAAAATTCACTTAGAAAAATTCCCTTAGAACCTTAAAAAAAAAACTCTTGAAGAAGAAGAAGCAAAGAAAATATTTTGCCTTAGAAATCTTTTTTTTCAAATTCTCCCTCCAAAACCCTTTTATATCTCAAAATAAATCAGATTTTTAAAAGAAATTAATTTAATTTCATTCTCATTAAACACAAAGAAAACTGAATAATTTTAAAAGTTCAAATAAGAAAAAACGTTTTTTAAAAATAAATTCACAAAAGAAATGAGAAAAAGGCATAAAATGGCCTAAAAAATGCCCAAGGGGCTGCTGGGCGAGCGGAGGGGAGCTGAGTAGGCATAAGGGGCGAGCAATGCCCCGCGCAGGCGAGCAACACCCGCGAGCTGCCGATGCACGCCGACGGCCGATTTTTTTTTAAATAATTTTGAAAAAAAACACTATCATTTCAAAAGTTCTTATTTTATGTTTTTAAAATCTTAAAATATATATTTTATATTTATTTAAAAATAATAATTTTGACAAGAAAACTATCACTTCCAACTTTTTTTTTGCCTATAAACAGGTATCTAATTTCATCATTGGGTAATCCTGATCTGGACTGCTCGGTACCCAATGTCTACAGTTGTCTCCAATTTTGGAGAGGCTAGTGCATGAGTGCCTAGGTGAGCCAAAATTCAGAATAGAGGAAAGAAGCGCGTCCTTGAGGCGGCTACCTTCCAACTGCTATGAGAAAGAAATTGTCACTTTAAGTCACCATTAGACTGTGGAGCGATTGTCATCCTCCTGTGTTGCACCGAGTCTTCTCAAGACTTCCGAAGCGCAGGTACCATCCTCAAATGGCGAGGCACCGAGTTTGCTCCAAACTTACAAAGTGCCGGGGTTGTTCTCCCGAACTGCACTGAGTTTGCTCTAGACTTACAAAGTGCAGAGTGCCATTCTAAAATGGCGATGCGTCGAGTCCACTCCGGACTTACAAAACACGGGGTTGTTCTTCTAAACTGCATCGAGTCTACTCCAGACTTATAAAGTGCAGAGTGCCATCCTCAAATGGCGATGCGCCAAGTCCGCTCTGGACTTACAAAATGCGGGGTTGTTCTTCTGAACTGTGCCGAATCCGCTCCGGACTTACAAAATGTGGGGTTGTTCTTCTTAACTGCACCGACTCTGCTCTAAACTTACAAAGTACGGAGTGCCATCCTCAAATGGCGATGTGCCGAGTCTGCTCTAGATTTACAAAATGCGGGGTTGTTCTTCTGAACTGCACCGAGTCTACTCCAAACTTACAAAGTGCGGAGTGCCATCCTCAAATGGTGATGCGTCGAGTCCGCTCTAGACTTACAAAACGCGAGGTTGTTCTTTTGAATTGCACCGAGTCTGCTCCAGACTTACAAAGTGCGAATGCCATCCTCAGATGGTGATGTGCCGAGTCTGCTCCAGACTTACAAAATGCGGACGTTACAAGGCACTAGTTCAAATCTTACTAAATTTTGTACCCCAAACTCACATTTTGCTCAGTTAGCTAGGACAAATTTGCAATGCTTCTTCCTTTTCAAATTTTTTTTCTCTCTTTTTTTTTTAAAAGAAGCATAAAAAACCAACTAGCCACTAACAATTCATAAAGCACTTAATAAATCCAAAAATATCAACAAGAACTAAAATTGAGCTCTAATTTTCAAAAGACCAATAAACCACATAAATCACATTCCTCTTTGTCAACCTCAAACTCATATCTTTAAATGGGCTCAACTCTTCATTACACACACCAATCAATTCTCAAACAGAAATTTACATCAAAAATTGACAAAAACTAAACTCCTTTTTACCCAAAATACAAACCCAACCTTACTAGAGTGGCCACTCTTCAAAGGGGAGGCAAAAATCATTTAAGGCTAAAGATAGTTTTAATATGTGTAACAATAAAACAAGCATGCATTCAACATACTAAATAATAGGCTCAACGGGCTAACAAGAGACTATGAAATCAAGGTAGGAAAAGTCATTTAAAGTAGCTATACAAAAAAAGGGTTGCCTAAATCATTTTCTAAGTTATGTCTCATCCGAGGGTCGCTTCGATGGGTAATCGAAAGGTTCTAGTGCTCTTAGTGAGTTTTCATCTAATCCCCTAATTGCAACTACATTTTTCTCAATTTTTAAAAATATGCCCAAAGTGCTCAAAATTTAGAAATTGCAAGGTATAATCAAGGATTACATGCAGTCTAACAAACAAAGATACAAACAAGACTATTTCTCACTCAACTTAAAATTGAATGAAACACAAATTTCTAAAACTGAGATCAAAATTATTCACAATTGAAAACCACTAGGACGAAATAAAAATTTAAATCGAAGGAAAATAAAAAAAATAACCATAAAAATATTCAGATACAAACTTGGCACAAAACACGCCACAAACAAAGCAAAAATAACTACAAACCACTCAAACACAACAAACTAAAAAGACACATACAAAACAAAACTGGTTTTGGTTTGAAAAATATGAAATGGTACTCCACCCCAAACTCGAAATGTTGCACTGTCCTCATTGCAAAGAAATGAAGTACACAAATAAATTTCTCAAAAATTTTCCCTTGCTGTGCAAAAAGCTCATTGCAATTTGAAAATTGTTGCAATCATCTCAAAATGGCAAACATAAAACAATTACTGTGCAAAACTAAAAACCATACAAAATTCCTACATGCCACCTGTGCAAAAACAAAAAAACTCAAAACTTGTGCAAAAATCCAATAATCTCTATGCAAAATGAAATATTCTGAATTATGTGATATTCACAGCCAACACAAATAAAATATCTATCCTATCACACGGCATTGGCTCAGCCACACAATTTCAAAATATAACAAAGTAAATAAAAATAACATTATGCCTTACTACATCAATTTCATTAACTACAAAATAAATAGATTACAAAATCTGTTATGAAAGAATCACTTCCTGAAAGATATACAATATATCATAGTGGTGGTCGTATCAAATGTGGAGGAAATACAGTGGAAACAGGTTTAAAAAATCCGCGAATCTCATTGCTCAACCTGTCCAACTGTATCATAATCTAGTGCTGAAACCCTCCTAAGAATGTGTCTCTCCGCTCAGCTCCCAGGACCATATCTCGGCGCACCTGCTCCATCTGAGTCTCAATGGAAGCCAAATGCTCCCAAGCTCTCTGCACTGACAGGTCCATGCCAGATATCAACTGGTCACTCTGAGAGGTAGCTGCCCTAACCTCCGCCAATACTCTGCTCAGCTCATCCAATCTCTCCCAAACCCTCTCCTGGAAAACTGTCTGCTCCCTCTTCAACTCACTAAAAGAAGTCTGAATCATGCTGATAGAAGTCTCAAACTGCGTCATCGATGCTGTCATAGACTGAATCTCAGATATCAAAGTCTGGACCAAAGAAGCATCTAGATGTGGAGCTGAGGGTGGAGGGGTTGTGGAAGAAGAAGGCTCATCATGCCCCTGAGCATAGCGACTCATATCTGGAGGGGAGAATGGTATGTCAATCCGCGGCCTCACCCTCCTACTGGACGTACTAGCTGTCGCTCTTTGTGGCGGAGGTGGTGGTGGAGCATCAACATCATGATCAGCTGGTGTACTGAATCGACGAGTAATAAAGTGGGGTATAGTTAGGACCCCGAATTATCGTACCCAAGGGAAAAAGGATTGACAAGTTAAATATCTATAGATGAGTGAAATTGAGATGTCCCCGGTTTGTTTGGTGGAGAAAACTAAGCTAAGCAAGAAAATAAATTAACAATTAAAAATAAAAGTGTTCATCAAGAAATTACTCAAGGAAGAAATTAAATTCTTAGGAAATTCTATCCTCATAAATGTAATTGGAAATTCGTAAAATAATATAAACATGAAATTCTGGACAACCCAACTAAACCCAAGCGTCCCATTCCGGAGCAAGCTACTCTAATTACATAACGTCCCATTCCGGAGCAAGCTATACAACTAGCCTAAGCACGGGTCTAAAGTCCTAGATTCGGTTTGCTTTCCCATTTCGGAGCCAAACAACCCAAAACCCATCTATTCCTCACATCCCACTCTAGTCTTAAACCATAAAATCCTGCACTTTTAGATTCCCATTCCGGAGCAGTCCAAAAGACACAGCAAGAATGATAAAAACTGAGTAAAAATAAATTATAACACAAATTAAATTTGAAATCAATCATCATTCCGGATTAAATCATGATCAAACCTAATAATCATTTTAATTGCAGAAAATATAACAAGAGAAATAAAAGAAACCATGAAAATATTTTTTAAATCCAAATATCCAAATACAAAATATGATTCAAGAACTCCTAAGCATGAATAATTACTCCAACATCAAGAATATAAACATAAAATATTAAAAATTAAAGTTTAGAATACACCCTTGAAGAAAGAGAAAATAGATCTTGAAGTTCTTGTTCATCAATCTTGGAATCTTCTTGAATCCCCAAAATATAAATTTAAATTAAAAATAATCTAAATTAATTACGAACAAAATTGCAATTTAAAATTAAATATATCTAAAACAGAATTTAAAAGGAGAATTAAAACCTAAAATAAAATAAAATCTGCTGGAAAAACTAAGAAAAATTAAATCTAAATCTACCAGCCCCTTTTGAAGATGAAACGGCGAGAATCAATTAACTGGAGAGAAGCACAGCTGTGCTTTGAGAAGCACAGCTGTGTTTTGACTAGGGTTGCGCGATAGCTAGTGGAAAAAGGTGCAGTAGAGCTGTGTTTCTTGCTGAAAAGGATGAATTTGGGGTGGAGTTTGCAATTTATTACCTCAGCAAGAAGTTCCTGGCTTATGAAATAAAATATGCTGAAGTAGAGAAGATCTGCCTCGCAGTGATTTGGGCATCAAAGAAGCTGAGACATTACTTCCACTCATACAAAGTTCAGGCAGTGGCCAAGCAGAATCCGTTAAGATATTTGCAGGAAGCACCGTCTTTGCTTGGAAAGATGGGGAGGTGGCTGCTCTTGCTACAAGAGTTTGATGTGCAATACATCACCCGCAAGACTATTAAGGGGCGAGCCGTAGCCGAATTTCTTGCTGAACATCCTATTCAAGGAGACACCCCCGAGTTTACCTTTCCTGATGAAAGCATAGGCGCGATTTCTGTTCAGGGATGGCAGTTGCACTTTGACGGGGCAGTGAATAACAGGGAAGCCAAAGTTGGAATCATCTTGACAACCCCAGATAATGAAAAACTTCCCCTTGCTAAGAAGCTGAGATACAAAGCAACCAACAATGAAGCTGAATATGAAGCTTGCGCTTTCGGGCTAGAGGCGTTAGCTGCATTGGGGGCAAGGAACATAGAGGTCTTTGGTGACTCGTCCTTGGTAATCAACCAGATCCGAGGTGAGTGGGCTGTAAAAGAAGAACGACTGGTCCCCTATGTTCAATATTTGAAAGGGATGTGTGGGCAGTTTGAGACTTGCACTTTCCACTTTGTGCCCAGAGATGAAAACCGTCTGGCTGATGCGTTGGCAACCTTAGTGTCAATGTGGGATAACCCTGAAGGAGTGGCTATGAAGCCGGTGCTGATTTCGAGCTCTGATAAGCCTAGTTTTGAAACCGAGCCTGTAATGGAAGTAGAGGCGTCAGATGGGAAGCCATGGTACTTTGATATCATGAATTACTTGGAAAACAATAAATTTCCAGAAGAAGCCACTGAAAAAGACCAAAGGATGATACGTAAGCTATCTACTCAATTCATATCCTTAGAAGGGGTGTTGTACAAAAGACGGTCGGATGGGATTCGGCTCAGGTGCTTGAATGAAGGAGAAACTCGCAAGGTAATGGAGGAAACCCATGCAGGTGTCTGTGGGGCCCACATGAATGGTTTGACCTTGGCCAAGAAGATCATGAGACAAGGCTTTTATTGGCTTACGATAGACAACGATTGCTCAAAGTATGTCAAACAATGCCAGTTGTGCCAACAGTACGCAGACCTGAGACACCTGCCGGTATCAGAACTACATAACCTGACATCACCTTGGCCGTTTGCTGCTTGGGGGATAGATATCATTGGAGAGATTCGCCCTACGGCGTCCAATGGGCACAGATACATCATAGTTGCGATCGACTATTTCACCAAATGGGTAGAGGCGGAATCCTTCAAGAAAATTGACGCGAGGGACATGGCCAAGTTCATAGAGAGGAATTTGATCTGCAGATATGGCCTCCCTCATCACATAGTGTCTGATAATAGGGTGCAGTTCATGGGAGAAACCAGAAAGCTTCTCGAGAAGTATGGTGTTGAGTATCATAAATCCTCTCCCTATCGACCGCAAGCGAATGGAGCAGTAGAGGCCGCAAATAAGAATATGAAGAAGATCCTGTCCAAGATGGTCCAAACCTACAAAGACTGGGCTAAAAAGTTACCCTTTGCCCTGTGGGGATACAGAACGACGGTAAGGGCGTCTACAGGCGCTACACCATTTTCCCTGGTATACAGAACAGAAGCAGTATTGCCAGTAGAGATAGAGCTTAAATCACTAAGGGTGGTCATGGAGGCCCAAATCCCGGAAGCCGAATGGGCGCAGCAGAGGTTACAGCACTTGAATTTACTGGATGAGAGTAGGCTGAGAGCTTATTATCATAATCAGATTTACCAGAAGAGATTGGCAAGAACTTTCGGGAAGAAGGTGAGGAAGCATTCGCTGAAAGAAGGGGACTTGGTGTTCAAGTAGATGAGGCCAGGAATACCAGACATCAGGGGGAAATTCAGACCTACCTGGGAAGGGCCGTATATCCTTAAGAAGCTGCTGTCCAAAGGAGCTGCAATCTTGTCAGATAGTGATGGGAACGAATTCAAAGAGCCGATCAATATCGACAGACTCAAAAGGTTCCACGGCTAAAGACCAAAATAAAAAGAAGAGAATAAAATGCCTTGCAAGTCGAAAATCGAAAAAAGGCGGCTATGCTAAAATTGGGCGCCTCGACAGGGTGAAAACCGAAAAAGGCATCCTGTGCAAAAATTAGAGGCATGAGAGAAAATGTCCGATCGTGAAAACCCGAGAGGGCCAATTGGTAACAGGAGTTGATGCTGTTAAAATTTGGTTTCATGTATTAACAGTGCGAAAGCAGCTGAGTAAATGCCAAAACTGATCATGTATGCTGAAATTATATGAAAATGTACACAAATTCGTGAAATAGAATGAATATTATTTTTTTTTCCGTTTTTGTCATATCCTAGTTCTGCATTAAAAAGAAATGTAGCACCAAAAGAAATACATATATAGGCTAAGCTAAGTCCTGCTGCTGCTCTCGCCGACCAGATGTTTGAGCCCTCGAGTCCTATTATCAGACGCTGGGCTAAGGATCCACTTCTTGTACTCGCTAGTCGAAGATGCAGAATGATTGCCGAATCTCGGGATAACAGTCTTCACGGGTAGTCTGCCCCACAGCTCATGATACCGAGAAGCAAATGCAGCCGAGAGAGCTCCTCCTTGAAAGGACAGGGGAACCCTCACTACATCCTGGGTCGTCCCGAGCTGTCGTGTACATCGAGAGGTGATGCAGAAGGTGGCCTGACGGAGGCCGCAGAGGGGAACACAGCCCGATGGCCCATCGATGACCACATGAGACAGTGGGAGCCAGGCAGACGTAAAGTTAATGTCGTCATCTGACAGCTCGCCAAACCTGGTAATGCCGTCACCAGCGGTGACACACCCATACAGTCGTCGACGTGGCAGGAAATGGCTCGGCGAGTACCGTGGAGTAACGCGAGAGGGTGGTTCAGACAGCATCTTCAGTTTTTCTTGCAGCCAGATCTAAAAATAAAAATAAAAAAAAATAAAAAAAAGGAAAAAAGAAAGAAAAGAAGAAAATAAAAGAAAAAGAAAAAAGAGAAAAGCCGTTGGAGTTAGTAGGATTTACTTCAGGTAAAAATAAGGCACAGGGTTGTGTGAAAATCCGAAAGGACGCACCTCCCGCTAAGAAAAGCTAGTGTAAAAATCCATAAGGGACGCACTATCTTTAAAATAATGACGTACCTGGAGCAATAAGGGGCTGTCGGTGAAGGTTGTAGTGGATCCAGAGCTCACAGCGTCCAAGCCCAGAATGGTTTCAGCCAGGATAAGTGGTAGGGGTGACAATCCCAGATGAAAGTCGCCCAAGATTCCGAACAGACGAGAGTCACCTGTCAAACCTCCTGGAACAACAGTAAGGAAGTTCACCATGCAGAATAAGAATGTGATGCTTACCCGATATGTGGGGATGTCAGTGAACTGATCCAGAGCCTCGATCAGTGGCCCCAAAGAAAAGGAAGAGCCCGGAGGAATCAGCCGAATGGCCTCGGAAGAAGGTATGCCCAGAGCCATGGCTACATCCCGGGTCTGGAATAAGCCGCAGCGGGGGATGCAAGGAGGGAACCGGGCTCCCAGAATGGAAGCTAACTCTTCAGGCAAAGGGCACAGTTCCTGATAGGTGAACTGGAAGACGTGAAACCGGGGATTCCAGAAGTGGGTCGCCGCCAGGAGGAGGTTCTGGTCGATTTTCACCCGGCACAGATATTTCAGCCCAGACAGAGAAGAGAGGGCGCCTTCTCCCCAAGTATGTTTGTCATCTAAGATACGGTACATCCTTTGGGTAAGAGGAGAAGACATTTTGAGGAAGATGAAAGGCTCAAGATGTTGGAAAATGAAGAGACAAGAAGAGCAAAAATTTTGTAAGATTTTATAGGGAAGTGTCACCGACGTCCTACCCATCCCTTTACAGAGACAGTCTGCCCGCCTCTCTAAAGAGACGGCCTGCCCGCCTCTCCACAGGGACGGCATGCCCGTCGGAAGGAAGTCCACCTGGCACACGCATACATCAGCATTGCATTCATCACGCGCATTAACTCGCATTTATTGCATGACAGACGGCCAGCCCGTCGGTCGCTTGTACAGACGCCCTGCCCGTCGGTCAAGAAATTCTATATAAGGGCGAGTGACAGACGGTGCAAACGCTGCTGTCCCTTTCATTTCTTCTCCCAAACCGTTTTTCTTTGCGTTTTTTGGCATTTTTTCAAGCATTTCTTCATCTTTTTTTCGCGATTTCTTCATATTTTCGCATTTTCTACTCACCGGGTGCTTTGATATTTATATTTTCTTCAGTTTCTACACTTCTCGCGACTACAAGTAAGTAAATAATTACTTTCTTTTGAGTTTTATTTAATTTATTAATTCATTTCTTCTCCTTTCAACTTTAGAAATATTTAGAAAATTCCAAATGCTTTAGGGATTTAGGGGGAATGCTGCCTTTTTTTTTTTATTTTAGTGCAATTAAACCTGAATTTTTTGCATGATCACATAGAAATAGGATTTTTCTATAATTTTGGTGCTTTAGAACTACATTTTTTTTGGCGCACCATTCTGTGCATATGTTGCTTTTGCGGCCTGAGGCCATTATTCTGTGTTGTTGGGGATACACTCTTGCCGGGGTGCGTCCCATTTACATGCGTGTATTATTGTTGAGGCCTGAGGCCTATGTTTTTGCCTTTTCACGCTGGAGGTTGGGCATACCCTTGCCGGGATGCTGCCCAAATTTTTATTATTTATTCAAGAATTGAATATTTTCATGTATAATGCATACCCGGGGACCTAGAAGGCCCATTTTTATTCACTTTAATTATTTTCATGCTAGTTGCATGTTTGCTTTTGCCATGATGCGTGCGAGGCACTTTAAGATACTTCCTTAGACAGGATGTTTGCTCTTTTCATTTTTTTATTATCAATCTCTTTATCTTGTTTTGGGCTGCTATTGCCCCGGTGAGGCCTAAATTGGCCTTCGCCTTGGAAATAAGTTTAAAAATATTTGTTTTGCCAAATTTCCGATATTTAACCTCTTCCCTTTTGCAGGATGCCTCCTAGACGTAGAGCGCCGCAGGCCCAGCCCGAGCTTGTAGCTTCGGATTGGATGGATGACGAGTCCGCTCAGAGGTATAGAGCGTTGGCTCAGGTAGAGTTTCGGGCCAGTCGTTTTGTGTCCCGCCCATTTCTAGAGGCCCTAGGGTTGGCCCCAGAGTTCGATCTACTTGCCGAGGGTGCTGGGTGGACGGAGTTCCTTGAGCCCTCCTTCCAGACATTTCCAGAGGCTACCCGCCAGGTCTTGGCCACTCTCCGCTCTGCCGGCTTTCAGAGTGCAGATACCGACCCAGGGGTGATTCAGTTTTGGTTCGACGGCGACCATTTCAGCATCACCAGGTAGAGGTTTGCTCAGGCCATGGGGCTCCCTAGAGAGGAGGGGGTCGAGATCCCGCGGCGAGCAGTGAGACGTGCCCATTGGGCGGCCATTGCCATACCAGGAGTGCTGTACGATCACGATACAGCGAAGAGCACCGTACTGGTGTCTTAGGCACTCCGGTATTTGCACAGAGTGCTTTCCAGTTCGTACCTCGGTCGAGCTAGTAATCCAGGGTCGCTTAACGCGGCCGAGATCTGGAGCCTCTAGGCTATGGTGGCAGGCCAGCGTCTCAACATTAGCCATGAGATCTTAGCCAACCTGACCAGAGTCAGCAGAGGGTTGACATCGGTGGTGATGGTAGGAGGAGTCATCACCCGGTTACTTTTGAGATTGGGGGTTAACCCCGAGAGGTTGAGAGGACCCTTGCCGGAGGGGATCCATGTAGATGCCGCGGCGGCAGTATAGATGGGGATGATCTCCCCGATTTCGGGCCAGGCAGAGGCTTATAGGGTGTTGACCATCCATGAGACCCGGCAGATGTTCTCGCTCCCACCCTTGGGTGCAGATCCAGACCACCCGGAGCACCCGGAGGAGCAGCCTCCACAGCCACAGCCAGAGCCTCCACAGCCACAGCCCGAGCCTGAGCCGCAGCCAGAGTCCCAGCCTCAGCCGAAGCATCAGCCTCCTCAGCCACAGACTGTGCCTCCACCACAGCAGCAGGAGCCACCTAGGACCCCCTCGGACTTCGACTTCGAGATCACGATGGACGACCTCTTCGCCGCTTCACCGGCGTCCAGAGCACTGACTCCAGTCCCATCATCGAGCGCCAGGGTACAGAGGTCTATCCACGGGCCCTCCGAGAGGTACCACCCGTACTCTCGAGGTGACCCAGGGGCATCCACCTCCTCGGCACCACCACCAGAGCCAGCACCGCAGCAGCCTGTGCAGCCGGACTTCTCTCAGCTCCTCACCTCCATGTTTACAGCCTTGGAGCGGCAACAGGATGAGAGGGACAGGGTTATCCATGAGAGGTTGGATCGCCAGCAGGCTGCCATTCAGGAGCAGTCCCAGTCGGTGGAGCGCTTAGCCCGAGAGCAGGCCGGCTACATGGAGCATACGACTCGGGAGCAGGCTCGGGCCTTGGAGGTTTTCAGGGATGAGCAGGCTCGGGTCCTGGAGGCTTTCAGAGGGGAGCAGATGAGGATGTTTGAGCAGATTGCTCAGGGGCAGAGGGAGTTGAGACAGCAGCTCGCTCATGATTTGAGGACGTCACAGGACCAGGCGTCTCAGAGGGTCGATATGACCCTACAGATGATTAATGAGTCACTTGACTCTCTGAGATCCCGCGTCCAGGCGATGGAGGGGATTCTCCCACCTCTTTCTCAGACTATGAGGGAGTTTAGAGAGCAGACGGAGCAGAGCCTGGAGCAGAGGAGAAAGGCTGCCAGCGAGCAGACCATTCAGTTGAGCCAAGCCTTCAAGAAGTTGGGAGACAACGTTTCTGAGACCTTAGGGTTTATGAGCACCTGTACCCAGCCCTTCTTGGATGGCTACGCTCAGATCCGTTTCAGGCGGGCCCATGATCACAAGGCAGGACCCTCCACGGCTCAGCCAGCTCCACCTCCACCTCCGTCAGGGACCGTGCATATATCGGATGACGAGGATCCCGATGAGCCCTCAGACTACACACCTCTCTGATCTTCAGGGAGTTATTTTTGTATCTTTTGTATCTTTTATTTTGTATATACACTGTACAAAAATGACATTTCTAGTGAAACGTTTATTTCATTATTGCATGATCATTCGATTGTTAATTATTTAATCACATCACAGAAAGTGTATGTTCTCATATTTACTTATATGTCAATAAAAATGACAATATAACAAAAACAAAAATGATGATCAATGGCAGCTCAGAAAAAAAAAAAAAAAACGAAATATGGCATAGCAAATAAAGCAAGATCACGCCATCAATAGACAGGTTAAAAGATAACCGCTCAAACATGAACTAATAAAATCTTTCATCACACAGGTACAGAGAAATACCGATCCGAACATAAACATCGATTAAAAAGATCTCTTTTGGAATAAGGAACCCAGCGGAGGTCCCACACTAGATCGAAGTTGTAGCCAAAGCATGCTGCATCTCACCAGATCGAAGTTGCGGCCAAAGCATGCTGCATCTTACCAGACCGAGGCTGTAGCCAAAGCATGCTGCATCTCACTAGATCGAGACTGTAGCCAAAGCATGCTGCATCTCACCAGATCGAAGCTATGGTCAAAGCATACTGCACTTCACCAGATCGAGACTGTAGCCAAAGCATGCTGCATCTCACCAGATCGAGGTTGTAGCCAAAGCATGCTGCATCTCACCAGATCGAGGTTATAGCCAAAGCATGCTACATCTCACCAGATTGAGATCGTAGCCAAAGCATGCTGCATCTCACCAGATCGAGGTTGTAGTCAGAGCATGCTGCATCCCACCAGGTACCTACAGGTCGAGACAAGACCGATGGAAGTATCTTCGCATCGCCGAGCGGATCGAGACAAGGTCCACCTGGCCGAAGGCATGGAGGGTGAAAAGC
Organism: Excoecaria cochinchinensis; assembly: GCA_947683425.1. Lineage (NCBI taxonomy): Eukaryota > Viridiplantae > Streptophyta > Magnoliopsida > Malpighiales > Euphorbiaceae > Excoecaria > Excoecaria cochinchinensis. The sequence continues at coordinate 6,561,376 of CANTUQ010000208.1, forward strand.
CGTCTCAGGTACACTTACTTTCTGACCTTTCTCTGAGTTTTGGCTTATCTAGGCGCTTGTGCACTAGTTGCTCCAAAACTTGGGGCAACTGTAAGCACCGTGTCCCGGAGCGGTCCGGATCAGAGGTTACCCTATGATGAGATCAGTGTCCGAGCCTGTATAAAAGGGCTGGATTTGGAGGTTTTAGTCCCACGTTTCACGAGAAATGAGGCTTTTTACCATTCCTGGGCAGAGGGGGAGAAAACAGAGGTTTTTTTCGAGTCAAAAAGCTTTTTGTCCTCCACAGACGGCCAGCCCGTCGCTTCGAGTCACCGACGGCTTGTGGTATTTTCCGACGCCCGTCGAAAAATCACCGCCCCTGTCAGAACGCCGCCTGGTTTCCCAGAGCACGCAACCCTTCCGACGCCCGTCGGTGGATATGGCAGGGCCGTCGGACGAATCCTTGTGTCAGAAGGATTCTTCCGACGCCCGCCCCTATACACCGACGCCCGTCGGTCGTGTCTGGCTATAAAAGCTCCGAATTTTCATTTGAAAAGGGTTGGAAAAATTTTCAAAGGAGGAAACTCTGCCCAATTTCAAGCAAATTTTCTCTCTCTTCCAACAAAACACATTTTCTAAGGAAATCTATTTAACCAAGGATCAAATCAGTCAAAAGGAACTAAAAGCTAATTAGTTTTCTTTAGATTTTGACTCCAAAATCGATCTTCTGAAGGGTTGAAGAAGAAATATCTCATTTTCTTTCTTTAATCTTTCATCTTTGCTTCTCGTGGAACGCGCGGGGCTCTAACCAACACAAGAATCTCACCCGAAGCGATTATCTGAGGGTAAATATTCCGGATCCTTTCTCCATTTCACCTCATATTTATTTTCATTTTGTGGAGTTTTTGGGTATCTGTCCTTACTTTCTTTAGTTTTTTGACTCTCTCATCTCCTTTTGGGATAAAACCCACTTTTCTTGACTTTGAAAAGGTTTCTCTCCATTCTGTCTTTTCCGGAGATAGTGGTGACCGACGGGTCATCTTTATCACCGACGCCCGTCGGTCACCCACCTACAGACGCCCCTCTTTGAGTGACAAACGGGCATATCGGATACCCTAACCGACGCCCGTCTGTCAACCAAGGAAGGCCGTCGGTGGGTTCTGTCTCCATCTTTTTAAATCGTTTTTCATCTCTTCCAAGTTTTTTGACCTCTTATATGTTAATTTTATGTATATTAACATCTCTTAACTTCCTATGAGTGTATATTGATCCTCTTGGATGATCTCGAGCTTAAGCGGCTGCCCACAATGTTTGGAGGACTTCATCGGGTTCAGTTTCCTAATCCTCTTAATTATTTTCTTCATTTATTATTCATTGATTATTTTATGTATACGAATATACTCCTTTCATATCCCGTTAATGTATAAAAATGACTCAATGTTTTATATTCAATAAAATGAAGTTTACACAAAAGCAAGGGTCCAATGCCCTATTTTCATCCAATAAAGATCATCACAAATAAAGATCCCCAATTTTAATAATGATGTATGCGAGGACCAAAGTCCTCAAAATGAGCAATGCCCCGATTTATGCATGCTTCGCACATTTACGAAAGGGAGTTGTATTCCACTCCTTGTATTATTGTAATCTATTGCTTTCATTATCTATTTGATCATTTATCGCTTTCAAGATGTGAATAAGTGCGCCTTTTAATCAATTGCATAGTGTGGAGAGAGAGCGAATTAATGATATTAAAATTTGATCATAAAATATTTGAGGTAGAAATAGATGAGAAATCCCGGACCCAGCTCTGGTCTTTGGGCTCAAGAGGTTAGAGGTCATCCTTCAAGATACTTCTTGAGTCACGAGGCTTTAGCGCTAATCCTAGGCTCCTTAGGGTGAGGAGTTCACCTTCCATGATCCCTCTGGCTGGCCCAAAATGGATACCAAGCGCAGTCTTAGGCTCTCCGAGGCGAGAGTAACTTTCCCAATGTTCTATTGGGTGGCGACTCCATGATACCTCCTTGTTGCCCAATATAGACGCACTTGCGATTCATTCGCAAGCTGCCAACGGACCCGCAAATGCCCCGATCGCCCACGTGCGGGCGGTCCGAAAGGGCGGCGCAACGGGATCCGGCGCGCGTCACACTTGGGTTCTAGTTCCTTGAGTAATGTGATCTCTGCTATGCAAGCTAAGAGATTCATAAGGAAGGGTTGTGAGGCATTTTTGGCAGTGGAGTTGGATTCTAAGCGTGATCAGGTTAGGATTGAGGATATCCCAGTGGTTAGAGAGTTTGGAGATGTCTTCCCTAGTGAGTTGCCTGGGTTACCTCCGGAGAGAGAGGTGGAGTTGTCCATAGAGATAGTGTCGGGTACTTTGCCCATTTGTAAAGCACCTTATTGGATGGCTCCTGTAGAGTTGAGAGAACTCAAAACTCAGCTACAAGAGCTATTGGATAAGGGGTTTATTAGACCCAACATGTCCCCATGGGGAGCTCCGGTGTTGTTCGTTAAGAAGAAGGATATTTCTTTGAGGATGTGTATCGATTATAGGCAAATCAATAAGGTCACAGTGAAGAACAAGTACCCTTTACCTAGAGTTGAGGATTTGTTTGATCAGCTTAGAGGTGCGGGTGTATTTTCCAAGATTGACCTTCGATCGGGTTATTATCAGCTACGAGTTCAGGATGCGGATGTGGTTAAGGCTGCATTTTGGACGCGATATGGCCACTATGAGTTTCTTGTGATGCCGTTTGGTTTGACCAATGCACCGGCGGCTTTCATGGATTTGATGAACCGAGTGTTTAGGCCATATATCGACCGACTTGTAGTAGTGTTTATAGATGATATCTTGGTCTACTCGAAGAATGAGAGTGAGCATGAGGACCATCTCCGGTTGGTTTTGCAAGTGTTGAGGGAGCATCAGTTGTTTGCGAAGCTTAGCAAGTGTGACTTTTGGGTTCGGGAAGTGTCTTTCTTGGGTCATATTGTTTCAGCTAAGGGTATCCAAGTTGATCTGACTAAGATTGAGGCAATTGTTAATTGGAAAGCACCTAGGAATGTTCCGAAAGTGAGAAGCTTTTTAGGTTTAGCAGGCTACTATTGTCGGTTTGTGAAAGGTTTCTCAGTGATTGCCGCTCCTATAATGAGGTTGTTGAGGAAAGGAGTCAGATTTGAGTGGTCGGATAAGTGTCAGGCTTGCTTTGAGAAGTTAAAGAGGTTATTAGTCGAAGCTCCTGTACTAACTCAACCCATCTCGGGTAAAGAGTTTGTGATGTACAGTGATTCTTCTAGTGTTGGGCTTGGTTGTGTGTTGATGTAAGAGGGAAAAGTTATGGCTTATACTTCTCGTCAATTGAAGCCATATGAGATGAACTATCCAACACATGATTTGGAATTGGCGGCTATGATCTTTGCTTTGAAGATTTGGCGGCATTATCTGTATGGGAAAAAGTGTAGAATTTTCACGGATCCCAAGAGTCTGAAGTACCTCCTCACGCAGAAGGAGTTGAATATGAGGCAATGCCGATGGTTAGAATTGTTTAAGGACTATGACTGCATTTTGGACTACCATCCGGGTAAAGCCAATGTGGTTGCAGATGCTTTGAGTAGGAAGTCGGTTTCGGCTTTATTCTTGAGATGGTTTAGATGGAGGTTTGATTCAGATGGGGCTTTGGTTGCCCAACTGAGAGTGAAGCCTACCTTGAGACAGCTGTTAGTGGATGCCCAGAAGGATGATGAGAGATTGCAATGGGTTTTGCAAGAGTTCCGATATGGTAAGTGGTCAGAGTTCTCAATTTTGGATGGGGTGCTTATGTATAGGAATCGTTTGTGTGTGCCCGAGAATGACGAGTTAAGGAAACAGCTTTTGAGTGAGGCACACACTACGATTTTTACTATGCATCCTAGTAGTGAGAAGATGTATTGGAATATGAAGCAGTTTTATTGGTGGTCCGGCATGAAGAGAAACATTGTGGGTTATATGGCGAAGTGTTTGACCTGTCAGCAGGTAAAGGCTGAGCATCAAGTTCCTTCGGGATTACTTACTCCTTTGCTTATCCCTGAATGGAAATGGGATGATATTGCCATGGATTTCGTGTCGGGTTTACCGTTGACTCGGGGGAACATGACTCAGTTTGGATGATTGTAGATCGACTTACGAAGTCAGCTCATTTTCTGCTGGTTAGAGTGGACTATTCGATGGATAAGTTGGCCAGTATCTATGTGGATGAGGTGATCAAATTGCATGGAGTGCTATTGTCTATAGTGTCAGATCGCGATCGACGGTTCATGTCAAAGTTTTGGAAAGAGTTGCAAAGAGCTTTGGGTACCAAGTTGAATTTCAGTACGGCATTTCACCCTCAGACAGATGGTCAGTCAGAGAGGGTCATTTAGATTTTAGAGGATATGTTGCGAGCTTGTGCCTTGAAATTTTCTGGCAGTTGGGACAGATATGTACAGCTTATGGAGTTTGCCTACAATAATAGCTATCAGTCGAGCATCGGTATGTCACCGTATGAGGCTTTGTATGGTTGGCCATATAGGACTCCAATTTGCTGGACAAAGTTGACCGAGCATTCTGTTGTTGGGCCAGAGTTGGTTAGGGATACTGAGGAGAAGATCAGAGTTGTGCAGCGGAATCTGAAACTGGCTACGGATCGACATAAGTCCTATGCTAATCTGAAGAGGAAAGATATTCAGTTTTAGGTCGGGGACAACGTTTTCCTTAAGGTTTCACCTTGGAGAAAAGTGTTGAGATTTGGTAAGAAGGGTAAACTTAGTCCTCGGTTTATTGGACCTTATGAGGTGTTAGTTAAGGTTGGTCCGGTAGCTTATAGGTTGGCCTTACCGATGGAGTTAGTAAAGTTGCATGATATTTTTCATGTCTCCATGCTTCGTTAGTATAGATCAGATCCTTCACATGTGTTGTCAGTTTAAGATGTTTAGATTCAGTCGGATTATTCATATGATGAGGAACCGAAGGCCATTTTAGCTCAGGAAGTGAGGCAGTTAAGGAATAAGCAAGTCCCTTTGGTCAAAGTGTTATGGCATCATCATGGAATTGAGGAAGCAACTTGGGAACTAGAGGTGATGATAAGGGCTCAGTATCCACATTTATTCAGTTCAGGTGAAAATTTTGAGGATGAAATTCTTGTTAGTAGGGGAGAGTTGTAATACCCCATTTGCCCCCTAGAAGTTGGAGCCATATGTGTGTGTGCTTTGTGTGCGTATTGGCTTGTGATAAGGGCTTTTTGGCTAAAATGCATGTTTTAGGGTTTGTACTAGTGTGTGTGTGCACGTAGGTTTGTAGGATGTAAGTGTGTGGGTTATGTGAGGGTGTGCATGCTCATATGTTAGTAGGGTGTGCATTAGTGAGGAGAGCATTGTGTGTGTGGTGTTGTGTGTGTTGGTAGGGTTTGAGTGGTCAATCTCCACCAATGAGGAAATAACATTTGGCTAGGGTTAGGAAAAAGGGGTAATTAGAAGAAGAAAGAGAAAAGGGAAAGCAGATTTGTTCCCTCTTTCCCATTTCTCTCTTCTCTCTACTCTTCTTCTTCCTTTTCTTATCTCAAGTGCCCTGGCTTGGATCCAAGAGATTGTTGGTGGGAATTGATCATCTCTTAACCTCTATTTGGTAAGTTTTACTGCATTTTTTCTTCTTCATCTTCTCTTCTCCTTCATTTCTGGTTTGGGGTTAATCTAGGGTTGTGTTTGTTTGATTTTCGGGTTTTGTTTCTAGTTGAGCCTCCTCGCGATCCCAAGGGGAAAGAGAAGGCCTCTGATAGTGGTATCAAGTAATTGGAGCATAAGAGTATTAGGTTTGGTAATTTTGTGCATTTTTATGTATTTTGTTCTTATTTGATTTGCTGGGAAATTGTATGAGCAATGATGTTCTTGATGAGGGTATACTATGAAATCTTAGTATGTTGAGTTGTTAAAGCTTAGAGTATGATTTTATTGGATGATATATGCATTTGATGTATGGTGGATTGTGATTTGCTGGTTTTTGAATGAGATGATGATCATAATTATTAATTTTGGTTGGATGATTTAATTATGTTCATGGCACGATTTCCTTGGTTTATGAACTTCAAAAAGGTGAGTTTTTAAGTTTATTTTAATGATTTGAATGTTTGATTTCTGGGTTTTAAGTTTATATTAGAGTTGGGTGATTTTTTGGGAAATTTCTGGGTTTGGTACGTTTCACACGGCGGTATGATTGGGCATACCCCCATGTGATCGCATTCTGGATTCAAGTTCTTTATTCGTGTCTTTCTGAAGATGGGCAGCTCGTCCGACTTGTGCTGCCTTTGGCGTGCACGAATCGTGCAATTCAGCGAAGAGTGGGCGAGCAGTGGAGCGCAGCACAACTCGTGGTGGCTGGGAGGAGCTCTGCCGCAAGTCGTGTTTTGGAACACGACTTGCGACAGACAATTTTGGAAGCGACACGAGCCGTGTCCCTAATGCACGACTCGTGTTTCCCTGTCTCACACGGCAGTATGGGTAAACCATACCGCAGTGTAAAATGCTTCTACCTCCAATTTCTATAAAGTGTTCACTTGTGTCTTTTTCGATCCTTTTTCTTTTAATTTGGGTTTTTAATCTTTATTTGTGTATTATTAATTAGTAAATGATATTAATTGGCATTTCAATTTAGCCAAATGATATTTATGGTAAATTGTATCGCATGTTGCATGTTGAATATAATTGGATTATGTATGTCTTATTTTCTAGTGCTTGATATAAACAGTATGAGATGTTTAAAGGTGATTTCTTTATACATGACCTGCAAGAGTCAGTCTAGTGGATAGTTAGGCATGCCTAATAGAGTCTCTTAGCTGCAGCCCTCAGTTCTGTTTGGACCTCGATCAGGTCCCCGTTTGGATCCTCATGATCCCTAAAAGTATTTGGATCTTGTTTAAGATCCCCTCTGTAAAATGTTTTGAAAATGATAAAAATTTGATTTTGATTTTCGATTCGTTCCCGTAAGGTACCGTCATGTGTTCGATTCATACCCATAAGGTACCGCCACGCGTATACTCGTTATCCACTATTGTGAGTCTGCAGGTGTTTTGCTTTGCTTTGTCTTCCTCTGTTTTATTGTGAACATATGAATGAGATATCTGAATGATTTGATGATAAGTATATGAACTCGCTATTATTCGAATGAAAATATGAGCCTACGAATGTTATGAATATGACTTGAGCATGTATAAATTTGTTATGATTATTGCATATGTCATTGTGAATGTGGTTTGCCTTGACTACCATTATGAATGGCCGTCCATATTACTTGTGTGTTCCCCACTAAGCGTTATCGCTTAGCACGGTGTTTCACCCGTGCAGGTGTGGAAGGCATTTTGCTTTTGGGAGAGTCGCCGCCAGTCAAGCCAATACAGAGGGATTAGTGTTAGGGCTTTATTTTTGTAGCATGATTCTTTTGTAATAGAACTCTCTATGTATTATTTTGTACAGCTTATGCCTTGTATATTTTGGATATGTAACTATTTTGTTATATCAGTTATGATCAGAAAATTATTATAATGACTTCTATTATATTAATGAATGATCATTCTGATGTTTCTGAAAAGTTTTAATTTTCACTGTATTTTAGTATGTATAATGTGATTGAATGTATGTTTCTGTATCCCTTGTGTGGTGACACCCTTGCTCATACGGCATCTCACTCCGATGCGGATGGGTTCACCTACGTATGGGTAGGCAGTGTTACATTGAGTGGACAAAAAAATGTCAAGTTAGCTTTGACCAGCTTAAGAAGATGTTGACGGAAGCCCTAGTGTTGACTCAACCCGAATCAGGCAAAGACTTCACCATTTATAGTGATGCATCTGTAACGACCCGAAATCTACCCTAGTAGTATGTTGGCTTAATGAGGGTAATTGGAGGAGCTTGAGTTGGGATTTCCAATTTCGATTTAAGTGTAATTGGGAAATAAAGGACCTAATTGTATAAAGTAAATAAGTTTAAGTGGCTTAAGAGTAGCTGTACATGATTAAGGATATTGGAGTATTATGTAGTGTAAAGTTTAATTAACTTAATTTAATCTTGTTTAAGGAGAAAGGTTATAACAACCCGTACATTACCCTAGAAGGAGTAATGTGTATTTTATTGTGTGAATTAGCATGTGGCATATTGTAGAATTATAAAATCTGGAATTCTAATGTGTGTTCAATTGGGACTTAATTGCATAAATAATTTTGTTTAAGTGACTAAAATGTTTTCGTTAAATCTTATTAAGGCTTGGACTTGCATTTCATGAGCTATGTGTGGGCTTAAGAAATCAATTCTGCATCTTGGGCTTGGCTGAGATTAAAAGGATGTTGGGCTTGTCTATATTAGAGGGCTCATGTGGGCTTAGGGCTGGAAGTGTTTAGAGAGGCAGTTTTGTTGAGCCCAAGTAAAAATTCTGTAGTGGCCACATAGGACCATGCATGAAGGAGAGAGAGTGCCACATGGGGCAATGCATAGAGGAGGGAGTGTGTGGGTGATTGGCTGCATGGGGTGGCAGCTATTCTTCTCCTTTTTCCTTTCTTTAATTTTCTGCTCCTTTCCACTCTCTCTCTCATACGTTTCTCCATCATCCCTCTCTCCAAATTTCTGTGTTTTTCTCCCCATCTTCATGCAATAATTCCTCTTGGGTCATCAAATAAAATCGTGTCTTGTTGCATTTGTGGGTTAGAGGTCCTGCATGTGTATATTTCTTCATTCTAGAAGGTAAGTAAAGCTTTTATCCGAAAATCTCCTCTACCCTTCTTTCTTGCTTTTTGTTTCAAATGAGATTCTGATTCTTGTTCTCAATTTCCAGAAATATGGGTCTTGGTTGGAGTGGTAGAACCTAAGAGGGGCAAAGTGAAGGGAAAGAAGTGGATTTTCTAGCAAAGTGGCAAGTGAGCATATTGGAGCTAAGGAACTTGAGGTTTGGGAAAAATGTTGTATTTTTGTACTTTTAATGTTTAATTTCTTGTTTTGAAGTATAAATGGTAAGTTTGTGTTGAGTGGTTGTGATGGTTATGGTAGATTTGATAATTTGGGTATGTAGAGTTTCTAAAGGAAACTCTGCTCAAAATTTATTTGGACCTCCGTCTATTGTTTTCACTATAGGTTAAGTCATTAAATCCCAAATTGAATGAAATGAACTCCATTTGAAAGATAAGACACATATCTATAAATGTCATAGAAATAGCCAAGAGCAAATTCTGGCTATACGACTCCTAAAAGTGGCAAAAACATAGGTGTTTCTATTCTGGTGGGTTCAATGGAATAGTTTAGGTTGTTTAGATCATATCTCACGTTTCCGATGTCCAATTGACCTGAAATTTGTCTCATTGTAAACTTACAATCTAAGGAACAAATGTTAAAAAGAAATATTTGCCTAAAAATTTCGTTTATATGTCGGTTTAGGCTAAAAAAAAAGAGAGTAGTGAAGCAGTCCTGAGTTTTGGCTTCTGTTTTGCAAATTTTTAGTATGTCACGGTGACAACCAATTCATTGCCACCATGACCAATGCCTAGAATAGGCAGAATGCTTATTTTTAGACCTCACGGTCACAACAAAGTCATTGCCACCATGACCCCTTCGATTTTGATCATTTTATGTGTTTTTCTTCTCGAATTGAACCCGTATTGCACTGAAACTTTCTAGGATCTATCTGATGCATGTTTAGGACTATAAAATGAGTATAAGAATAGTTATCCCTTGGAAAATATACATGAATAGGATTAAGATTAATAGCGAACTAATGAAGTAATGATGTCTAATTGTATGAAATAGAATCAAATCAAGTATAATGACATTATTGAGGATTATAATACTTTCATCTATATAAGCATGTATGATATGAACAAGTATGCATAATTATGAATTGAGATTAAGTTATATACACATGAAGGATATCAAATGAAATGAGTTTGCTTAATGGAATATGTTTAAATGTGACATGTGCAATGAATATGTAATTGAAGTAATTGCCTAATATTATTATATGATGCATGCATTGAGAATCGATGTTACTAGAATGTATTATTATGCAAGATAATTAAGGATATTTATGTGGACTAATGAGTGATTGTATGTTATGATAATGATAACTGTGATTTAAGGTTTTGAGCTTATGAGTTTCTTATCAATATAAACACCAATAATGTGGTAAATCGGGTGAGTATGTACATTTATATATACATATATAAACAATTGGTATGAATTGAATGATGAAATTGTGATTATATGTTCTTAGATGAAAGTTCAAATGTGAGGTACCCTGCTTTTGCAACTGAATTCCAAATCCTTCATGGTTGATTACACAATTGTAAAATAATGAAAACCTAGGTCTAGCATCACTTAATAAGGTCTAATAAGTGTTAAATGCAAGAATTAAACCTTGGTTTTGGTTAGGTAATGAAATGTTTGGGAATTGTATGTAATGTATTGATCATGGTTGAACTCTATCTTTTGGCATATGGAATTATTGGGCAATTTATAGCTAGATGAATGTATTTTAGAGAAAGAGTATGTTGTATGACTATATGAACTTTAAGTGGTTATTTCATTATATGTCTAATGTTATGGATTAACATGAGGAGTTAATATGACAGTACGATGTGGCTAATAAATATACAACTTGCTCTTTTTACTATGAGTATGTGTAAGTGAATTTTACAAGAACTTATGAGCGTGATGGAAACTCTCTGTGCATCTATGCATGATGGATTATACTATGATAGTTACTATGAAACTATGTATACATTCTATTATGGAAATGAATGAATAAATGTGAAACAGAATTAACAATGTAAGCCTGCGAGTCAAATAGGGGATAGATAGGCATGCCTATAGGGTCTAAGTGCTGCAGCCAAATGCGTCTGACTCCTTTGGAATCATCAATGCGAACTTATTATTGATTATTATTGTACCTTTGGGTACCAATGCGAATGTGAGGTATCTACGGATACCAATGTGATTACTGTACCTTTCGGTACCAATGCGATACCCATTATCCTCATTTTTGAATTGCAAGCAAGAAAACTATAATTATTGTGTTAATGGATAAGAATGTGATGTGCATGTGAAGAGTAAGTGACAATGCGAATTCGAATGTGACTATCCAACATGTATGTTATGTATTAATTATGAAGCATGATAGTTAGCATAAAACTTGATGAAAATATATTTTCATATTGGCATGAATAATTGTTAGTATTTGTTTGAGCTTAATGCTTAATGAGTATGGTATGTGGTATCAAGTAAATAGTTTTAACATGAAAATGGATTTGGGCAAATATGTGATATTTCCATAAAATGAATTAAGTATGCATTATACAAATTTGTATTTATAATTTTTAGAGGTGATGTTTATATATAAGTAAGTGTTATTTGATATTCTTCTTTAAGTGATCATGCTGATTTAAATATGACTCTGTACATAGTTATATACTTAGAGTTGCAATAAATGAATAGAAGTATACTAAAAATAAGTATTATGACAAGTGTGAATGTGGGATATGAAGTAACGAACTAAGAATGACTTCGATGGTATTGATAATTATTTGATATGTAGATGTGAATGGTTAAACTTGGAATTGAATACATGTATATGTATGTATGTATGTATGTATGATGTTACAGGACCACTTAGATAAGTTTGATAATAAACCTTATGAATGCAATAGTGCAACGCATGTTCAATATTTGATATAATGACTGTCTTGTACGAGTATAGTATGTTGTTTTTCCCCACTAAGCATTATTGCTTAGCATGGATATTTTATCCATGTAGGTATCTGAAGATAGCATTTTGGAAGTCAGTCCAACATCGCCAACGGCCAACACATAGGAACCGCTGTTTATAGAGGTTAGTTTGTAATAGTATGAAATGTTAGTTTTGATCGGTATGTGTAAAGGAATTAAGTTTTTGTATATGAAGAAAGTTGTATTTTGTAAAGCGAATTTTTTTGTAAGACTGTAAGTTTTTTGTAATATAACACATGGATTTTCAAAGTAAATTAAGTGTTGTTTTGAAAGAAATTTATTAACGCTGAGTTTTATGTGATTGTTATTCATGTTCATGGATTGTTGTGTCTAATACTCCATAGCCAACGTAGCAAAGACTCTGCGAGTGGTTAGGAGGTGTTAGGAGGTGTTACAGCATCTTTGAATGGCTTGGGTTGTGTACTGATACAGGATGGAAAAGTGATAGCCTATGCCTCCCGCCGACTTAAGAATCATGAAAAGAACTACCCTACACATGATCTTGAGCTTGCAGCTATAGTGTTTGCATTGAAAATCTGGAGGCACTACCTTTATGGTGAAAAGTGCTACATCTTCATCGACCATAAAAGCTTGAAATACTTGCTCACACAAAAGGAGCTAAATCTCAGACAGCGAAGATGGCTTGAATTGATAAAAGATTATGAATGTTTCATCGACTACCACCCAGGAAAAGCTAATATTGTTGCTGACGCACTTAGTAGAAAATTTATGGCAGCATTGAAAGCTATGAGTGTAAAGCTTGATGTAGCTGACACTGGAGCTTTGATAGAGGAATTACAGGTCAAGCCTGATTTTATGCAGCAAGTTAAAGTCGCCCAGAAGCAAGATAACAAGTTGACTGCAGTGATAGATCGAGTGAAGGATAGTGGCAGTGATTACACAGTGGCTCCAAATGGTAGTGTATACTACAAACAAAGATTATGTGTGCTAAATCAACTAGAGTTGAAGAAAAATATCTTGATAGAAGCACACAATAGTAGGTATGCTATGCACCTTGGGGCTAATAAAATGTATCATGATTTGAAAATGCATTATTGGTGGCCAGGAATGAAACGAGATGTGTCAGATTTCGTGGGAAAATGTCTGATATGTCAACAAGTGAAAGCAGAATACCAAGTGCCATCCGGGTTACTCCAGCCTATCACTATACCCGAATGGAAGTGGGATCGAGTGACAATGGATTTTGTGACAAGATTACCTCTCACCCGGAGGAAGCATGATGCAATTTGGGTGATTATTGATAAGCTTACTAAATCCGTCCATTTCTTACCAGTGAGGAGGGACTTTCCACTGACCCGATTGGTGGAATTGTATATTAATGAGATAGTGAGATTGCATGGTGTACCCACCTCCATCATTTCGGACAGAGATCCCCATTTCACTTCTCAGTTTTGGAAGAAGCTACAGGAAGCATTGGGAACCCAATTACATTATAGCACAACATTTTATCCTCAGACAGATGGTCAATCAGAGCGAGTAATCCAGATATTAGAAGATATGCTTAGATGCTATGTGCTTGAGTTCAAGGACAGTTGGGAAAGATATTTGCCCTTGGCGGAATTTGCATATAACAACAGTTATCAGTCAAGCATTAAGATGGCCCCGTATAAAGCTTTATATGGCAGAAAGTGTAGAACTCCTTTGTGTTGGATAGAGTTAAGTGAAAACAAGTTAGTGGGAGCCGATCTAGTCAGAGAAACTGAAGAGAAGGTTAGAGTGATCAAGCAGCGGTTAAAGGAGGCCAGTGATCGACAGAAATCATATGCTGATTTAAAAAGAAAGGATATAGAATTTCAAGTGGGCGACAAGATGTTCTTAAAAGTTTCTCCATGGAAGCGGGTTCTTAGATTTGGGAAGAAAGGTAAGCTGTCGCTAAGATTCATTGGGTCATATGACGTGATTCAGCGTGTGGGTCCAGTGGCATACAGGTTAAAGCTTCCACAGGCCTTGGAGAAGATCCATGATGTGTTTCATGTATCGATGCTGAGAAGATATCAATCTGATCCAAGTCATGTGATTGAACCATAAGAAGTGCATATGCAAGCATATCTGACTTATGAAGAATGTCCAGTGAAGATCTTAGCCAAAGAGGTCAGACAGCTCAGAAATAAGCAGATTCCTTTAGTGAAAGTGCTTTGTAACCATCATAATGTGGAAGAAGCAACATGGGAGCCTGAAGCAACCATGCAACAGCAGTATCCACAGTTTTTCAGTTCAGGTAAATTTCGAGCACGAAATTTTCTTTAAAGAGGGTATAATTGTAATGGCCCAAACACCGGTTTAGAAGTGTCATTCCATAATTTCAGTGTTACCATGATAATCGCAGTGTCAAACATGTAGGGAGTGAGTTTACCAGTGTCAAAGTTTAGTGTTAAGTGTGCCAGAAGTATAGCGATTCCGCGATGGGTAACACCAGGGTGGCTATACAGTAAACCCGACTGTCCAATGCCCAAAAAATTTTAATCTCGTGAAAATGATCTATGGATCGTCAGGAGTCTATTGGTGAAATTTGAGCTAAAAACGGAGTTAAATTGACCTCCGAAAGTCATTCTGAAGTTGGCCTCTGGTTCGGTTCAAATTGAACTGGGGTTTGACTGATATTTGACCAAGGGGTTATGAGTGGCTAGTGGGCCCCAATAGATTTTGAAAATGTAGAATAACGTAATGGAAGTGATTTCTGTGAATTTTGACAGTTTTAGAGTTGTATTTTACGGTAGAAGGAAAATTGGTCGAATCGAATCGATTTAAGTGAACCGGTGCACAAATGGACTCCGATTGAGCTAAAAATTTTCAGGTAGCCTATTTTTAATGTTTTAAAATCAATGGAATTGTTAGAAGTGAAAATAATGAGGGGAACATATAGATGCTTTGGGAAAGTGTAAATGAACTGAAAAACAGAAATTTTAGTTTAAATCGGTTGGACCACCTCGGTTGGACCAGTTTGGTTCATTAGAGGGGTATATAAGGGGAGAAATGGCTGGATTCCTCTAGATTAATCCAGCTAAAGTCTGTCTCTTCTCCTCTCTTCAAGGCCGAACTTCTTCTCCTCCTTTCTCCTCCATTTTTCTTCATTTTTCCATCAATCGTTCCCTAAATTTTCACCTCATAGATAATATTTAGCCCCTCTATTATCATATCTAAGCAATTGGAGTCCAATTTGAGCACTGGAAAGTGGAAAAATCAAGAGAGCAAAGGTTAGGGTAAGTTTTTGGGTTTATGATTTAGGAGTTTTTAATTGAATTTATGAGTCCCTATAAGAGTTTTTGGGGCTGTAGAACACATTTATGATGTTTTATTTTACATTGGAAGCTTGATTTTGATGTTATGGGTATGTTTATATTCGGCCATAGTAGGTTCTTCAAGGGAGGAGGAACTTTCTCAAGCTAAAGGGAAGAAGAAGCAATCCTAGAGTGATCTAAAGCTTGGAATTGAGGTTTTTGGTTAGTAAATCTACATATTTCCTATGATTTGTGTTGATTTTTAGGTTATGTCTAAGTATAGGTATAGGATAATGAAGTGATTAATTAAATCTAACTTGATATTCATGTTTAGTAGGCTTAAATTAGTGTATAAACATGATTACATGAAATTAAATAAAAGTGGTATGAAAAACCTAAGTGTGGCCGAATTGAACATTAAGGAAACTATTGAATTCTAAGGTGATTTGTGGCATGTAATTGGTATACAAGGTACTTTTAACATGTAATTAAGGTGATAGAGTGATTAAACTAAATTATAGTGCATGGTAGGAAAAGTGACATCCTTGGCCGAATGGTATATGTGGTAATATATAAGTGGGTTTTGATAATACATGTAATATAATGGCATAATATGGCTATTCAATGATAAATAAGTGTGTATGTGAAGTGGTATGTGAGAATGAGATGTATGTTGAAATATGCATATTAACATAATGTGATAATTATACGAATTTTGAGAAAATATTGCCCTTAGTTGTTGTCTGGTAGTGAAATTTTGCCCAGGATATAATTGGCTAGCCATAGGAATTCCACACCGCAGTATGAGTCATCGCGACTCACTATCGATAGGCCAATGAGAGCTTATCGCAATGTACAGTGAAATTCAATGTATAATATAGTGCAGTGCAGTGAAAATGGTCCTACTGGGATCATTTTATAGTGAAATAGGTCTATGGGGCCCATGTCCCGCATATCCGGTCAGTAGATTTCCTACCGGGTCCATACTGGTAAATATGTGATAAAAATGGTTAAAATAATAAAATTGGTAAAAATGAGTGAAAACAAGATTAAAATAAAGTAAATAGAAAGTTTAGGGGTAAAACGGTAATTTTACTAAAAGTTGGTAAAAACTGGTAAATATAAATTAAAAGTGTAAGTGGAAGGGTAAAATGGTAATTTTTGTGAAATATGGTGTTAAAATAGTGAAAAAGTAATAATTTAGGGACTAAATTGTAATTTGACTAAATTGTGAGTTATGAAGTGGAAAAATAATGTAAAAAGGGTGAAAATGTAATTAGATAAGTTAAATGAGGGTAAAAGTGGAAAAAGGGTATAAATGAGATAAATAGTGTAAATATTGCATAATAAGGGTATTTTGGTAATTTATATGTAAAATGGGGGCATAAGTGTAATTAAGGTAAAAGATGAAATATAAATGGTATTTGTGTAATTAAGGGGACATAATTGTAATTAATGCAAAAGTAAGGACGCGGATGGAATTAAGTGTAAAGAATAGTGATTAAGGTTAATTAGTGGAAATTAAGGAAAATTAGTGAGAATATTAAATATATAGTTAATCAAGTGGCTAAATAAATAATAATATGGTTAATTAAATGAATTATTAAGTGGATTAGGGGTAAATAATAATAAGTGAAAATAATAAATATATGTATTTTTAATACGTTAATCAATTAGAATTTAGTTAGGGAATTTATAGATTGGTAACCACCACTGGGTATTCTAATGCTCAGCACGTAGTTATTTTTGACTGCGTGTAGGTACGCGTTAGGTGGAGCAGCATACCTCAGTCTTTTTGGGAGCAAGCTGAAGAAGTTGAAGTCGGTTTATTTTTGATGTATGTAATGGATTTTATTTTGGCATGTATATACTTAATCTAGTATTAGAACTTGGGCATGTAATGATGTAATACGCTATATTATCTGTGCAGTTTATTATCCTGTCTGTGTGATGGAATGTTGGATGTGATTGAATGGATGTGGACTATTATTATTATTGTTGTGCCCATGCCAGGGCTGTGAATTTTCAAAAGTGCAGGTTTGGGTAGTGTAATTTATAAGCCGTCATACAGCCGAAATTTATATCAAATGAATAGTAAATAAGTCAGTTATAGGTCAATCGTTAGCTAAGTAATTTAGTGTATTTGTTTCAGTGGTATATGAAGTGAATAAGTGTCTAATAGATATTTGACATAGTGAATTAATATCAAGTGTAGGAAAAAAAAATTGGACCCGTAATTTCATAAGTAAGTAACTTTTAACCGATCATGGTAATTGCACAGTATTGCTAAGTCGGCAGTATACGTTTAGGGTATAAGGGTGTTACAATATTATTGTAAATAAGTGAAATTTATTGGATTTAAACGTAATTGATTATAATAAGGCTAGTCGTAATATTTAAGTGTAAATTGAAAAAAAAAATAGACCACTAAGTAAATTAATGAATTGGTTGTATATAAATTAAGAGATGATATTTGAAATAAATAAATAATAAGGAAGATAATAATGATAATATAAATCAAGTGAAATGAAAAGATAGTGTTTTAATTGTAAGAAACATAGAGAGATTAAATTGTAAAGTTAATTATTAGGAGGCTATAGTGAATTAAGCTACAACGAAAATTAACTGAATAAAGGTAATAAGAAGGACTAACAAATAAAGTGTAGACGAAATAAATTAGAATATTAGAAGTGCCTAATTGAGTATATTGGGAAATAAAGATTTTCATAGTAAAGTGATAAAAGATAGAATGATTAATAAATAGTGTTAAGATAAAAGAAAATAGATAGGCCATTATTGCGAATAATAATATAAGTGACCAAAATCGAATAAGAAATAACATATTAGTAATGAAATTTATAATGATGTATATGTGGACCAAATAAATAGTAAAAAGAGACAGTTATAGATCAATCGATAGTTAAGTGATAGGTGAAAATTGTTAAATAAAACGAGTGTCTAAGTGAAATGAAATTGATAAGTGATATTTTAAAGTAAAATTGTTGATAAGTGTAGAATCGAAATAGTAAAGGAAGAAATAAGATAGTGATTAAAGTATAGTGATAATCACACAAGAATAAATGCAATCGAAATTAATTTAAGTAAATGACTTATCGGAAGATTTAACATAGTAAATGATATTAATGTAAGAGAGTTAGTGTAGTGTAAAAGAGTAAAGGAAATGTTAGAAACGTAAAGAAAGTAATAGTATTTGATCAGTGTTACTAGTAGTGAAATAATGATAAATTATTAAGTAAGTTGATAAACAATTTAGTATCCGAAATTAAATTGTAATTGAGCATTCATTAAGGAAGGAATCTAATAGGTTATTTACAAAGATAAAAATATTAAAAAGAGATACATATGAAATTTATCGTAAATGACAAACCGAACAAAGTGTTAAGCGACAAGAGTCATTAGTGCACATGATAAAGTTAGTGATAATGAACAGAATGGAACCAATAAATAAGGTAAAGCACCGAAATTGACAAATAATAGTGAAATTGACAACATTAAAGATTAACAGTGTAAATGATAGTGAAATCGATAAGTGTAATAGTTAACAGTGTGCGTGATAGTGAAATTGTCAATAGCATGATAGCGATTAATATATTACAGTGTAGTGCTAAAGGTAAAGATATTGATTCGTGATAATAGTGACAATGATAAAGATAAAAATAGTGAGCGTCACAAAAGTATGTTATAAACTATTTAAAAGATTTAGAAATAATCGTCTCCAAAATCTAAATACAGTAAAGCAATTAAGTAAACAAGTACGTAGGATTAGTATGGGAAACTTAGGATAAGTATCCACCACTGAGCATTTTAATGCTCAGCACGAAAGTGTTATTACGCGCAGGTTGTGATGGTTAGACGTGGCAGAAGGTGTAGAAGTAATCGATGATTGAGCGACAGTAAGGACCGAAAGATTTGCATGGCATGTATATGAGCATAGTTACGGAGAGCTATGGTATGGATAGGTAATATATATGCTAGTGTACTGTTATATTTATTGTGTTTATATGGTTGTGTATGCTATGGAAAAAAAGAAAAAAAATTCAGACCTATCGAGTGCATCATCAGTGTCTGTCATGCAGTGTAGTGTTATGACATCCGGTATCCGTATTATTTACGGGAATAAGGGTGTTACATTTATTTTGGTATCAGAGCAAAGGTTTAGGCGGTTCTAAGATCGGAGTTAGTGTAATAAGGATGAAGTGACACGTATACATGCCATGAATGGATATTGATAGCAGAAGTGAGTAAAGTTATTGAAGGAAACATAAGGATAGTATAAGTTTACAAAATCATAAGGGAGTGTAAGGTATGATAGTTGAAGTAAGTGAATGAGTGGTCTGAACTAAATGACCTCACAATATAGTGATATTGATATGTGAAAGTGATGCATGAAGGAAAATTTCGAGGACGAAATTTTTATAAGTGCGGGAGAATTGCAATGGCCCAAATACCGGTCTAAAAGTGTTAGTGAATAATTTCAGTATTATTATGATGATCGCAGCGTTGAACAGTGCAGGAAGTGAGTTTGCTAGTGTCAAAGTTTAATGATAAGTGTGCCGGAAGTATATCGATTCCGGGATGGATAACCACGAGTGGCTATACAGCGAACCCGGTTGTCCGTTTTTAGAATTTTTATTATTTGTGAAAATAATCTATGGGCCATAAGAAGTCTATTGGTGAAATTTGAGCTGAAAAAGGAGTCAAATTGACCTCCAAAAGTCATTCTAAAGTTGACCTCCGGTTCGGTTCAATTTGAACTGGAGTTTGACCGAGATTTGACCCAGGGGCTATAAATAGTGAATGAGGCCTAATGGATGTTGAGTTTGTAGAATAAGACAATAGAAATGTTATCTATAAATTTTGATAGATTTAGAGTTGTATTTTACGGCAGAAGAAAAGTTAATCGAATTTGACCGGTTTAAGTGAATCAAGGCCCAAATGGACTCTAATTGAGCTAAAAATTTACAGGTAGACTAATTTTGATGTTTTGAGATTAATGGAATTAGTTAGAAGTGAAAATAATGATAGAAACATATAGATGCTTCGGAAAAGTGCAAATGAATCGAAAAATCGAAATTTTGGCTTAAATCGGTTCGACCACCTTAGTTGGACCGGTTTGGTTTATTAGAGGGGTATATAAGAAGAGATGATGCCAGATTTATCTAGAGAAATCTAGACAAAACCGACCTCATTCTTCTTCTTTAAAACTGAATGGTTTTTCTTCACTTCTCCTCCATTTTTCTCCTTCTTTCTTCCAATATTTCCCCAAATTTAAACCCCATAGACAAATTTCAGCTTATCTACAACCTAATATAAGTTATTGGAGTCCATTTGGAGCACTAGAAGTTGGAAAAATCAAGTGACAAAGTTTAGGGTTCATTTTGAGGTATGTGATTCAAGTGTTTTTAATTTTGTTTATTGGTTCCTATGGGGGTTTTTGCGGGTGTAGAATACATTTATGATGTTAGATTTCATATTGGATGTTTGGTTTTAATGATATGAGGACTTTTGAATTCGGCCACCTTAGGGAATTAAAGGGAATGATGGAGTTTTGAGGAGTTATGGCATGGGAAACATGTTTATGATGTAGAGAACAAGAATCTAAGGTGAGTGGATACATTATCCTTCCTTATGTGTGAATTTTAGGTTATGTTTAAGTGTGAACATGAGATTTAGGCATGCTTAATTAAATCTAACTTGATAATCATGTTTAGTGGACTTAAATAAGTGTATAAATAAGCTTAGAATAAATTAAAACATTATGGTATGAAATGAGTAAGTGAGGCCGAATGGAAACATAAGGAAAACTTAATGTATATTAGGTTTTTATGGCTTGTAAATGGAAATTATAAGGAGTATAGCATGTAAAAGGAAGGTTTTAGTGATTAAATGAATTAAATATGAATATAGTGTAAAGATGATTCTTTGGCTGAATGATATCTTAAGGAAAACATAATGTATAAATAATGTCTATGACTTATAAATGATGGATATGTTGTGTATAACTTGTATAATGTATGATAGACTAATTAAAGAATTGAAATATGAACATAATGAATTTGTAAAGGTTTGGCTGAATGGGTTATTAAGGGTATTAATAAGGTATGTTGTGTAATATGGCATGAAATGACATTTATGGCTAATACAACATGTAAAGTGTATGATTGAAGGATTAAGTGGAATTAGAGTAAACAAAATGAAAAGTTAATGTTGAGGCCGAATTGAACATATGTGGTATTCATTATGTATTTTGATGTTTAATGGTATATCATGGTATAAAATGAATGTACAGTGACAAACGAGTGTGTATGAGAAAATATAAGTGAAAGTGATACCATGAGAAAATATAAGTGAAAGTGATACCATGGCCGTAATGTGAATGTTGACATAAAGTGAATTTTAAGTGATTTTTAATGATATATTGCCCTTAGTAGTGGTCTGCTAGAAAAATCTACTCTAGGATATAATTGGCTAGTCATAGGGATTCCACACCACGGTACCAGTCATGGCGACTCGCTATTGATAGACTAATGACGGTCTATTTCAGTGCAGTGATTAGTGTTCATAGTGTATCTAGTGATTTCAGTGATCAATATAGTGCAATGCAGTGAGAAATGGTCCTATTAGGATCATTTCATAGTGTAGTGGATCTGTGGGATCCACGTCCCGTATATCCGGTTATTAGATTTTTCTACCGGGTGTATACTAGGGGCAGAATGGTAATTATGTGATAAAAATAATTGAAATAGTAATAAAAGTGAAAGTGAGTGAAAATGGGACTAAAATAGAGTAAATAGAAAGTTTAGAGGTAAAACGGTAATTTTGCAAAAAGTTGGTAAAAAGTGAGCAAGTTAGGTAAAAAGTGTAAGTGTAAGGGTAAATTGGTAATTTTGACCAACTATGAGGTTAAAAAGGTAAAATAGTAAAAAGGTGATAATATAAGGTCCTAAATGTAATTTAGTGAAAATATAAGGTTAAAAGTGGAAAATAAGTGTAAAAAGGTTAAAATAGTAATTAAATAAGTAAATAAGGATAAAAGTGTAAAATGGAAAGTAAATAAGGTTAAAAGGGTAAAGATTGAATAAGTGAGGGCAAAATGGTAATTAAGTGAAAAAAATGCGGACATAAAGGGAAATAGTGAAAAAGAAAGGATGTGGATGGTATTATGGCAAAAGTAAGGACTTAAATGTAATTAATGAAAAACTTAGGGACGTATATGAAATTAAGTGAAAAGATTAAGGACTTAAGTGTAAGTAATTATAATTGGTGAAGTAATTATGGAATATGTATATATTTAGTGTAATTAAAGTGATTTAATAAATAATATGATTAAAATGAGATTAATTAATGAATTAGTATAAATAC
Organism: Excoecaria cochinchinensis; assembly: GCA_947683425.1. Lineage (NCBI taxonomy): Eukaryota > Viridiplantae > Streptophyta > Magnoliopsida > Malpighiales > Euphorbiaceae > Excoecaria > Excoecaria cochinchinensis. The sequence goes on from CANTUQ010000208.1 coordinate 6,583,743, forward strand.
ATGTTAATTGGCAAAATAGTAATATAGTTAATTAATTAATGAATTTAAGTGAATCATTGTATTGAGGAAAAGGTGAATAAAATATTATATTTAATTAATTATATTGTAGTTAGTGAAAATTTATGCATAAGTGAATGAATGACTTAAATGAGTGATTTAAGGATTAAAATGTAATTTGTGAGTTAATAATAATATTAATAGTGAGATTAATTATAACTAGTGGTATGATTGTAATTATAGTGAATTAAGGTGATAATATTGAAATTTATGAATAATGTGGGGACTATAGTGTAATGTGAAGAGAACATTATAGTAGTGACTAGATGGAAATTTGTATGCTAAATAATTGAGTAGTGTAATAATGAAGTTAAGTAGTGACAATTTAGTAAATATAAAATAATTAAAGGCTAAATTGTAAATTGAAGTAAAATAAGGGACTAAATGGCAAATTGGCAATATTGAGACTAAGAGAGGGATTAAAATGTAAATATGCAATTAGCGAGTTAATAATTGTGCGTATCTGATAATTAGTGAACGAACCATTAAGAATTATAGAATTATATTGTTTGATTAATTATTAAGCGTGTATTGAATTTAATTGATTTATGTATACGATGGCTAGTTATGAGTATGTGATTTAAATAAAATTAAAATAAATTAATGATTGAATTAATATGCTAGTGACAATGAAGGGTAAATATGCAAATGAGTGATATTATTGTAAATAAGTGAAATTTATTAGATTTCAACGTAATTGATTATAACAAGACTAGTAGTAATATTTAAGTGTAAATTGAAAAAGAAATAGACTACTAAGTAAATTAATAAATTGGTTGTATATAAATTAAGAGATGATATTTGAAAATAAATAAATAATAAGGAAGATAATAATGATAATATAAATCAAGTGAAATGAAAAAATAGTGTTTTAATTGTAAGAAACATAGAGAGATTAAATTGTAAAGTTAATTATTAGGAGGCTATAGTGAATTAAGCTACAACGAAAATTAACTGAATAAAGGTAATAAGAAGGATTAACAAATAAAGTGTAGATGAAATAAATTAGAATATTAGAAGTGCCTAATTGAGTATATTGGGAAATAAAGATTTTCATAGTAAAAGTGATAAAGGATAGAACGATTAATAAATAGTGTTAAGATAAAAGAAAATAGATAGGCCATTATTGTGAATAATAATATAAGTGACCAAAGTCGAATAAGAAATAACATATTAGTAATGAAATTTATAATGACGTATATGTGGACCAAATGAATAGTAAAAAGAGACAGTTATAGATCAATCGATAGTTAAATGATAGGTGAAAATTGTTAAACAAAACGAGTGTCTAAGTGAAATTAAATTGATAAGTGATATTGTAAAGTAAAATTGTTGATAAGTGTAGAATCGAAATAGTAAAAGAAGAAATAAATAGCGATAATCACACAAGAATAAATGCAATCGAAATTAATTTAAGTAAATGACTTATCGGAAGATTTAACATAGTAAATGATATTAACGTAAGAAAGTTAGTGTAGTGTAAAAGAGTAAAGGAAACGCTAGAAACGCAAAGAAAGTAATAGTATTTGATCAGTGTTACTAGTAGTGAAATAATGATAAATTATTAAGTAAGTTGATAAACAATTTAGTATCCGAAATTAAATTGTAATTGAGCATTCATTAAGGAAGGAATCTAATAGGTTATTTACAAAGATAAAAGTATTAAAAAGAGATACATATGAAATTGATCGTAAATGACAAACCGAACAAAGTGTTAAGCGACAAGAGTCATTAGTGCACATGATAAAGTTAGTGATAATAGTAATGAAAAGAATAGAACCAATAAATAAGGTAAAGCACCGAAATTGACAAATAATAGTGAAATTGACAACATTAAAGATTAACAGTGTAAATGATAGTGAAATTGATAATGTAATGGTTAACAATGTAAGTGATAGTGAAATTGTCAATAGCATGATAGCGATTAATGTATTACAGTGTAGTGCTAAAGGTAAAGACATTGATTAGTAATAATAGTGACAGTGATAAAGATAAAAATAGGGAGCGTCACAAAAGTATGTTATAAACTATTTAAAAGATTTAGAAATAATCGTCTCCAAAATCTAAATACAGTAAAACAATTAAGTAAGCAAGTACGTAGGATTAGTATGGGAAACTTAGGATAAGTATCCACCACTGAGCATTTTAATGCTCAGCGCGAAAGTGTTATTGCGCGTAGGTTGTGATGGTTAGACGTGACCGAAGGTGTAGAAGTAATCGAAAATTGAGCGATAGCAAGGACCGAAGGATTTACATGGCATGTATACGCGCATAGTTGCGGAGAGCTATGGTATGGGTAGGTAATATATATGCTAGTGTACTGTTATATTTATTGTGTTTATATGGTTGTGTATGCTATGGAAAAAAAATTCAGACCTATCCAGTGCATCATCAGTGTTTGTCATGCAGTGTAGTGTTGTGACATCCGGTATCCGTATTATTTACGGGTATAAGGGTGTTACAACACATGCCACGTGGAAAGCACCCACAATCCAATAATCATGATCAGCTTCACCTAATCCCCTCTTAACACTAATTAATCTTTCCCTTGATTAATCTTACACAATAAAATTCTAATCACTTAGCTTATTTATTTATGCAATTAGGTCCTTAATTTCCCAATTACACTTTAATCCCCAACTAATAACCCCAAATCAACTTTCCTAAACACTCTAATCATGCACAATTCTACTAAGGTGAATTCCGGGTCATTACAAAGACACTTTGATCGCAATGACGATTTTTATGTTTTCAACTGGAGGATGTATCATTAGTAAATTAGAAAATGTGGTACTTGATGAAATGATAGAATCGCAAATGCATTGTTATATGCTACTTCACTATGATAAGATATCTCCTTATTGTAGGTCAGTAATTATTATGGTTTATGTATAATGACTTTAGTTTTCAATATTTTTCGTTGATGCTTAATGAAAATGAAATAATGAATTTTTGGTTGTACAAAGTCGAGCATATCGACCTAATTGATCTAACCCATGACTTGAGCAAAAATGGCTTTTGGAAAAATTTTCAGATAGGCTTATAAGTCAAGTGAGTTATTTATGTTATTAAATATGGAGTAATCGTTCCTAATATTCATTAATTACATCTCATACAATTATAAAAAATCATTTTAGGTACCAAAGACGACAAAGAACAATATATCTAAGGAAATAATATCCATTGCAAGAGGCCCAAACAATGTTGCTAGACAATTTAGTTGTTTCATTATAAATGGCTTCAAATTTCATACAAAAGATCCCGCACGATTTCAAAAAACCCCAAATAGTAGAGTTGTTGCGGAGGTTGATGAGATACCTTATTATGGAGTTCTCAATGAAATTATTGAAGTAGATTACTACAAAACTTTCAAAGTTGTGGTGTTTAAATGCGATTGGGTTGATATCAAGTCACCAAGAGGTTTAAAAAAGGATACATGTGGTTGTACTATGGTAAACTTCACTAAATTAGTTCACATAGGTCGTTCCTTACAATATGATCCTTTTATTTTCTCATCTCAAGCAAAGCAAGTGTTTTATGTTCAAGATCCAAGACATAATGAATGGTATCAAGTGATTTATACAAAACGTAGAGATTTATCTGACATGGGTTTGGTTAATAGCTTGAGGATGATGATACTTATACTTAGTACGTGCCTCATAGGTTACTTGCACCTATGATGCCATTGAACGTATTACTTGGGTTAGACAAGATATTGAGGAACCAAATGTTTAAACTCACTATTGTTTTAGAATTTTTTCACTATTGATGGTTGTTTAAGATATGATTGATGTTTGTTTATAATTCCATTTTAATTTGATTTTTTTGCTTCGATTTCATGAATGGAACTAATTTACTTTGAACGTGTTCTTTTTTCATGTATGCCTTATCCTTTTTTCCATTCTTCTTTATGTGAGCACCAAGATTCTGGCAATGAGAATCAACTACTCAGTGAAAATCAATTTGATACAACTCACACACAAGAAGGCGTAATTGGCAATGAGGCTTTTGATGATGTTGAGATTAGAGGTAATAGCTTAATTTATATTTGAAGAAAAATAATTGGAACTTTTAAAATATTATTTGATTATGTAGATATGCAAGGGGTTGTGCATAAAAAATGAGGATCTATCCATGCTAAGGATGTATGGACAATGCCTCAAGGTGAACGCATCATTGTTCATTTAATGAGCAGGGGCAACCAATTAAAAAGGGAGAAGGGATTTTAGGAGCATGGCTTGGTACTGTTGATAGAAAAAAAATCAAACTTGCTCCATTAATTATGAAAGTTGGAGACAAATGCCTGTTAGGAGTGTGCCCTAGAGCCCATATAGAATAGGAAATTATATCATGTATATGAACTCATTATTAAGATAACTTTGTGAGAAGGCTACATTCGTTTATTAATGTTATGTTATGAATACCTCTAGCTTGATATTATACCTTAAATTAATAAATGTAGTTCTTGGTGTTATAAACACAGTGCAAAAGAAATCATGAAAAAGTTAATGAGGCGAGATGCGTATTGCATGCAAATATGTTAATACCTAAATATCCCTAGTCACAGTATTAACAAGATAGGACATTATTAATACGGATAGACTAGTACATGTTATGCTTCTTGAAAGGTTCAAGCAACTATTCTCACAACTGTGATCATGGAGATAATCAAAGCTGACATGCGGATGATTGTTAAAAGAACAAGTACATTGGAGACCTACCATGAGAATGCTCACATGGATATTAAATCTATGTTAGTTAGGAATCTCTATATATCAGTGGTGCAAGTATCATTAGACTTGAAATTACAAAAGTTATCTTAAATAGTGAGTGATATACTTTGACTCCATAATTGCTTACCTCCATCGGGAGGTGAACACAATTAGGAGGTTGGGTATATCATGATTTATTTGAAGATAGTTGAGTGATTAATAAAGGATTCACTATCCCATATTTATTATCTCACAATTTCTATAATACCTTTGGCCAGAGTAGAATGCCAAGGTGGATGAATCCACAAGGTGCATTTTGGGAACAATGGTTAAATTATTAGAACAACTTTATTTAGGTTTATATGAGTTGACACATTCCATACTCAAAACCTAAATGAGATAAAGTTTGATGAAATGAGTAAGTGCATGGTAAATGTTATATAGAAGAGTTGAGTCAAAACCACTTGACTTTTCTCTCACTTGGGTAATCATGATGCTTTGACTAGAAGCCTCTCATGATTTGTACATGAACATAAATATAAATATTAGTTAGATGATTAATACAATGATTTAAAAAGTTTAAAACATGCAATTCATTAATTGCAATTATATTTGTACTGTCAAGTGGATCAGAAAATCCAACGGGGTCACACACCTATAGGAAAAAGGGTAAAATAGTAAAAAGACAAATGTAATAATGTTTGACATTATTATGGATAGAGGAAATAAAGAAATGAATAATTAATTAAATGAGTTTAATTAATTATGCATGCGCAGAAAAGTTCGTGGAGCTTTCTGTGAATAGTCTGAAATAATGGATTAGACTGGTCCATTTTGATTTGGAATAAAATATTATTGGATTATAAATATTATGGGATTAAAATAATAATTTTGGATCAATTGAAAAATTAAAACTAAGCCCAGAAAGAAAGTCATCTGCATAAAAGCCCACTGAGAGTGGCTTCTGCACAAACAATAGATAGAAGGCCTTAATGGCCTAATTCTTATGCCAAGTTAAATTAAATATGATCCATAGGTGTTATGGACTATACATATTTAATTTGATTGGATTTAGGATCCATATGTGTAATTAAATATAAGTCTGCGCAAGAATGCCTAGTTTGTGAACTTTTGCACATGGGCCTTATGGTGGAAGCCCAGATTGGACTTAATTAAATAAAGTTAATTAATTAATTAAGAGTTAATACTCCAACCGTTTTAGAGTTTTAATTCTACTAGAGTTCTATTTTTAATTTGGAGTATAAAAGCAGTAGAAGAGTGGAAATAGAACTGAAAAACAGAAGAATCAGATTTGCTCTCCATCTCTCCCTCTCTTGGCCGAATTCTCTTTCTAGTTCACAGAAAATTTTTTGTTGCCTCTATTAATCCAAATTGTTGGTTTGTTCATCCCTTATCTGGTGTGAACGATCATTGGAGGTATTTACTATTGGACATTGTGGTTTACGATAACTCGATTCGAAGAAAAATCAACCGTTCAATAAAACTCATCAGGTAATTTTTCTAACAATTAGTTAGCTTACATAATTTCATGGCATGATCTTTATTAGATTGGTTAAAAAAATTTAATTTTCGTTCATATATGAGATGCATATAACCAGCTAAAAATCCTACTATGCCATCTCACAACAAAGAAGGTTTGATAGATTTGACAAAGGCATCGAATTATATCTTTTAAAATTTGTTTTAATCATTTGGATTAAGTTTTATTTTAGCTTTATCATTTTAAAATCACTTCCGAAATATTTTGAGATCCCCAATAATACAAAAGTTCAAAAGTGGGTGTTAGCATCAATTGCTCGTAAGTAGAAGAACTTTAAATGTGAATTGAAGTGCAAGAACTTTTTGCCTGAAAAGTCTCAACAAGAAATTGAGAATTCTATTCCCAATGCTATCCACCCAGAGTAATGGAAGATTCTTATTCGATATTGGTTTCAAAAAAATCACAGGTAAGATTTCTAAGTTCAAAATTTGTAAACATATTTGAAATCACATGTATCCTTGTTTCATATGCTTTAATATATTTATTTATATATATTTTTGCAGCATATTTCACATGTTGGTAAAGTTGCACGAGCTCATCATAACATGCCTCATACCACTGGTTCCAAGAGTTTTGGAAGGCAAAAAGAGGAATATGTGAATTGAGATTTATTCATTTAATTTTTTTTGAGCGTGTGAATAAATATTAATTTATTACCATTTCATTTGACTTGTTAACGAAATATTTTGATAGGAGAGGACACATGGAGAACAACCACGTCGAGTCATTTTTTTTGCAATTACTCATAAGAACGATGGAACTTTCATCAATATAGAGGCCCACAAAATTATGGTACATAAGTTATGTTAAATTAGCTAAAAAAAATTGTCTAAATGCATTCATTCATATATTATAAGCTTAGTATATGATAGTAAGTTTATTATTGCTTTGTTTAAATAATTATTGGTGTGTTTATTGTTAGTTGGTGTTAATCGTGTTAATTAACTATAAATTTTTATCTAACAATCTTTGAGAGGAAACGGATTTTGTTAGATTTTATTTTATCATAGATTTAATTAAGTCTTTATCTAGTAAGGCTGAAAAATTTTTAGGTCAAAATTTTCTTTATTGGCAACAACAAATGAAATTTTGGCTCACCGAATTGGGTCTTTTTTCTGTGATTTTAGATGTTTTCAAAGATAATAGTTCAACAAAAATATCTAAAAAATCCACTGAAATTGTTGCATCTAATGATGTTATTAGTTCTAGTGACAAAAATGATTTCAATGAAAAAGATATATTATGCCATGGTCGAATCTTAAGTGCTTTAACTGATAATATATATCATATTTTTTGTCATACCAAAACTGCTATTGAATTGTGGAATGCACTGGAACATAAATATGGTACTGAAGAAAAGGGATTGAAAAGATACATTGTTGAAAAATTTCTTTATTTTCATATGGTTGATGGAAAAAGTGTGTCTGGTCAAATTCATGATTTTGAGAATATTATTTTTGACTTGAAAATTAAAGGCATTGAATTTCATGATATTGTGCATGTCTCTTCTCTCATCTAAAAGTTGCCACCTTCTTGGTCCGATTTTGCTAGAAGTTTAAAACAAAAACCAAAAAATTTTACTTTTGATGATTTGTTGGTTTCTTTGAGGATTGAGGAGAGACATCGTGTTTCACTAAAACAAAATTCTGAATTTCATGCAAAAGCTCATATTGTTGAAAATGTTCATTAGCCTAAAATAAAAAATTTCAAGAAAAATGCTTATAAGAAAAATTTTGGTGGTAGTGGCAATATTAATAATAAAAAACCAAAAAATAACAATTTTAATCAGAAAAAGGGCTTAGAATGTTGGGTTTGTGGAAAGACCAATCATGTTGCCAAAAATTGCTTTAAGCGCCATGGACAACATACTAAAGAATCAACAGTTCAAAAACCTCAAGCAAATATGGTAACTTTAGAACCAAACTGTCCTTCCTCATCTCACAGGTACTTTATTTCTAGCCCAGAGTTAAATATAATTTTTAACTCAAATGATTGGTGGATAGACTCTGGTGCTAATGTTCATGCTTGTGCTAATAAAAGGTTTTTCTCCTCTTATCAAGTTTCAAGTGCAAGATCTGTGAGTATGGGGAATGATAGTGAGGCTCAAATCTTAGGAGAAGGACAAATAAAATTGGAATTATCTTCTGGAAATTTTCTTGTTTTAGATAATGTTTTTCATGTTCCTAGTTTAAGAATAAACTTAATTAGTGTATCTTTATTAGATCAAAATGGTTTTAATGTTCATCTTGGTTCGAATAAAGTTGTTATTACTAGACATGGTATTTTTATTAGAAAAGGTTATTTAGTTAATGGATTATATAAATTAAATGTAATGCCATTTTGTAAAAACAATATGCCTATTATTGATTCTTCTATTGCTGTTGTTGAATGTAATGACACTTGGCATGGTAGACTTGGACATGTTAATTTTGATACTATGAAAATAATGATGGGTTTATAATTAATCCCAAGGCATGAAATTAACAAAAAAGAAAAATGTCAAATTTGTGTTCAAGCTAAGCAACCTAGAAAGCCTTTTAAACCAGTGATAAAATAATCATTGTTATTAGAATTGATACATAGTGATATTTGTGATAGTAATAATGTTTTGACTCGTGGTGGTAAGAGATATTTTATTACTTTTATTGATTATTTTTCTAAATATTGCTATGTGTATTTGATCAATTGCAAAAGTTGATTGTTTGATAAATTTGAAATTTATAAAGCGGAAGTAGAAAATCAGCTTGATAGGAAAATTAAAAATTTACGTTCTGATAGAGGCAGTGAATACACATCAAATGACATGAATGAATTTTGTGAGTTGCATGGTACAGTTCATTAAGTCACACCTCCCTATTCACCTCAATCAAATGGAGTAGCAGAAAGAAAAAATAGAACACTTATGGATATGGTTAATGCTATGTTACTTAGTTCTGGAATGGCTAATAATTTTTGGCGTGAATATTTATATTCTGCATGTCTAATTCTTAATAGAATTCCTTATAAAAGTTATAATAAAACACCTTATGAACTTTGGCATAATAAAAAGCCATCTTTAAATTTTTTAAAAGTGTGGGGGTGTTTAGCTAAAGTTAGTATTCCTATTACTAAGAAAAGAAAAATAGGACCTAAAACAATTGATTGCATTTTTGTTGGTTATGCTTTAAATAGCAATTGTTATCGATTTTTAGTTTTAAACTCAGATATTCCTGAAATGACTAATAATACTATTATGGAGTCCAAAGATGCATGTTTCTTTGAAAATATTTTTCCTATGAAAAATAAGATATCTAAACCTGTTAATGTTTATTCTTCTAATTCTGATTATGTTCTTGATAATACTCAAGAAATTAGGAAAAGTAAAAGGAAAAGAAAAAATAAGGATTTTGGTTCAGATTTTTATACCTTCTTACTTGAAGATGAACCTAAAACATATCATGAAGCTATGATTTCAACTGATGCTCCCTTTTGGAAAGAAGCAATAAATGATGAAATAAATTCAATTAATTTAAATAAAACATGGGTTTTATGTGATCTTCCTCCTGATTGTAAAACAATTGGTTGTAAATGGATTTTTAGAAAAAAGTTAAGAACTGATAGATCCACAGAAAAATTTAAAGCTAGATTGGTTGCTAAAGGATTTAAACAAGAAGAACGAGTAGATTTCTTTGATATATATGCACCTGTTTCCAAAATTACAACTATTAGACTTTTAATTGCATTAGCTTCCATTTATAAATTAGAAGTTCATCAAATGGATGTAAAAACTGTCTTTCTGAATGGTAATTTAGAAGAAGAAATTTACATGGATAAACCTGAAGGCTTTGTTATACCAGGGCAAGAAAATAAAGTTTGTAGGTTAGTGGAGTCACTTTATGGGCTAAAGTGAATTAGGATTTCATTTTCTATAAAACTCAGGATGAGAATCACCATGATCACTCCATTCGAGTGGGAGGGAGTTAGAGGAAAAAGGTAAATACCTTCATCCTTCAAACGATTCGAATGTTTGAGACCCTGATTCGAGTTGGAGTATTCTTGACTCCAGTGGGAGTAAAAAATATGGTATTCCTGACTCCAGTGGGAGCATGAAACATGGTCCCAGTGGGAGCATGAAACATGGTCCCAGTGGGAGCATTGTGAATCACGATGAATATATGAGACATGTTTATCAAGATTCTAAACTGCAAAAATCTAAAAGGATAAGTGTTCCATGCTGACGATTTAAAATTGAAAGCTTGAACGAAGCCCTTTTAGTTACTCTACAAGACAAGAAAGAGCATAAAAATATTCAAAAGGTTTTTTCATGCCCATCTAAGGAAAATGGATTAAAGCAATGAACGAATAAATGGCATCCATGAGATCAAACCATATTTGAGAACTGGTTGATCTACTGGAAGGACACAAATTGGGAATAAATGGATTCTCAAAGTGAAGCGAAAGGCTGAAGAAGTATAAAAAGATATGAGACTCGACTAGTCGTTAAGGGGTTTACCCAGTTGGAAGAGATTGACAATGAGGAGACTTTCTCATCTATTGTAAGATTTACGTCCATAAGGTTGATTCTGGCCATAGTGGTTAGTTTGGACCTAGGGCTTCATCAAATGGATGGGAAGATTGCTTTTCTCAATGGAGAATTAGATGGAACAACAAATAGGTTTCATCGAAAAAGGCAGTGAACATAGGGTTTGCTAATTGATGAGCTCAATCTATGGCCTTAAATAGTCTTCAACACAATGGTACTTAAGACTTCATCATATAATCATGTCGAATGGGTGCAACATGATTGATGAAGATTATTGTGTTTATAGTAAAAGCTATGAAAGTAAATTTGTCATTTTGGCATTGTAGATGACATACTTAAAGTTGAAAATGATAAATGGTACATAAATGAAATCAAAAATTGGTTATCGTCCAACTTTGAGATAAAGGATATAGGTCAAGCATATTATATTCTTGAAGTTAAGATTTTAAGAGATTGTTTGAGAAAGTTATTGTCTTTTTCTTATGAGAAATATATCAACAAAGACCTTGAACAATTTAATATGCAAAAGCTATAAACTCATAGATAACCCCATTGCCAAGAATCAGTTTCTTAGCAAAGTTGCGTGTCTTAAGATGCCATAATAACTGAACGTGTGAGGAACATTCTATATGCCAGTGCCGTGGGTAGTCTTATGTATGCGATGTTGTGTACAAGACATGATATATGCTATACAGTGGACATGGTAAATAGATATCAATTTTACCTAGGTAAAGCACATTGGAAGCAATTAAAAGGATACTTAGATACCTTAAAAGTACAACAAATTATTCTCTTTATTATCAAACAAATGATCTGCATCAAGAGAATATAGAAACATTGATTGGGCAGGAGATATGGATGAGAGAAAATCCACTTTAGGTTTAATATTCTTGCTTGGCAAGAGTGCCATCTCGTCGAGTAGCAAGAAATAAACTTGTGTAGCCCTATCAACAATGGAAGCTAAATTTGACGCTTCCTTAACTGTAGTATAAGAGACATTTTGGCTAAAATGGTTTGTGAGTCATTTAAGAGTAACTGCCTCAGAGGTACCAATGACAGTTTTTAGTGACAATCAGTCATTGATAGCTTATAGTAGAGCTAAGCATATCGACATTAAGTATCAATATATGAGAGATATTGTTGCATGAGGAGAAGTGAACTTACAGTACGTTTCTGTGCATGCAAATCCATTGAGTAAACCCATAACGAGAGATGTGCTTTGAGAAACACATTATATATCGAGGTTTGCGTAGAATTTAATTGGTAGTGTTATATTTTAATATAATTCCTAAATGTTATTATTTGTGAATAATAACCAAAGTTCATTGTTGGCAATACATGAGTGTGAATGTTTATGTGTAAACATTTACTGTTATTTGCATTAGATTGAGCATGTCGGACAGAGAAGTATCCCACTCACAAGGGTGTTTACCTTAGTTTTGTTAATGAGTTGGCAAAAACTAAGATGAGGTGATTTTTGGACATATAAGAATGCTTGAGAGCCTGTTAAAAATAAAAGTGCTGTCGTGCAGAAATTACAAGATGAGTCTTGTTAAGGTGCGAGATAAAGACATATATAAAGTTGTATGCTTTTCATTGAGATCCAAATAAGGATTTTATGGAATCCGATGGTCAGTTAAACATAACTACCATGTTCTGTCTAAAAAGCCAGAAGTAATCCATAAGTAAGAGGACTAAAGTTGGATGCTTTGGTGCATCACAACCTTACGCTTCTGTATAGTATTTTATATACACATTATTAAAATATGAGACATGCACTCCTTTAAGGGAAGAAAAGAACAACATAACACATGTTTTATACCGTGTGTGCTTAAGTGACCAAAGGGATGAGAATTTAATAATATTATTGATCTCAACTTTTCCTATTGTAAAACCATATTTATATTTTGACCCTTAGAACCCTTAAATTATCCCTGAATTATGGTTCAATGTGGCTAGTTTAGTTAGTCCCCAAGAGGTCTGGGAAAAATTTAGGCCTGGTGGATCTAGCTAGAAAAGCGAGTTGAACCATGATGGATGGCATACAGTAAGAGGGGAAGATAGCCTTTTGATCATATTCAATTGTTTCTTGGTTCACAGGCTAGCCTATTATAGTTTCTATGAGTAGAAAAATAATAGTGAACGCGAAAATTATTCTATAAGATCATGAGTTAAAATAGTGAATGTGAGAAACGCAATCTAAGGTTAGGCATACGTGAAAGGAGGATCTTGTTTTTCGAGATGCTATAAATCCCTAACAGGAGTATAGCACTAGTGCTCTCGAGGTATGTTGATCACGCAATCTATCTACCAGTATAACTAAAGATTAAGATTGAAATTCGTTCCGTCATGTGGGAGTGGGAGATGATAGAATTTTGGTGCGCCCATGACTCTAATATGGATGAAGTTCCATATCAAGATAAAATTGAGTAATTCATCAATCTGGATGAGATTACCAAATCCTATCTCAGAAAGAGACTGAGTTAAACTAGAGATAGGTCTCTAGCTTTTGGCATCTCTATAAATAGATGGAAGATCACAGTATTTAAAAACGAGAAAACGTATACGCCGCAAGACTGCTCGTTCCCACTCACACTTGTTGTTTTCTCTTAATCTTTCAGGAGCTTTTAGATTGTGAAAAACCTGTTGTTATCCCACATGTGGATAAGAGCTAGGCCAGTGGCCAAAAACAATTGGGATCCTTGTATATGGTTCCACAATGTATTTCTGTGCTACAAAAGGTAAATAGCATTATTAATGTTACCTCTATAAATTATATATTTGTTATAATTTTCCCATCATATATATTATTCAATTATCCACCTTACTACCAATTGTCCCATTTATTTCTATTATTATTGTTGTAAAATATAAATAATAATTTTTAAATATTTTATTATGATTAATTTTTAATGGGAATATTTAAATATATTACTAATTTTTAATGGGATCAATTATTAATAGGGTCATTTAGTGGGATTAATTTTGAAAAAAAAATTACGAAAAATATTTTAATTTCTTTTTTAAATTGAGTGGGGTCAATTGACCCCACTAAATTCAAGCTCCCTGCGTCCCTGAAAGCAACTATCCATTCACAAAAATAATGCCACACCTTATGAATGCAATTAAAAAAAATATTCATTTGTTGCGGAAGCTATATTTAAGAAATGTGTTGTCTGACTCTAGATGCTAATTGAAAAGTGATGCCAAATTTGGAATGCTTATAAAGCAATTGACAACGTTTAATTATAAAAGGAGACACTAAATTTGCGACGCTGTTTTAAAAAAAAATGCATATAAATTAAGGACTCTTGTATAAAAAGCGTCACAAATTCAGGATGCTTTGTTAAAAGAGCATCTTAAATTTTATTGATGCTTTCTATAAAAATGTCATTAATTTAATGACCTTTTGTAGAAAAGCGTCATGAATTTAGCAATGCTTATAAAAGGCGTTAGCAACATAAATTTTTATGACGCATATGAATTGTGCTATGAGATAACATATTGACACAAAATTTAATTATGCTGACGCTTTTAAAAGTGTTGGTAAATGCTCAACAACGCTAAAATGTGTCACTAAACACAAATTTAAAGTCATTAAATGTATATTTTGTTATAGTCGTACAATTTATTTTCATGTTGTAAGAAAAGTATTTTACTTATAAAGATTATTTGATTAATATGCATCAAATCATATTTTCAATGATATACAAACTCAGTTGGAGAATTTGTAGAAACATTATGGGTCTGTTTACTTACAGAAAACTGTTTTCTGTGTTCTATTTTCTTAAAAAATTGGAATATTTATTTTCTGTAAAAAATTTAGAAAACGTGTTCATTTATCAAAAAATAGAAAACTGTTTTTCTAGAATCAGAAAATGGAAAATTGATAAAACATGTTCGTTTATTAAAAATGGAAAATGTTTTCTAAATTAAAAAATTGAATATGTAATATTAAGAGAAAAAATTTATGCTCTAATTTTTAGAATTCAAACAGTACATACATATACATATAATTAAATTATATATGTATCAATATGATATCATTTAAACTAAATTTTGATAAATTGATGAACATTGTTTAAAAAAAAATGATAATAATAAAAAAAATCAATTTCTAATTTCTATTATTATTATAATCATTCCACAATTGATCAGCAATTGCCTCTCTAACTATTCCCATTTGCATTTGTTGG
This sequence comes from Excoecaria cochinchinensis, assembly GCA_947683425.1. Lineage (NCBI taxonomy): Eukaryota > Viridiplantae > Streptophyta > Magnoliopsida > Malpighiales > Euphorbiaceae > Excoecaria > Excoecaria cochinchinensis. The sequence goes on from CANTUQ010000208.1 coordinate 6,598,791, forward strand.
AATAAATCAATATTAATACCTTCGTGCTGTATTCCAGCAGTGACTTCTTCAGACATTGTCAAATCTTCTCTACCGTATAATATAAATAGTTGATCGGCTCTATCTTCCATTCTGATAAAATTATGCAACGTGCAACATGCAATGGGAATAAGTTTTTGTCGACGTAAAGGATAGTTTGGTATTGATTTCAAAATTGGAAATCTAGCCTTTAACACTCCGAACGCCCTTTCTATTACATTACGTAAAGATGAATGCCTCTGATTAAATAACTCGTATTTTCTTGTAATTCGTCCTCGGCCATGAAAGTCATTTAGATGATATCTTTCTCCGTGATATGGAGCCAAAAATCCCTGTATATTGGGATAACCGGCATCCACGACATAATAATAATCTACAAATTAATGTCTATGTTAATTAAATGATAATAACATAAATATATATTAAGGGAAAAATGTTAATAAAAACTCTTACCGCCACTTGGAAGGAGAAAATTATTTTTCCGTCTTGTTAATGCATCAAGAAATACTCTAGAATCATTTATTGTCCCTCCCCATTCAGTGTACACAAATGTAAATAACATATCGTGAGAACATACAGCCATAACATTTTGTGTCACAAGTGTTACTTTTCTACCACGAAAGGTCTTTTGTTTAGAAGCTGGTGACCATGCTGCCACATGAGTACTATCTATTGCACCTATGCATTTCTTTACCAGACAAAAACAAAATATTGTAACTTACAGTTAATAATATATATATGTAGCATTATTATATACCACAAAATAACAAAATTATAATATTTTAATAATATATTATCTTACCTTAAAATATGGATACCATCTGGGATTGCTTTGAATTTCTGGCTGCACAGGAAATCTATTCACATGTTTGATCAAGTGCGTACCTAAAGTAGCCAATGCTCTAATTACCATCTTGCACCATTTATGAACAGTAGCAAGTGAATGTTGATATCGTTCCGCTATAACCCTTTGACGAAGATTATGACATAAAACTGATAAACCCATGGCCACTCCTTCTTCCACACTAACATCCCTTTTATCTTTTAATAAACCCATTAATTTCAATTTTTCACATAAATTTATGAAAAATGTGGTGCCATACGAAATCCTTTATAACACCTAGTCGGATTTCCTACAAGAACCTCAAGAATATAATTTTTTCCACTAAGTATTGAAGTTTTACAAGGAAACTTTTCAATAAAATTTTGAGCCATAAAAATTCTGATTAAAAGCAAATCTAAAATCTCTTCATCCTCTTCACTACTAGAACTATCACTACTCGTTGAATACACTAAAGCTTGATTTTCATGTAAATGTTGATCCATAAATCCTGCATCATATTAAAAGAAAAATAAGTTTATCAAATTTAAAGAAAAAAATAAACAAATAAAAACAAACAAATACCATATATATATTAAAAAAATTTAGATAACAAAAGTTAGGATAACAAGTCAAGCCATTAGACATAATATAATTTAAAAAAAAAATATATAGGTTCATGTACATAAACTTTCAATCCAATCTCTTCTTTTATTGGCACGCATCAAGATAAACATTTTTCTCCATTCTGGACTGACAAATTTTTCTAGTGCTTTATTATACGCAGCACTAGAAATATCTTCTATTTCTTCCAAAATATTCATACATGCATCTATAGTATATGGATCATCTTTAGAACTTGAAGCTTGATTGCTTTCCAATTTATATCTATTGGCCTTTGCTAATTCCTTTTCCGCTCTAGCACTTAAACAAGATGCCCACAATTCCAAACATGAATCCAATTTTTCAAATTTGTGTCCTTTCTTAGCTCTGTTAGAGCCAAGAATATAATCGGTAGGAACTCGCTTTTCTTTTGAACTACAAGTATCAGTTTTTTCACCCTCTGATACATGATGAATGCCCCTTTGAAGGAATTCTTCTTCAATTAGGCGCTTGTCATCTGAAGCATAAGGTAATTGTGTAGAAGCATGGTGCAGATACCCAGTAGCAGTGGATTTACTGAAAATTTGACCTAATAGGTCATAATACCTGCACCCATTTTTCTTAAATGCTTTGAAATTCTTTTGCTTCTGCAATTTAAAAGGCATAACATTTTAAATATTAATATCAATAATATGTATGTTAATGTAAAAAATTAATAATAAAAATTAAATTAATGATATTAAAAAATTAACAATAAAAATTAAATTAATAATATTTTTACCTTGTAAAACATCTGCCAAATGTCTTCTACAGCAAATACAGTGTTTGAATTTGAATCATAAGTTACCCCGGTATGCTCCAATAATTCAGTAAATTATCGATGCTTTATCCGAAGACGATTATATTTTCCCTTTAACTTTTCTACTCCATATCTCTCTCCCACTACTATAAATAATTCGTCATCCATTTCTTGCCAATCAGATGTTTTAAAAGATGGCGTTCCATTTGCATCTTTTTTTACTCTCTCGTACAAAATATTTAAAAATGTAAGTTCATTACTGTCAGACCAATCTTTTGATTCTTCACCATTTCCATTCTTTCCCCCCATCTAATTATCTATATTTAACAAAATTTCCATTATATAAAGCATACAAAATTTTAAAAAATATTTTTAAACACATATTTGGGAATCGACAAAAAAAAATAACAATAATTAAATCTTATGTGCCCAAAAAAAAAGTACAATCTGCAATCACATGGTTGGAACTATTTAGTGTAGCAAAAAAAGAAAAGAAAAGTTAAAAGACATGCAAAATGAAGGAAATGGTTATTTAAAAATATCTTAAATATATGTTATAAATAAATAAAAGGGGCATAGCAATTGTTCACAAATTTTTAGTTTCTTGAACATCTTAAATTCAAAGATAATTAATTTCAGAAATAATATAGAAACAACAATAAAAATATAATGCACTCCTCATACATGCATTGGCTGCTTTACGAAATGTAAACACATCACTATTTTTCCCTATTTAATATGCAGAATATAAGAAATTATATTTCGACGGTAAAAAAGAGATATCATGTTCATAAAAGACATTCACTGATGGATAGAAAAAAAAAAGATAAGCAGAAGCTTATGCTTGTTATGTGTTGTCAAAAGACTATGGACATTAGTTCCTTTTACAGGCATAAGCATTTGCAAAAAATTATCCTAATAGAAATGTATAGTGTGGTCAATGTTAAAGAACAGATGGCTCTTATATATATATATATATATATGGGTCATATTTAAATAGCAGAATTGCATGATGCATTTTTCTATTCAGAGGGACTAATTTGCAGCTAACAATCTCTTACTTTCTAGCCCAATTCCCTAGCTTATAAATTAATACCAAACACTCTGACCATTATAAGACAAATAATGGAAGCAAAACACTAAAAGAAATATTTGGGAAAAGGTCCAGATGCAACTAAATTCAATAGAAGCAGCATTTCAGTGGGATATTTACAGACACAGTACCAAGTAAGCAGAATGTGTAGAGAAACAACCAAAGCATCGTGTCCAGGAAGAAAATAAGAAGAGACAAAATGTTATCCCCAAGACAGATGATACTGAAAATTTGGTTCAAGTTCATACATAAGAAGTAATTGGTGTGAAACTTAATTGCTTTCATGAAAAAGCAAAAAGAAGAGGCAGAGAGAGAATTGTGAGACAAAAAGCAACGGGAACCTGGAAGATGCCAAAGAGAATGAGGAGATGCTTAAAGAACACTATCTAATAAGCGAAACTGAGAGACACAACAATTATGAAGATGCAGAGTCTGAGAGGATACAGACAGAGATTCATCTGGGGTTAAAGGGTGAGAGCAACATGGAAGTCTTAAATATATGTTATAAATAAATAAAAGGGGCATAGCACTTGTTCACCTTATATTCACTTCTAGAAACAAACCAGAGAAACATTCTAATAAGTATAACCCAAGAGCAACAAGTGGTATATTCTATAAAATAGTATAATCCAATGGGAAAATTATAATAGTAATAAGAAATAAGTCACGTGGTGTTTTATTTTTCCAAATAAAAGGAAGGAATAAAAGTTGGGGCAGTGAATGCAATGTGTAGTCAATTCAAAGCTTGATTTCCCATTAATGAAATATTCAACGTAAGCTGTTAAAGTGTGATATTTGTGGCAAATTATGATTTTCCTTTGATGGATAAGATTTGTCATTTTCATTACTAAATGGTTAGCTGAACTTGGTCACATATTTTCAGGATAAGATATTTTATTCCATCTCCAAAATCAAATCGAATTAATCTCCAAACTTACTCATCTCTTGTCATTTTGTTTTAAGTCTCTAATTAAGCATTTTTTTATAGCTATGATGGCATGATTACCTGAAAATTGCATTTGCATTCGCATCAAATCTCATTAAACATGTTAATCATAAATATATGTGAAGATTTGGTTCAGATAATCTAGACCCAGATACAGAAAAGGCATATTTTTTTACTTACCAAAAGACTGGTAATTTCACAAATACTGCAGATAAATCATGCTAACAGAATACAAGTGCATTTCTTTTCAAGAACTACTACCCAATACCAAGAATTAAAGCTAACCTTAATCAACAATTTGGAATGATTGACAAACTAATAGAGCATCATTACAGGTCTTTCATTATTTTTCATCCAATGTCCAGCTTGTGTTAAGTTATTATTAAGCTTATAACTGGTTTTAAGTCAATCCATTTTTATTTCTCATAAACATATGTTAACATGTGAGCATTTACTCATTAATAGATTAAAATAAATCCCCACAAATAGGCAGCAATTGAAGAAAATAAAATCCAGCATAAACCAACAGGATAATGAAGGAAGAAATCGAAAAGAATCGAATACCCAAATAAAGGTTCAAGAAATAGTGGTGAGCGTAGTGATAGTGTACCTGAAATAGAGGCGAGGCGAGGCAAGGCTTAGAGCTAAAACAGAGACCTTAGAGCTACTGCAATGGCTTCTTCCCTGCATGTTCAGAAAATTTAGATGAGATCTAACAATGATATAAAAAGATAAAATCATAAACAAACCTGAGTTTCCACCCAAAGCCTATCAAATTTGACTACAAAAGATTAGAAATTCAATATACATAGAAAGTAATCAGTAAAACCTGACTTAAATAAAGAAAAAAGAGTAGAAACGAGGATGGTGGGATCATGAGTTGATTTCGGCATGGTTGGTAAAGAATCCCGTGTTTTTCTTATGAAGGGATTTTGGATTTGGTTTGAGAAGAGAATCTGGTAGAAAGAAACAGATAGCAATTTTTTAAAATTGAAGAGATATAAGCTAATTTGAGATTGATTTGTTGGAGACGAAATAGGAGAATTGGGTAGCAAAGAAAAAGAAAGAAAAAAAATTACTGGGATTCGATTTAGAACAATTTTGACGACGTAAAAGAAAATCTCGTGTTTTCTACAGAAAATCCCGTGTTTTCTAGCAAGTGGAAAATTTAGAAAACATATTAAATTAGTTCTCTAATTTCTATTTAATTTTAGAAAATAGGAAAGTGGCTTTTCTATTTTCTATTTTAGAAAACTAACTATTTTAAACATATTTTCTATTTTTCATTTTTAATCTCTATTTTTTGTGGAAAATTGGAGTAATTCTCCACAAGTGAACACACCCTATGATTTGCATCGTTCGTGATGAAATTTTGATATGCTCATAACTCTGGATATGAATAGAGTTTCATATCAACTAAAATTAAGTATATTTATCTGATAAGAACTATCTAATTCTGTCTCAAAAAAAATTTTGAGTTATATTGGACATTGATTTCTAGTGTTAGGATACTATAAATAGATAATGAGAAGTCAAATTAGAAATGTATAAGAAAAAGCGAAATATTCTAAACAAAAAATTTTCAAGGGGCTTTTAGACTATGAAAATTGTTGTTATCCCGTAAGTGGATAAAAGTCAGGCTAGTGACTCCAATGGAATCTTTGTAATCATTTCTGCAATAGTTTTGCGGTAAAAGAGGTAAATACCATATTGTATATTTTTACTATTATTTTTCCTTAATTAGTATCAGAGCTTTTAGTTTTGCGTCCTAACATGTGGCTATAAAAGATCTAAAATTTTATATGTAAAATTAGTAGATCTATAAAATAGATTGCATGAAATACTATAAAAAAACAATTAAGTGTTTATAATATATATGTGTATATATTTTTGCTTCAAAATTATGTATATGTACACTGCATTTTGAGGAGAAGAACATAAGTGTTCAAAAACGTTAAACTAGAAGTTGGGCTTTGATACCTCACCATTAGAATCACAGACCTTAAAAACTCTATAACGGCCAAAATCGAAATGCCAGATTCCATCGGAAAGACAGTCTGTGGCATGCACACGCCATTGTATGTAAGACGTGTGCATGGGTAGTGGTCCACATACACAAGGACACGTGTTAATAATGATGTGTCATTATTGATACGTGGCTAAACAGGACAGTGCCACGTGGATGACAGTGATCATGCCACATGGCAATGACAGGCCACTTGGATGCCACATCAAATAGACCATATAGCACTTTGACAAGTGTCATGACATAGGTTAGACATGGCGCCATGTGGCCTTATGGTATTGTGACATGTGGCAGACAAATAAGAAAAGGTGGCACGTAAGGCCACCTCCGACTACCAATTCAGCTCTGATTTTTTACATATCAATTTTTCATATTTTCCTAAGTTTTTTGGTTATTTTTATATTTTTTAAATGACCAAAAAATAAAACTTTATTTTTTATCAAAATAAAATATTAAAAAATTGTAGAAAATATGTTTTCTGCCTTCATATATTTTTTAAAATATTTTCAAAATTTTTTTGAGGTTTTGTCCTTACTTATTAATTGAAATGTGTTCAGTCATGTGTATTTTTGCATTAGTGTATTAACCACTTAAATTTTCTATAATATGTTGCAAAAATGATGATAAAAACACCTATTCTTCCTAAAACTCCGCATAGGGTTGCTTTGAAAAATGCAATAGTGTAATTAGTAAGCAACATAAGAATGCAAAGGAAGATTCGAGTTGATGATATTAATGCATGCATCATATATTGCATATGCAAGTACAAATGCAAGAGTGCATTTGGATTGGTGGTCTGAATATGGAAAGGGATGATAAAGTCTTATTGAATGTAATGACTTATTCCTTTAGAAACCATCAAAAGCTGATGGATTTACTGAAAAGTGGCTGGTTCACATGAGATAGATTTTATAGAAAATCTATTTTCCATCTTTGTTCAGGGTTACTAAGAGGGAAGTGTTGAGAAGCAACACTAAATCTACGATGATATTAAGAAGTGGATGTAGGGTGCATCGTTCATCCATTACTTAATAAATGAACTTATGAGTTGCCTAATGAGTTGGCTAACATGGTCAAAGATACGATCCTTGTAACAAGAAGATTTTGTGAAAATTTAGACTTCTATCATAGTTGATATAAGTGTCAATTTTAGTTAGTGTTTTTTCTTAGATAGGATTTATGTTTCCTATTTTAGACATTAGTGTCTAAATATTAAATTGTTGGATTTTGTTTGAATAAATGTTTGTGACATTTATTATATATATTTGTGATGGTTTTTAACATTATGATAAATGTGTTTATTTAAGTATTTATTACCTCACAATATTTTATGATTGCATGATTATTAAGTTGAGACTTAATGAATTATTCAATTTTAATTTCCCTTATAAGTTTAAGAACTTAATATCTAATAATTTAGATTTACTATGCATGAAATTTTAACCTGTAAAGTTAGACATTAGAACTTATAGGGTAATTGGATACTATAAGTAGCCTTTTTGAATTTGAACCTGATATAAAACTTTACTAGATTATTATTTCGGATCCATAGTAAATAGCATGTATTGCCAAATCTTAATTTGCAGCTTTGTTCCATTAGAGATCAGAGGATCCAAATGGCTACTACTTCTAAATCAATTATCACTGAGCTAAACAAAGATTTGAAACTGGATGGTGAAAAATACGAAATTTGGAGTATGAAAATCCAGTATATGCTTGAAGAGAAAGAGGCTTTTGAACTCTTAAGTTCAGTTATGGTCGAACCAAAGGATGGCACAATAGCCCAGCATAGACCGGACTAAGATGCCTATACAGTATGGAAAAAGAAAAATTCCTCTACTTGAATCATCTTACTAAGTGCAATGGATGATGATATCACTAAACAGTTTTGCAAGTATATATCAAAATGCAATGGATCTATGAATCGCTTTGCAGGAGAAGTTCGGAGGTGTGACTCTAACTAAGCTCCAATCATTACTTATCAAATTTGATACTTATTAGAAAAAGTCTGATCATCCGATGCAAAAACATCTAAGAGAGATGGAAAATATGATAAGTGAACTCAGTGAGTATGGTTATAAGTTGACTGACGAGCAGCAGGTCCAAACTGTTATCCGTTCCTTACCAAGAGTTGAAAGCATAAGAAAATGCAACTAACTCATATGAATAGTATAAAGACATTTAAGGATGTCGCTCATCATTTGGAGCTTGAAGAGGACAGTCTGGGAGCGATTAAGGTTAATATCGAAGTACATATGGCACAATCCCCTTATAGTGGAATGAGTTCTAACCAGAATAAGAGAAGATGCTTCAAAAGTCGAGATAAGGAACAAGCTAGAAAAAAATTAAAAGCAAAAAGAGGAACAAAATTATAAAAGGTCCAAAGGCAAGAAGAAGGTAAACATTTCAATTGTCAATAGAAAGGACATTATGTAAGAGAATGCACTATGTGACATCCTTTACAAGCAATCTAACTCATTACACTTATGACCTTGAATTGGTCCGATGGGGTGTCACACAGCGGGACTTATAACTCAATTCACTTATTTTAGCATGCATTCATACATCCTTTATAACAATTTATTTTTAATATACGAAATGCTAACACTTTTTCTTTAATCACATACAAATAACATAGAATTTCTCATATGATATTCTTTACACTATAACACTTGTTCACGTTCATACTATTGATGTTTACTCTTATAATATAGCACTACTTATCATATTTACATATTGTCCCTTTTACAAAATGAATATTACATTACATACATTGGTTATACAATAAATTCACACTTCTTTCCTAACCCTACGTTGGCCCTAACCTTTGCAGCATATCCTTGAGGGTTGTCTCAATACTTGAACCTAAACAGATTAAAAACTCGTGTTAAGCAATAGTTCAGTGGGAAACAATAAAGCAAACTGACTTATTAACGAAGTCCAAAATGTAAAGGATAAACTAAGTATAAATAAAATAAATACATCTTATAACAATTAAGTAATTAATTGTGTTCACTTCATTGCCTTATTAAACATGCATTCACTAAACATAGATATTATAGTTAACATTGACATGCATTCATATATTGTCACTCAATTAATTCCCAATCATTTCACTAGCATGTACTTATAGCTTTAATAACACTGAAACTCTTATGTTTCCTGAATCCTCATTAAGGGTGGATAATGGGAACACAGATATCAAATATGGTATTAAACACTGGATACTGATTAAGCAGTATCAATCACTAAAGACACTTACACTAGATACCAAACAGGTATCTGAACACTAAACACCAATGTGGTGTCATCACTCACTAGCAGCTGCAATCACTATCTCTTATAGGCATGCCTGTTTATCCATGACTTTGCACAATTCAGGCATATAGTATAGACTGTACACACTAATTGACTTTACACAACGTTCATTAGTTCACTTTACATAATATTCACTAATTCACTAGTTCACTTTACATAACATACACTCATTTATCCCATTAAATCAATGCATATTCAACTATGTTCATTTATCAATTATGCATGTCTAGAAACATATATCAAAACGTGCTATATGTATTTCACTATTATTTTCATGTGGTTCAAGTACACTATAAGCATTTCATCACAATTCAATCATATATCGTCATATATTTATTATCCATGCTCAATATCACATGCCACATCATTTTATGTCATTATCAATAGTTAAATACCATGTATACACTTAATTCCTTTATTAATGTAGTGCCCCTCCCCGACTGCTCATATAGCTTTGCTATAGCATTCAAAGACCGTCGCCATACACACAACGCATTCACACAACTGAGTTATAAACAAAATCCTGAATTAACAAATTCCTTTAAAAGCAACAAGATACATTCCAAACTCATACGTTAAATACAGAACATTAGATGACAACTTATATTACATATTGTTTAGCTTCTTGTACATATTATAACTCATAGTTACAAAACTCAACTATTACATCACTTCACTTTACATGCCAAAACTTGTAATTACAAATTACATATTATAAAAGAACATACACGAACAGCGGACCCTAATGTGTTGACCAATGAAGATGCAGGACCATCCTTCACACGCACTTTACTTCAGATCTTACACGAATTAACACCCGAGCTAAGCGATAATGCTTAGTGGGGAAACAACACAATATCCATTTATAGCAATCATTAAATATCATCATGTACAAACTTCATAGTAATGCACCAACATAGTATATCAATTATCATTCCAATGTATATATATAGGACATCATCAACAAGCTATATTCTTACATACTGATATAACATGTCGTTCTGATAACGCATAAAATTCACATTACTTATTAACAATTCATCATTCATTTCTTACCTTGCCTGCATATTTTAGAAGTGGATAACGGGATATCGCATTAGTACTCGTAAGTACCATAAATCACATTAGTATCCATAGATACAACACTTATGCATTAGTACCCATAGGTATCGATATTTTCATATACATATATACACTTATGTGAATCCAAACGGGATTCTATGCGCATTGGGGATTCCAAATGAGAATAAAAAACCCTTCGACTGCAGCATTTGACCATATAGGCATGCCTATCTATCCACGACTCGACTTGCAAGCTAAATTATTAATCCATTTAATGTTCATATTACCGTATTGTATACCATCCATATAACCACATTAAGCAATTTCATATCATTTGATATCTTGCACACTCATATGGCTTATCAAACAAGCCCACACTTCATTATACATGTTCACATGAGTTAACACATTTATAGTTTCATATGCATAGTCATTCATAAGTCCAATACAATAGTTCACACGAAATAGGGCAACTAAAATTCATAGCTCTGTCGCACTTACGATACTTATCGCGCTCGTGATAGACCCAAACTATCCCTCTGTCGCACTCGCGACATAAGTCACGCATGCTATAGGACACATAATGACTTCTGTTGTGCTCGCGCCCGCTACAGAACACAACCTATCAAATTTTTGCCCGACGGAGCCCTCTGTCGTGCTTGCGATAGAACATGAACTAAATGTTCAAACTCCTATTACTATTACCTCTTTTAAGCACTTTCCCTATTTCCATATATATGACTTTTAAAACCAACCAAAACATCACTTTCAGCCAACATGGCCTTCTAACCAAATGATCAATAATGTTTTAACTTTCTAATGGCATAAACCACAATACATTTGGACTCAAAATCAAGGAGTTAAGGCCAAGGGAACGCAACTACTCCAAAGGCTCTCTTATGAAACTGTAGCTTCACATATAGGCAATTTTGAAGACCTTAAAGTCCTCAAAACAAAAAGACTATTTCTACAACAATTATAGATATAAACATTATGATTCTAATCCAATTAGCCTCACTCATTTTAGAGTTGTAAAACTCATCTTAGAACATAAACAATTCTAGTAGGTCAAAATGAACCTCAAAAACCAGTCTAACACTTACAAGATCATCAATCTTGAAACCAACGAAATTGGCATAACCAATTCTCCAAACTCAATCTAAACTACCTTAAGACATGCATGAACACTTTGGCACATTCCATTTCATAATAAATATCCATTAACTCAGAAATTATCTAGCAGATTCTCAAGTGTTCTAAAATAGGGTTTCATGCTTATAAATCAATAAACTTCATAGCAATTGAATACATAACCAATACACATCTTTAATTCAATTCAATAAATAGCACAATCACACATTTCAGATTATATCAACTATCAATTTAACACACAATCACATAGTTTCCCAAACCTCTAAATCCTTTGCTCCAAAGAGCTTACAACACTTGACTCCCCAAGCTTCTCCTTTCCTTTAGATTTTCTAGTTTCTTCCATTATAACACACATCCAATTTTAAGATTTGGACAAAGGATCAATTCTAACTCAATACAGAAAAGAAGAAGGAGAAGAAGAAGAATCTAACGCATCACTTACCTTGATTTGCCAAGAACTCAACATAGCTCAGAAATCAATTGGCCAATCAATCAAGAACTCAATGGACTAAAACTAAAGAAGAAGAAGAAGAAGAAGAAGAAAGAGAAGAAGAAGAAGAAAAATGGACTAAGAGAATGGCTGGACAAAGAGTGCAAGGAATGAGACAAATTCTGCCTCTCCAACCTTATATATGCATGTAGGAGTTAAGCTGGTAAAGCCAGCTCAAGACACATTGAATGCATTAACCTTAATTAAGTTAATCTAATCCCACTTAGCCTTAATTAATGATGCACAATTACATCTTAGTCACTTAATTGATTTATTTCATGCAATTAGGTCATCTCTTCCGATTACACTTAGATCCAAAATTAGAAACCCCAAATCAAACTTGTCTAATTACCCTAATTAAGCAAAATACTAATAGGGGTAGATTTCGGGTCATTACAATTAACCTATTATGCTATAACATCATTTACATATCTTTTTAAGTAGCATACATTCATATTCTCATTTCATAATGTTAGACATGTGTTGGATAAGTTTTGGAAACTTCTGGTGAAGTTTGAGGTCAACCTGTGAGAAAAACTCACTCAAAATGCTGAAAACAGGGGTCACACAGTGGTCAGACATTCCTAGCCACCATGTGGCCCAATTATAGGGCAATTTTGGGTTTCTAGAATGCATTTACATGGCGGGCAAGAAATCTTGATGGCCGTGTAAACCCATTCTACCTCACTTTGCAAAGGATAGATTCCAAGTCTGATTTTCCACAGGGTTTTTTACCTAGCTAGAGGCATTTCTAGGTAAAAGTGTTTTATAGAAAATTATTCCCCTATGTCTTGAGTTTCCAATGACACTAAAATCATGCAATTTGGATTTATATCCTATAAGATATTCCCTTAGGAACATATACTACTCCCATTGCACTAGCGGATTCATACATGCAACTTTGATCAAATTTTCAAAGACCCTAGAGACAGATTTGGGTTTTGGCATCTTCTTAACATTTGTAGGTATATTTCTTAAGTTGCATTATCAACTAGAAGCACTCTATTTGGAGTAGTGTAGGCCGAGATATGGCGAAAACACATTAACGGGGTCAATTGAACTCTAAGACAGATTTTCCCTCTACACACAACCTAAGCATGGTTTAATCATTTTTATGCAATTTCACTCCAATTTCATATTACAACATCATTTTCACATCAATTATAGTACATTATACATTTTAATCTTAACTCAATCACAAACAAAGGTTAAATTATTTCCAAACCTTGTGTTGATGCAAATTTCCCTCAACTTTGCTTTCCACTAGCCCTTTCTCCTCTCCTTTCTTATTTGGTTGTACTTTCTCAACCAAAAACACCATAAATAACACCAATATCCATTCTCAGCTCATAAATTCAATCACTTATTAAATAAGGAAAAAAAGAGAATGAAAAAGAAGATAAAAGAATGAAAATTCTCACCTTAATTGCTTAAGTATTTATGCTTGATCTATTTGGACCCTTGATGAACTAATTGATGAATAGAACAAAGTGAGAACATGAGAGGAAATTTAGAATTTCTAGTGACCATGGTTGGCCTCACTCTCACTCCCATTTATATATAAGCATTGAATATTCTAGAGGTGATAAATGGCACAATTTCATTGATATTTTGTCAAAATTCCATTCGATTCCTAATAATTCTCTTAACCTCACATTAACTTATAATTAATTACTTTCCACATATTGGCCCATAATTCTATTAAATTTATGCAAATATTATTTTTAAATAATATACTAAATGGCCACCTTGCTGAATCTTTTGATTTAATGACAAATACTTCATTTTGGCATTTTTGTCACTTAATTACACTTTTTTGATTTCCATTTTGCCCTAATCATGCCTTATTACGTCTAGGGTGTATTTTGGGTCCTTACACACTATGCCCAAAAAGGTACACTATTCTGACTTAAATGTGAGTGAAGTTAATGTATCTAGTTTTGTATTTTTATCTAAATTTTATCCTTTATGGATAATAGATTTAGGAGCAATAAACCACATAACAAAGGGCCGAGATGCCTTTATTGAATTCCTACGAATTCCAAATAGAGCTAAATGGATTTATGTAGAAACTAATGCTAGAGTGATAGCTCAAAGGATTGGCACGGTAGATTAGTCTTGTGTGAAGGCCGAATCCTAATCCTACATGATGTACTTTATACCCCATATATTCATAGAAATTTAATTTTTGTTATTGCTTTAATGAAATTTGATTGTGATTTATTTTTTAATGGATATTAGTATGTGCTTGTGCTTGGATAATGTTTATTATAGTTCTAGTTTTGTGCTGAACAATTTTATTATTATGGATATTGACCATGACTATTTAAATAAAAGTAATTTTTCTTTAATTTCTTCTTCTTCACATGGTTATGAGAATAATGTGAATTTTTGGCATTCTAGATTAAACCACATCGGGCAAGACTGAATGGGTCGGTTAGCTAAAGTGGGTTTATTAGGTGACCTAAATAAGATTGAATTGCCCATTTGCAAGCATTGCCTAAAAGTAAAACTAGTTAGAAAACCGTTTGGAAAGGGAATTGGAGCTGAATTTCCACTGTAGTTAATTCATTCTGACATATATAGTCCAATGAATGTGAGGGCAAGGCATGGGGCCTGCTATTTTGTCACATTTATAGATGACTATACCAGGTATGGTCATGTCTATTTGATTTCTCACAAGTTAGAAGCATTGAGTTGCTTCTAGACTTATATGAACTTAGTTGAGAATAAATTAGAGAGCAAGATTAAAGCTTTAAGAACTGATAGAGGTCAAGAATATCTTTTAACTGAATTTAAAGCTTTATGTGATGAAAAGGGGATTGAACATCAATTGTCCATTCCTAGAACTCCATAACAAAATGGTATTGCGGAAAGGAGAAATAGGACTCTCCTAGATATGGTTAGATCTATGATTGCAGAGCCAAATTTTCCAATCTCCTATTAGGGAGGTGCTTTATTAACTGCCGCATATGTTCTAAACCATGTGCCTTCTAAGTCCATCACTTTCACCCCTTATGAGTTATGGATTGGTCGATAACCTGTCTTGAGCCATTTACAACCTTAGGGTTGTGCTGCTTATGTCCATGACACCTCTAGTAAATTTGGTAAATTAGGACTTAAAGGTAAAAAGAGTATATTTGTGAGATATTTTAAAGTATCAAAAGGATGCATTTTCGTGGGTGAGCAAGAGAATGGCACTATGATAGAATTTGAATCATAAGACGTCATATTCTTAGAGAATGAATTTTCAAATCTAGGCGAAAAGAATCAAGATTTCACTTTCTATGACGCTTAGGAAGATGAACCATTAGGATCATTCCATCCTAGTGGGAGGTAAGACGTGCGCCAAACTCCGTTAACCTCGATAGTCCTCTTTTAGGGTCCGAAAAGGTTCATTTAAACTCGTGAAGATTGGTCACTTCATAATAGATAGGGGTATCCCTACTTCATTATTAACGATCAACCTACGAGGGCGTCAGTTGGACACCATAAGGCAGGTATCATGGATTTGCCACCTAATAAAGCATTGGGAAAGTTGTTCTAACCTTATAAGGTCAAAACTAGAGATGGTTCGGGATATCATTCTTACTTATACCTTGGTTAAACGTTTATGTAAATGGGTTTTTGAGATTAATTTTCTATTTCTCTTTTCACATGATTAATGCAAATAATTTAAAGGCGTAATTCAAGCACATAAAGAAAGCTGTAAATAAAATACAATTACATTATCCTCAAAAATAAATAAAAGTCCATAGAAAATAAAATACATACATAAAACGGGGGATTCATTTAGGATGGGAACATTGGTTCCCGCATGTATATTTTCCAAAAAACGAAGAGTCCTTGGACTAATTTTAGAAAAAAGAGGGATGAGTGATCTCATTTTGATAAAACAATAACTCTTTTTTTGATGTGTCATTTTTAGGATAGAAAATTGGACATTGGTCCATTTTATTAAGGAAAAAAATCCCATTTTATTTGTATAAATCTTTTTGGTGAATTTTCGTGTTAGCTTGCGAAAATTCTTTTATTATTACAATCCAAACCAAAATAAAAGAAAAGCAATATAAAATTAAAGTACAAAAGAAATGAAAAATTATTAATCCCCAAATGCAACTCGTCCTAGCCACCGAATCTCCATTCGTCAGGGGAGAACACACACGTGAGGGTATTTTAGGCCACCAAGAACAAAAGAAAAACAAATGAATTAGCAAAACTCAATAAATAGTAAACAACTATTTAAATAATAAAATGTAATGCATTTTAGAATAAATAAAAAATGAGAAATAAATAATAAAAATGACAGAAAATAAAGTGACTTGCCAAAAATAATAAAAAAATTAAATAGTGCATGCAAGACAATATAAAAGCAAGAACTAGACATTAAAAGAAGTCAAAGTTAGCAAAACATGGGCCACAGATGGCTAGGATAAGGGATAGACAGGTAGAGGGGGGCGTGAGAGACGGGAATGAAGACTTTTACTCCTTCCCGTCGCTCGCTATGAGCGATGGGATCCTCTCGAGTCCTCTTCCCGTCTATCATGCCCAAAATGCATATATGAGAACAGAACTCCATTTTTAACTCATTTTCATGCTAATTTACATTATTTCATGCATATAATGACCTAAAACGCAATGAAATCACGTATAGAACTCTTAAAAACTTATCTAAATAGAGAAAAACTGAAAATAATAATAAATCACAGATTTAAAACAAATCAATATCTCAAAACATTTACATGATATTTAACCAATTTTATGCACAAAAAATGGAAAACTGATCCCATAAATATTACCCTCAGATTGTTTTGATCTCTAGAGAATGAATGTGTGCTTGGTGTCCTCATTTGGATTCCGCAGTTAGCTTTAAACCAAGAGAAAACTCTCTCTCTTTCTCTTTTTAAAACTTTTGCTCTCTGTTTGTGTTCTAAAAACAATAATAGAAGAATAAGAGTTTTCCAAGAATAGAGAATTGATTTCTCTTCCTCAAGTACACTTTCGTTTGACAATCTGTTCTCCCAAAAGTTTTTGCTTCTCTTTTTAAAAATTCTCTAAAGTTTTGTCCCTCTTTAATTCTTCCAAATGAAAGCTTTTTATTCCTTTTTTCAAAATGGAAGAAGCTTGATTCAAGGAATTAAATCCCCTAAATCGAGTAAAAAAATGGATTTTCTCTAAAAAGTCTGCAAAAATCAGTCCCCCTCATTTTTGCTCAATCTCCCTTTTTTAAATCGAATCTTTGTAGATTTCCTACTGTGAATGACACCACAGAGGGGTCGCACTCAGCCACAGATGGGTATTGGTCAAAACTTTTACTGAAAATTACAAAAATGCCCCCGTGCTTGACAGACAGGTGTCTCTACTTGAGAGACGGCCGTCTGTCATCTCGAAAGCCAAATTTTGCAATTTAAGCCATCATTTTAGCTCTGGCAAAGTGCAAAAGGCTAAGTCTAAGAAAAACCTTCAAAAATTTATGAAACCCAAGGACGAAAATAGGCACTTTTAGTTCTCCACCTGTAATATAGGCAACATTATCCTTATTAGATAACTCTAATTTGGGTTGCCTCGGGACCCGTGTCTACAGTTGCCCCCAATTTTAGGGAGGATAGTGCACTGGTGCTTAGGTGAACAAAAATTCAGAGTGAAGAAAAGAGACACGTAACTGAGGCAACTGAACTCACTATTGTGTCAGTTAAGCTAACGAAAAAAGTGCTCTAGTATTGCATGCTCATTGAAAGGAGTTTGCTGAATTGATGCCTCTTAAGAGGACTTGGCTAATTTGGTGCCTCTTAAGAGGACTTTGTTGAATTTGGATTTATGCCTCTTAAAAGGACTTCTTGGGATTTGCCTCTTAAGAGGACTTCACAGGGTTTGCCTCTTAAGAGGACTTTAGGATTTGCCTCTTAAGAGGACTTCACCGGATTTGCCTCTTAAGAGGACTTCAAGGAATTTTCCTCTTAAAAGGACTTCAAGATTTGCCTCTTAAGAGGACTTCAAGGGACTTGCCTCTTAAGAGGACTTTAAGGGATTTGCCTCTTAAGAGGACTTAAAGATTTGCCTCTTAAGAGGACTTCAAGGGATTTGCCTCTTAAGAGGACTTCAGGATTTGCCTCTTAAGACGACTTCAGGATTTGCATCTTAAGAGGACTTCACGGGATTTGCCTCTTAGAAGGACTTCAAGGGATTTGCCTTTTAAGAGGAATTTAGGATTTTTCTCTTAAGAGGACTTCATGATTAGTGCCAGCTTGTCGGTATGAAGAACCACGATCGATCTTGGAAATTTTGGATCAGAAGTTTTATTTTTATGTGTTTGAGTCCATCGCTTGGGGAAGCTCTTTTTTTATAGGGATGTTACCTGGTTGCCACCGGTATGATATGAGTGGATAGGCTTGTTCTTTTGGGTTATCCTTTTTCTGTATGGATCTATGTAATTTCTACTCCTTAGGGATTTCATCTTAACCTAACTGTCTAGTGTGGATGAGTGCCATTATTGAGCCGAAGTCATCCCTTGGACTAATTTTGCATATGAGGTCTATTTTAACTTTTCCTACAAAGCTATGTTCACAACCGTATATATAAAAAAGTAAACATGTACGTGAAATGCATGGGCCATGCACACATGCAGAGAGGGAATTCATCCTAGTGAGTTAGGGGGGAGCTGGAGGGGCTGCATTGGTCTGCTCGTGCATCAAATCCTCTTGGCTGCTGCCCTCTATTAGGATCCTGTATTTCATGTTTCTGGATTTTTCCATCAAGGATTATGCCCCCTAGCTAAGGAATTTGCTGTGATCATTGGTGTAAGGATATAGCTCTTTGGCTATCAAGAATGTGCCCTTTTGCCCCAAGGTCTACCTTGTATTCCGAGTTTTATACTATCTATCTGAAGGGCAGTTATTCGGACTCCTTATTGCTCCAGGTGTTAGTAGTCATTTAGTAAAGGTAGTACATCCCTTGTGTATTTTCACACTATTTTTTCTTAGCAGGAAATATTTCCCGTTAGGGATTTTCACATAACCCTATGCCTAACTTTTGCCTGGAATTGATCCAACCCAATCTAGTGGCTTTTTATTTATTTTTATTTTTTATAGGACAGATTGCCTATTTTTAGGTTTCCACCCTGTCCCCTAGCCTAACTTTTTCTTAGAGAGCCAGTTACGGTTTTCATCTTTAATGGCTTTTTTTAGGCATGGTTGCAGGAGAAGTTAAAAGCTGTTTTCGGAGCCTCCTCCAAGGGTGATCAGCATGTACTCACCGAGGCATTTCTTCCCTAGACAACTATAAAGGTGCTGTGTGGATGGCCGCAGTGGCAAATGGAAACATCATTTTCATGTGTTCGTGATCAAGTCCTTTTGTAATTCAGTATGGACCTTCTAGATGCATACCACTATACGGATTACACAATACCACCTGTTGTTACATAGCTCAAGGACCGTCTGCATAGCACAATCATGCATTACATGACATTCATGCATCATTCTAACTCCTTAATTTTTTAGCCACTGTAGACCATCTGTCCAAGTGGTTTTGGGGTTCCGACAGTCACTGTTAGAGGACCTTTTGTTAGGGGTTAGGATCAGGATCAGGATCAAGGGCAGTTAATATGAATTCAAAATTTTTAAGAATGGCCAATTCTTTGCGACAGATTGAAGAGACGCATGCCTTAATTGCCCAAGAGATAGATGGAAGGCTTGAGGAGCTTAAAAAGAGGTTGTTGGCCATGATTAAAGAAAGGATGGATGCCATTGCGCTAGTTCTTCAGGCTCAACTTATGGCAATTACCCTTAACCAAGTCAGGCTGGCCACTGTCGAGAAAGCCTACACGGCGATGATCGCGACGTCTCCTTTTACTTCCAAGCCTAGAGATAAGGTTACACTTGTTTCACTAGTCCAGCAAAGAGGAGATATGGGATATGCCCTAGAATGGGACATTATGCCTGAAGAGGGTGGAGATACAGTGAGGTTGCATGCTCTGAAAAATGAAAGCCCGGGTATTCGTAACAACAGTAAGGGCAATGTTAAGAGGATGGGAGTGCCAACCACGAAAATGAATAAAAGGCACTATTCTGATTTAGGCAGATCCTTGTCACGGGTTTTTAAGAAGCTAATGAAGGAGGGGATATTACAACCATTGCCTCCTAAGCCCGCCAGAAGCCAACGACGTCCTAGTCACAGGGCAGATCAGTATTGCACCTTCCACTAACACACCAGGCATCTGACGGACTATTGTCAGACTTTAAGGGACCTAGTACAAGACCTCATTGATAGTAAGCAAATCTCTGACCCAAAAGAGTGAAAGAAGGAGAGGAAGACAAATTAAGTACTTAAGTGGGGAAGGACGACGGTTTCCACGGATGATGATGAATCATTGGCCGAAACACCTGTGCTAACGAAAATGAGAAAAAGACTATGTTTTAGATGCTTTGTTCTTTTATTCTCAAAACTTCTTATGATAGTCTTTGCAATTTCAATACAATGAACAAATTTGCTCATTTGTATAGTGTTTCTGATGATTTCATTTCTCATGATCACGATGCATTCATTTTTTGATATTAATTCAATTAATATTACTGTATTTAATCTTGGAACTTTGGGAAACCCAAAGAAAATCTTGATAGCATCTGATATAACTCCTAAAGAGAGAAAAATTCAGAGAGAAAATAAATAAAAGAAAGAAAAACTAGTTGCAATTAGGGGAATGGATGAAAACTCACTAAGAGCACTAGAACCTTTCTGATTACCCGTCAAAGCAATCCTTGGATAAAACGGAACCTAGAAAATGATTTAGGCAGCCTTTCTTTGTATAGCTCTCTAAATGATCACTTCCTACCCTCGTTTCACAATCGCTTGTTAACCCGTTGAGCCTTTATGCTGGTATGCTAAATGCATATCGATTTTGTTATTACATATGTTGAAACTACCTTTCGCCTAAAATGATTTTTACCTCCCCTTAGAAAAATAGCCTCTCTAATAAGAACAAATGTACATAATTGATAATTCTTTTGGTTATCAAAAATGGCCCTGATAAGGATAAGTTTACACTTCGAGAAGAGGGTTTTAGTCATGCGTAAAAGACATGAGCTCAAAAAAAAAAAAAGGAATAGAGCTCAAGATAGTAATAACTTGGCGAGTTTTGATGATTATCTTTTCAATTGTTATTCTGATTTTGATAAGCTAAAATGTTATCGAGCCCAAATTTAAGAATATCTTTGTATATGCGACTGAGCTGAGAACGGTTCACCCATCTGTCTGGTAAATATTGCGGCCATTTTTTCTCTAGCGACCTGATCCTTCTTTGACAACCATCTACGTAAGCCTAATGTGACACACGCCGAACCCCGTAGGACGCCTCGAAGGCCCGCTCTTAGGCGATCGGGAGAGGTTCATGAAAACTTGTAAGGTATTTACAAGTGCGTCTATTTTTGGCAACAAGGTGGTTTCTTGGATTCGCCACCCAATAGAACATTGGGACAGGTCGTCTAGCCTCGGTGAGCCTAAGACGGTGCATCTTATCCATTTTGGGCAAACCAAAGGGGTCTTGGAGGCATTCACCCCAATAGAACATTGGAATGACCCTCTAACCCTATGGAGCCTAGGATTGTAAATTGAGTCTTTTGGTGGGACACAAGAGGTGTCTTGGAGATCCCATTCCAATGAAACATCGGAATGGTCCTCTTGCCTCGTTGAGCCCAAAGACCAGAGATGGTTCGGGACTTCTCATCTATTCGTACCTTGGTTATTTTATAATTAAGTTTTGAATTTAAGTTTTCATCCCTTTTCTCATACATTTCGATGCAATAATTAGAGCGCAAGTTTGATCATTCAAGGAAAGTGATAAATAAAAGGGTAAATAAAATAAAGTACATGAAAATAAAATACAACAAAACTAGGGGCGGAATACAACCCCCATTGTAAATAAAATAAAAATCATACATAAATCGGGATATTGATTATGGTGAGGACATTGGTACTCGCATGTATACTTATTATGAAATAATTTTGATGTGATGATTTTGGATAGAGAAAATTGGGACATCGATCCCATTTTATTTAGGAAAAATACCAAGTTAATAAATAAAAAAACGTTTAGTGACTTTCTTTCTAGCGGGCCTAAATAAACAATTTTATAAGAATATTATATGGAAAAATAAATGGAAAGCCAAATAAATAAAATATTACAATAAAGAAAATAAACATATAATCCAAATGAGCCATTCTGGATCCCCCGTGTGCTCGCAAAAAATGACCAAGCAAAAAATGAGTTTTGACATAAAAACAAAACATAAACAAAATAATGTTAGTAATTAAAAACAATTAAATCAATAATAAAGGATAAAATGGAATAAAATAAGATAAAATAGCATGATATCAAAATGACAATTGAATTAATATGTTAACAATTAAAATAAATGTGAAAAATGCATTTTTATGACAAATTAAATAAATGATGTGATTAGAACAAAATATAACATGTTAATGAATTAATACATGAAAATTATGAACATGATGAAAAATAATGAAAATAAACAATAAATATAACATATAACAATGATAAAAGAATGATAAAAATAATTAAAACAATGACATGATTAATTACTATTATCACAATTAACATAAACCATTTATATGGCAAAAAAATTAATCAAAATTAATTGATTAATTACATGCTGAAAAATAATGATGAAACAAAACAAAATAAATTATTTACATGTTAGGAATTAATAGGGAATCAAAATTTACATGAATAAAAAAACAAAATCATATATAAACATATTAAATAAAACAAACATAACAATAATAGAATAAACAAATAAATGGAATCAATAAGTAAATTAATGAAAACAATAAAATATAGGGGTGAGCAAAAAAACCGATGGACTTGGTTAACCGAAAAAAAATCCGAAACCGAACCGATGGACTGGTTAACCGATTGTAATGGACTGGTTAATGGTTAGTGTTTTGCAAAAACCGATATTAATGGACTGGTTAATGGTTTTTGACTCATGTGACTGGTTAACCGAACCGAAACCAAATTTTTAGTTAATTTATTAATTTTTTAATAATTTATAACAATTTATATAACAATTTATCCTAATTAAAGGTAATCATGTACTTTTTTTCATTATACTAATTATTTTTAAGTTTTTAAGTTTTTTTAATTGGCTATTTGTAAGTATAACAATTTATCTAATTAAAAGTGATTATGGACCAGTTAATATATTTACTAATTAAATATTAATTTTTAAAAACAAATTTGCTTATATCCACCAAATATTTTTATTTTATCAATAATAATGTTATATTATAGTGAAAAAATTTTAATTTTTAAGTATATTGAACATTTTAATTTTATTTATGAATATATTTATAATTATAGTGGTTAACCGAAAAATATTGGGTAACCGATCCGAAAATCCGAAACCGATGGACTGGTTAACCGATGACAATGGACTGGTTAATGGACTGGAATTTCAAAAAACTGATATTAATGGACTGGGGCTCATGTACCGGTTAACCGACAATGCTCACCCCTAATAAAATATACCTGAATAAATGAAATATAAACAAAATAAAAGAAAATAAAAATCAAGCCCAGAATATTTACCCTCAGAGTCGGATTTGATGAAGGTAAAAGATGATCTCCTTGAAAAATTACTTGAGAAAATAATTTAGCAATAAAATTAATCACTTTTATTTATGGATGAAACAAAGAAATTAATTTGAATGCTCAAGAATAAAAATTTGATTTGAAAGAGAAATTTAATTTCTTATGTTTATGGAGACAAACAAAGAAATTAATTGGAATAATTAAGAGTTGAAAATTAATTTTCCAATCTCAATTAAACCTTATTAATTTGAGGAAGAAATTTGGAAATTTTTGAAGAAAATCAAAGAAGAAGAAAATACTGGAAATTCTGATGTGTAAAAAAAAAATAATAGTGGAGGCTCCTTTTTAGGTTTTTTCCATCATAAAAAATATATAAAATGTAATAAAAGTGTTGCCCTAATTTAATTAGGGAAAGAAATTCTAATTTAATTCAATTTCCTCTATTTTAAGTGATAAAATCAAGTTTTATTAATTAATTATCCATAAAAATATTTTAGAATTTGATTTGGACTCAAAAACCTTGATTTAGGGTGAAAAAACCCGGAAAAGGGGTGAAAATCAAAAAAGGGGAATCAGATATTTTAGCGACGGCCAAGAAGGAACAGACGCCCGTCGCTATTGCGCGTCTGGCGAGACGGGCAAGTGACGGCTCGCCCGTCATGCCTGTGTGCGAGCGACGCCTCGCGCGTCGCTCGCGGGCCCTGCAGAGCGCAGCGCTGCCGCGCGGTGGCATTCGCATTTTTTTTTCAAGAATATTGTAATTTCTAAGCCCCATTTTTCAAATATAATTTTTAAAATATTTTTTTATTATTTTCAAATTTTCACTCTAAAATGCAAATTTGACGAGGAAATCATCACTTTTAACCTTTTTAGCCTGTGAAGGCAATTATCATCGGGTAACTTCGATCTATGATGACTCAGGACCCGATGTCTACACCTAACATTACAACCAAAGTAAGATGTCTTGATTCTTGGTTCAGTCTTATCCAATTAGCGGAGATGACCTTCTAGTAAGGTTTGGTACGTAAGAAGAGGCATATGGTGTTTCTTGAGCTTCAAGCGGGAAGCCATGAGTGCATTCATGCATTTGAGTTAAGTCTCATCCCCAAAGTTGCATCTAGAATCTATGTTGAAAGAAAAAAATAAGATCTGAGAGAAAATATTCAATCATTAAAATCAAAATCGGGTTGATTGATAACAGGAGTTAGATGCTTTCAAGATTCATCCCGAGATTAGATGAGGTTTTGTGTTTTTGAGATTAATGCCAAATAACGATCATGCATTATGAAATCAAATTGAAATATATGCATCTATGCAAATATATTGATGTGACCAGAGCAGTTCATCTTGCACACTTAAAGTTGTCTGGGTCCGATATAGAACCAGCGCATTGGTACTGTAACACCCCTACCTATACGTGGGAACTCCAACCCTCTAAGGAGGAGGAAGGACCCTAATAGATGGGGGTGTCACCACGACACACAAAATAAAATAGCACAACTCTTCTACATATGTTAAGTGTCTAATGTTGCATACTTTAGCATGTTTTTCATCACTTTGTTGCACTTTATTTTAACTTAAATTAGTACTTTTCACTTGTTTTTGTGATTTTTGTCATTGTAGGATCAAAGTGATGAAAAGGAAGCAATTGAAGCCAAATAGAGTGAATATGGAACAGCCAAGGAAAATCAAGGAATTTAGGAGCAGAAAGCTGATTTTGAGTTTAACCTTGCCCAAGGCTAAGGGGCAAGGGTAAGGAGCTGCCTTACCCAAGGCTAACAGCCAAAACGCGTCAGCAGATGCAGATTTTGAATTTTAATCTGAAAGTTGACCTAGCCGCTAGCTTTTCTTCACCAGATTTTTAGGGATGATTAAACTGAAATTAGGGGGATGTTAGGCAGTACTTTAAGACTATTATATTATATTTAATTTATTTTCAAAGTTTGTTGTGCTATTTTCAAAGTTTGGTGGGAATTTGGTGACTTTTCTATCCCACCAAGTTTGAATTCCTCTATATCTAGGGAAAAACGTGAAGAAGGACATATCTTCTTCATCTTCTAAATCTGCATTTTCCTCAAGGCTGTAGAAGGGAGTTTGTTCTCTCAATTTAATTTTATTTTGATTTTATTTTTCAATTATGTGTGGCTAAAACTTTTATTCTAGTTAAAGGTTCAATTCAAAGCCAGGATTCTTCATTACTGTGAGATTGTTCTTACTTATTCTTTCTCTTTAATTTATGTAATGTTCATGTTATTTACTGAAGTTTAGAGAAACCATATCTCGATTGTTATTTATTATTTGCACAATAATGGCCAGTTGTTCATTTAATTAAATAGCATATAGCTAATTGAGATTATTAAATCCGTAATTGTTTGGTGAAGTTAACAACAAGTGGCAATCAGCATAGCTTCCTCACAAGGGCTGTTATGTTGAGTAGATGCATGATTGTGTCTAAATTGATCTCGCGTGAGGTTGGTTGGCTTAGGTCAGGTCTTTCTATTTCATTAATGCTGTCAATAAATTAAATCCTTGCGCGTGTTTTGGGTTATTTATTGATTAGGAATTAATTATAGTCTTACTTGATTAATTCAATAATAAGGAAAGATTAGGTCGGGAGCGCGAAGCCGACGGCTATAACTGATGCATTGCATGATTTTAGAGTATCTTTTCGTCCATGATTAGTAAATTGAATCCTGTGCTGCGAATACCTTTATCTAGAGGTTTTCATCTTTTATTTTATTTTTATTTATTTCTCTGCATTTTATTTGTTATTGTTTTAATGCTGTGTTTTAATTCTTAATTTACAAAACCCCCCCATTTTATTTTCATTGTTTATTTTTAGTTATTTAAAAAATTAAAACTCGACCAATCCCTGTGGATTCGACCCTGCTCATCGCTATTTACAAGTTAAATTTAGTTAAGAGTAGGAATTTTATTTTTGGTGGTTTCGACACCCATCAAATTTTGGCGCCGTTGCCGGGGATTGGTATCTGTTAGTTTTAATTTTTTTTTATGACTGAATAAATGTATTCTCTTGATTTCATTGTTTAGACTTTGGCTGCAAGAATCAAACAACGGGATGAAGCTTATTACCATGAGGACTATTACGAACCTGAAGGATTTTCAGGTCCACCACAATGGAGTTATGATTCATATGCGCAAACTGAAAATCTATGGTGGATGGACCAATCAAACTTCAGTTATGGAGCAAGGCATCAATATTCACCACAGCCCTCTCAACCGGATCCTAAACAAGGTAGGAGTCTTGAAGATATTGTTCATTCTTTAAACTCTAATATGCAGGATCTTCAGCAGCATGCAAAAGAAACAGATTTAAGATTTCAAAATTTGGAGACACAAATGAGCCACATAGCACAGTCTTTAAATAGAATAGAGTCCCAAGGACGTTTGCCCTCACAAACTATAGAGAATTTGATGCAAAATGATATGAGTGCAATCACCTTGGGAAGTGAAAACGAGCTGGGACAGCCCTTGCCAAGTGAAGGTGGCCAGAATAATGAGGAAGAAACTGCAAAAGAGATGACAATTGTGAAAGATGAACAACCCAAGGAGGACATTTCAGAACAGCTCCCCAATTTTATCATTCAACCCCCTTTTCCAGAAAGATTTGTAAAATCTAAAAAGAAAAATGAAGAGAATGATATTTTTGAGATTTTTCGCAAGATTGAGGTAAATATTCCTTTACTTGAAGCAATTAATCGAATACCTCAATATGCTAAATTTCTTAAGAATTTATGTGCTAATAAGAAAAAGCTAGTTGGTAATGAAAGGGTGATTATGGGAGAAAATGTATCTGCAATGATTCAAAGAAAATTGCCTCCAAAATGTAAAGACAAAGGTATGTTTGCCATTCCTTATACTATAGGCAATGTTATGATAAAAAGAGCTATGTGTGATTCAGAATCTTTGATAAATATTATGCCATTGTCCATTTATTCTTCTTTGCATGTTGGTCCATTAAAAAAGACAAATGTAGTGCTTCAACTTGCTGATAAGTCTTTTGTTTATCCTGAAGGAGTATTGGAGAATATTTTGGTAAACATTGATGGATTAGTTTTTCCTATTGATTTTTATGTGCTTGACATGGAGGATGATAAATCCTCAAATTTTTCGGATATCTTGTTAGGGAGACCATTTTTTAGTACAGCCAAAGCAAAAATTGATGTTCATGAGGATACACTCACTATGGAATTTGATGGAGAAATAGTTAAATTTCACATTTGTGATGCTAACAAAAATTCCAGTGATTTGTTTAGTATTTTTAAAGTGAATGTTGCTGAATACTCAGTTGATGGATTTTTTAAATTGGGTGATAATTCTAACAATTTAAAATTTTCATTTTGTAGGGATTTCATTTTTAAAAATACTAATAATTTTGAGAATAATTTGGTAATTCATACCAATCTACAGGAGGTGATGAATGGAAGGATATTAAAATGGGATTTGAAACCAGATTGAATAGGCCTAAAATCTAAAAACGTCTGGCCAAAGACGTTAAATAGAGGCGCTCTTGGGAGGCAACCCACTTCTTAGCCTTGTTCAAGGCTAAGCAGATATCTATTTAAATTTAATTGCAATTTTATTTATTTTATTTTAGTTTACTGCCTTTTTCTTCCTATTTTTCTTCTCATGGTTAATTTCATTTATCCCTAAATTCACATGTATGTTGGAAACAAATTGGCAATTTGGAGTGGTAGCGTGGGACAATTATCTTTGGGCATTTAGAACTTAATAGTTAAAATAATTTAATTAAGTTGTTCATGGTGGTTTTAAAGAAGTTTTCTATGGGTTTTGATTTAATATTTGAGTTGCAGGTTGTTCTGGGTTTATTTTATTATGTTTGTTGGGTTGCTGAGTTTTCATTTTGGGGCTTTTATCCTTCAATGGATTTTAATTTTAAATTTTAATTTAATTGTATTGTTTTAATTCAATTGGGTTAATTTATTTTTTTTTCCACCCATTTGCTATTATTCGGAAGTCTGTTATTTTTACATGAATTTTAACGGTACCTTGATTAATTTCATTCAATTGAGTTATTTTTAACCCATTTGATATTTCTTTTTCTTTTAACCTCAATTTTTACTCCTTTTACTTTTCCAGCCACAGATCACCACCGCCCACCACCGACGGCCACCGATCCGTCACCGTCGACCGACCAACCGCCCCGACGCCACCAGCTCACCGGCCTCCACCGCGCGCGTCACTACTCCGAGCATCAGCCCTCCACCCACGATCACGCCTCACCTTCAAACGTAGGTCCCGAGCACACCATCGGAGTTGCCAGCTCTCCACCCGCCGATCTCCGACGACCCAAGCACTCCCCAGCCCTCCAGCCACCCCGATCCGCAGTCACCAGTCACCGATCCACCCCTCTCGCAAACCCAACCGAAGATCACCACCCCGATCCGCCAGCCCCTCACCGCGCGATTTCCAACGCGCATTCTCACCGAGCGCCAATCTCCGTCGACCCAACCTCCGGCCAACACTGTGACTCCGATCTCCTCACCGGAAGCCACCATCGCGACCCACATCCGCGATCTCATCCGTGACCAGCCCTCCATCGCAACCCAACCCACCAGCAGGTCCATGGCACTCATTCCCAGCCCAACAGCCACCACTACAGAACCAGGTCCCTTCACGCACGATGCTCCTTCAGCCAACGAGTCCAGCAGCCGCGAACCAGCAAAGCAGAGTACCTCTGTTAAGAACAGGGCAGTTTTCTCCATTTACATTTTATTTTTTATTTTATTTGGTTGTGTTACTCTTCGTCCCACGTTGTTGTGCAATTCCGCATTGAGGACAATGCGAGGAGAAAGTGTGGGGGAGGGGTTGAATTAGAAGTGCTGTGTGCTATGTGTTATGTGAGTGCAGAATTTTTATTGGTTTTTGATGTGAAATGCTGCTTGAATGATTAATAAATTGAGCTAATTTTGGGTATTCATTGATGACATTGAGATTAATTGGCTAGAGTTATGCTAAGATTTGATGCATTTTGTGTTAATTTTATTTTGTTTTAAAAAAAAAAAAATTGATTTGAATGAATTGTACTTTGGTTAGAATGTTTTAATATTAAATTCTTTATGTCACTGTATGTTCATATTGATTTTGAATTCTGTGTGGTGCTGCGCTGATGCTGTTTTAAATGTCAGTTTGGTTGTTGCTGGAGTAGTAAATTTTTGCTGTGAATTGATGATGTTTTGTGGTTAATGATTCTGGCAAATTTTGAACAAAACTTTTGTTGCTGAAATTGTGTTTAATTGGCTGTATTTATGCAAGAATTTTTGAAAATATTGTGAAATCAAATATGAATTGTTCAAAATTTGTGAAGAAAAATTTTGTTAATTAATTCAAATGATTTTGCCCTCTTTGTTTTCACAGCTCCAACTTTGAATGCCTTTGAAATCCTATTAAATTGGTCAATTTTGTGCAAACTCTGGATGCTTTTGCTTTTATAGACTATTATTTTTGGGTAGCCATTTGGAGCAAATTTTGCACACAAGTTAGGTTGGCATTTGATCTTAGCTAGTTTGATGTTTTGGCTGTGAATTCTATGAAAATGTGTGCACATATAGGTTGATTTGCCATTTTGGTAGTAGTTGGTTGTTAATTATTGTGCAAATCTTGAGTGGTCGTGCCATTTTTAGTGCTTAATTGTATATGCTTATATTGTGATTCTGTTTAGTTGGTTGATTCTATGCAAATTTTTGATATATCTACTTCTATGAAGTATTTCTGGTAACCATTTGTGACAAAATTGTGCATAAGTTTTGGGTTAGAGTTTAATTTGGAGTTTACCTGGAAATGGCTTAAATTGATGCATTGGGCATGATTTTTGTGCATAAATATTATCTTCATCGAAATTTTAGCTCTTGCCCCCTTGTTTAATGTTGTATCCATCTGGTTCTTAAATATTTGTTAAGTTTCATTCACGATGCTAGGGAAAAGTGTTCGCCTAAATCAGTTCCAAAATCATCTAGTTTTTAATGAATCAATTTGTTAGGCAAAATTTGAGTAGTATTCATGATTGTTTACTCATTTTCATGCAATTTATGGTGGTCTTAATTACCTTTTGAATGGAAAATGTCAAGGTTTAATTTTTAAGGTGGAATATAATTTTTGCATGACCTATAAATTGATTCTTTACATTTAAGAAACTTGTTAAAACCTTGTTGGACACTTGTTTGATATTGCAATTATTTTAGATTGATGGAACAGGTTATCAGGAATATATATATATATATATATATATATATATATATATAAGAAAAAAGAAAAGAGAAAAGTGAAATTGTAATAATTTTTACTCCGCTGTCCGCTTAAAAGGTGGTTATGAGTAGAGCTAGTAGCCGCTTTGAATTGTGTGATCTGAGTAACCGGGTGTATGCGGGTCAGAACCGGATACCCTCGCGTAAAAAGGATCTCTACATTCATTGTAAGCAGTTTTATCTTTCTTAGGCTGGAAAAACCGGGTGTATGCGGGTCAGAACCGGGTGCCCTCGCGTCTATTACAGTTTAAGTTAAGAAAACATATAAATAATTATATGCAATAAATTTCTTGATTTCTCTTGTTCCTTCATCTAATACAAATGTGAAGTTAGGTGTCTAATTTGGTTTGATGGATTTTCTTTTATGCATTGATTTAATCTTGAATTGGGATATAAATTTGTGTGCGCTTAATACTTATAAACCTTGCTGTTTCTATTTTGAAAAAAGTAGTTGAGAAATCCATATTTTGATATGATTTTGTGGTAAATTATTTTTGGATTTCTATCTTTATCTTGCCTTGCATTTTGATTTATTGGGAACTTATGGGATTGGAATTTGATATTTGGGTGAATGAACTTTTGAAAGGATTGTGCTTGAAATTTAATTTATGCTTGAGGACAAGCATGGGATAGGTGTGGGGGAATTTGTTAAGTGTCTAATGTTGCATACTTTAGCATGTTTTTCATCACTTTGTTGCACTTTATTTTAACTTAAATTAGTACTTTTCACTTGTTTTTGTGATTTTTGTCATTGTAGGATCAAAGTGATGAAAAGGAAGCAATTGAAGCCAAATAGAGTGAATATGGAACAGCTAAGGAAAATCAAGGAATTTAGGAGCAGAAAGCTGATTTTGAGTTTAACCTTGCCCAAGGCTAAGGGGCAAGGGTAAGGAGCTGCCTTACCCAAGGCTAACAGCCAAAACGCGTCAGCAGATGCAGATTTTGAATTTTAATCTGAAAGTTGACCTAGCCGCTAGCTTTTCTTCACCAGATTTTTAGGGATGATTAAACTGAAATTAGGGGGATGTTAGGCAGTACTTTAAGAGATACCCGAAGGTATCAAAACAATCTTTTAATTTTGTTCCAAAAATATTTTCGCATAAATTCAGTACACAGGGAACACGAAGATCCAGTCGGGGGACCTGATCAGGGTCCAAATCATACACTAGCTGCATCAACACTAACTCTATTAGGCATGCCTAACTGTCCACTTATTTGACTCTAGTAGGTCATGTAGCATGTAAGTTATGTTCCAAGTACAACATACAATTATACATACCATTTATTTCAAAGAATCATCAAATAAAACATATCTAAGCTTATTTCATTCAACAAAATATATTGTGCAATACAATTCGCCATAATTATTATTTGACCAAGTTAAAATACCATTTTATATTATTCGGCAATTAACAACACACTAAATAAGAGTAAAGAACCCAAAACAAAGGAAAAAGAAGTGAAAAAGGGACAATTGAAATTTTATGCAAAATGGGGACAGAGGCGGTTTACACGGCGGTATGGTTTACCCATACTGCCGTGTAAAATGGAGGAGCACGAGTCGTGTTGAGGCCTCCACAAGGAGCACTAGTCGTGCTCCTGGAGCACGACTTATGCTCATCCTCCAGCAGGGAGCACGTCTCATGTTCTTAGAGCACGAGTCATGCTCTCCCACTCTCTCTCTCTCTATTGTTTCTACTACGTAGCACACCTTTCCCAGACGCGTGAAGAGCAGCACTACTCGTGCTCTCTCCTCCGACTCAGATAGGTGCCCTAAGCGAAACACACACAACGCCAAACACTCCCTGGAAAATAGAATAGATTCACACGGGGGTATGCCCAACCCATACCGCCGTGTGAATCACATAAAACCCAGAAAAATACACCCTCTGTTTTCTCAAAAAAACCATCCAAAATTTCAAAATTCACAACCACCCAAAAAT
This sequence comes from Excoecaria cochinchinensis, assembly GCA_947683425.1. Classification (NCBI taxonomy): domain Eukaryota; kingdom Viridiplantae; phylum Streptophyta; class Magnoliopsida; order Malpighiales; family Euphorbiaceae; genus Excoecaria; species Excoecaria cochinchinensis. Next base: position 6,631,952 of record CANTUQ010000208.1, read on the forward strand.
CACAGCTCAAACATGAAATCCACTACAAAACCCCTGGCTCGAACCTATTATCACCACCAAATCACTCAATCAAACACATTCAGATTTCCCAACTAAGTAAACTAGAAAATTCTTCAAGAATATTCATACTCATACACATTTTCATTCAATTCACCTCAATTGGGCATCACAACTCATCATAAACAATATACTCATAATTCATATACACAAACATATAACATAACTCAACATTCACAACAGTTACACTTATATCACCATAATTCACACACAAATGCACAAAGAAGAGAATTTTCCCAAACCTGGAATTAATGAACCTCCAATCAAGAGGCTCCATTTCCGCTCTCTACTTCCTTGCCCTTGGATTCTCTAGGAGGATTCTCTGAACCACAAAACCCAACAACACCAAACAAGTTCAAACCCTAAATCACAATTACCAAAAACTCATTTAGAGAAAAAGAAGGAAGATTATCACTTATCACTTACCACACCAGCTTAGGCTACCCAAACTCACTTGAATTTACAAGGGAAGAGAAGAATTCAAGAGAGAACAAAGAAGAGATGAGGAGAAGAAGCTTAGCAATGTGAAAGGGGGAAGAAGAGAAGGAAACATGAGGAAGAAAGGAGAACAGCTGATCCAATCTCTCTCTCTCCCAATACTTATCTCATCTTTTCCCTTGCCACATGTCACACTCTTAAAGGAAAGGCACACTCAACTCTCCTCCTCCATCACTTACCCAATTTCAATATCCCTATCACACACCCTACTCCCATACACTCACCCACACTTACACATAACCCAATTAAAGCATAATAACTTAATATAACAAAGATAACACATGCTCAAAGTTAAACACATACACACACACACAAGGCTCACTCTACTAGGGTGGTTACAAGTACTATCTTCCCTCTGGTGTTCTATCCACTCGAGCACTTCAGTCAACTCATCCTGTTAAAAAAAAAAGGAATGGCCGTTAGAGATGAAAACCGTGATTGGCGCTCTAAGCAAAAATTAGGCCAGAGGACAGGGTGAAAACTTGGGAACAGGCAGTCTGTCCTATAAAAAAAATGAAACGAATAAAAGCCACTAGATTGGGTTGGGTCCATTCCAGGCAAAAATTAAGGCACAGGGTTATGTGAAAATCCGAAAGGACGCATTTCCCGCTAAAAAAAGCTAGTGTGAAAATCCACAAGGGACGCACTACCTTAAAAGAATGATTACAGGTATCAGAGGAGAACCTCATAATCCTCAAAGGCATGAAATTCAAAAGCAATTCCAGAGGGCACCTATCCTACTGCAAATTGTGACCAAACCGGCTATCGTATCCAAATCCACTCAGATGAATTCTTATCCTGCATTCCTGCATGACTCATGCATTTCACTTACATGCTCACCAATTTTTCCTGCATATTCGGTTTTCCAATTTTGCAGTAAGAAAGATTCGATGCGAACACCGACAAAAGGCGAGTGACGACATCAATCCAAACATCAAATCCAAATAATCAACTAAAGACCTCCCAGGGGGCAATCAACCAAAGGGCTCATAGACAGCACCACTTCAGAAGAGTTTGCACGATGGCGGCACTACCATTCTACGGAAGGTTTGCACGACCACGGTACTACTACTTCGAACTTCAGAGGAGTTTACACAATGGCGGCACTACCATTCTACGGAAGGTTTGCATGACCATAACACTACTGCTTCGAACTTCAGAAGAGTTTGCATGATGGCAGCACTACCATTCTATGGAAGGTTTGCACGACCACGGTACTACTGCTTCGAACTTCAGAAGAGTTTGCACGATGGTGACACTACCATTCTACGGAAGGTTTGCACGACCACGGCACTACTGCTTCGAATCACGGAGGGATTGCACGATGGCGGCACTCCATTCTACGGAAGGTTTGCATGATCATGGCACTACTGCTTCGAATCTCAGAAGGGTTTGCAAGATGGTGGCACTACCATTCCACGGAAGGTTTGCACGACCACGGTACTATTACTTCAGAAAGGTTTGCACGATGACGGCACTACCACTCCATGGAGGGTTTGCACGCTCACGACACTACCGCATCAACAAAGCATAACAAGCCGACAACATAGCGACGACTGTAACAACAGCATCACCTAGTTCAAGAAGACAGCTGCCTCAAGTACGCGTCTCTTCTTTTTTCTTTGAGTTTTGGCTCACCTAGGCACCCAGGCACTACGTTCTCCAAAACTGGGGGCAACTGTAGACACTGGGTCCTGAGGCAGCCCAGACCGAAGTTACCCAATGATGAAAATGATGCCTGTGCGCGGGCAAGGAGCAAATAGAAGTGATGGCTTCCTTGGAAAAAAAATATATTTTTCATTTTCCTTTCTTTATTAAAAAAAATATTTTTGGGCTTGGGTAGTGAGACCCATCTCACTTACGTGAGGCCCAGTCTCATGTTAGTGAGGAGGCTCACTTGCCCCCTAACTCACGTGCTTCTTCTTCTCCCCCCAATAGCTCCTTTCCAATTTTTCAGGGAGTTGGTTTTGAAAGTATGGGTTTTTGGCTGGTTTGGTGGGAAAATGATCAAATCTGGTCTGAAAGATTAAAAAGAAAGGGTTGAAAACTAAACAAAGAAAAAAAAAAGGAGAGGGGAGGAGAGAACGAAAAACACAGAGAAAAAGAGATAGAGAGCAGAAAAAAGAGAGAGAAGGTTTTGAGAGCAAGAAGGATTTTGATTTTCCAAAAAAAAACGTTGAAAATTTGTTCTTGAATCCAGGAAGCTAGCATTGCTTCATTTGCACATCGAACATCAAATTCTGAGGGTAAATACCGGGTAAACTTTCTTCTCTTTCTCTCTTTTCCTTTTTTCTTTCTCTTTTCTCGTTTGGCTTTACCTGTTATTCTCTTTCTGCTATGCATAGTCTGTTCTTTATCGTTTAATCTCAGTAATCTATATATAGTATGTATGTTATTATTTGTCATCAGATGTGAATTCCATATATTTGTCATGATTAAATAAGCATGTTTGTTGCTTTATTGTGTATGCTTTAATGATTTTTAGCATGTTCTTAAGCTGTTAGTGTTCCTCTGTTTGCCCCTATTTTCTGGTTATCTGGTTCGTGCCTTTGTTTCCATTTGAATAGTGTCTTTGCCTCGCTGTCCGTGTCATGAACGTCTGTTCGAGTCGTGTCATTTCGTCCGAATCATGCGCCATTCCCCTTGCCATCCTCCTCTGCTCTCTCTGTTCGTGTCGTGAATATCGGTCCGAGTCGTGTAATTTTTTTCGAGTCGTGCATCATTCTCCTTGCCTAGCTCCCCTGTCCGTGTCGTGTAGATAGCACACGACTCGTGCACTCCATGCACGAGTCGTGCTTTTCTCGTGTGACTCGTGCAAAGATGCATGAGACATGCACTCGATTTTTCCTATTTCCGTTTCTTTACATTTCCACTTTCACATTTCCATTTCCATTTCTAATTTCATCATTTTGGGCGATATTTTGTCTTTTAGTCTAGCCATTCTCACGTGACTTGTTAGCTTATTTAGTTTAATTTTTCATCCTTTAGTTCACGTGATTCATTTCTATTTTATTCTCTTTATGGCTTTTTGTCCTTTTATTGATTTGTTACTTTAATTTATTTCACTTTACTATTATTATATCTATTTGGCCTAATTATTATTAATATATTTTATTAGTATGTTTTCAAAGGTTATTATTATTATTATATATTTAATATATTTCTTAGTATTATTGTCATCTTTCTTATTATTATTTGATTGATTTATTAATTATTTTATTAATTTATTTGCTCTAATTTATTTGTTTAAATTACATTAATTATTCAATTTACATTACTAACATTTTATTTCAATTTTATTTTTTATTGTCTCAAAATTATTTGTCTTCGCGAGACACATTCGTGCTCGGGATGGGGGATCGAGAGACCATCAAGTTTAGAGTTTGCATTTTAATTGCAGCATTTCCTTTTTATTATTTTATTTTTATATTGTGTATAAAAATGTATTTTAATTATCCGCATTATAGAAAATCACGTTTTATAATAAATAATAATTTGGGACTTTTCCTAATAAATTAGACCAATGTCCTATTTTAACCAACAAAACCTCATCTTCAAAATGGAAAATTAATTTTCATAAAATGGGATCACTCATCCCGATTTTTTTCAATCAATATCCTAAAAATAGTTCTCCAATTTTTCTAATAAATTAAAAGGAACCATTGTTCATAAAATTCATGACCCGATTTACGTATGTTGCATTTTAATTTCTTTTATGTCTTTATTTATATTTTCTTATTTTGGGGGATTGTTCTGTTTCATTTCCTTTAATTTATTATTTATTTTGGGGGATTGTTCTGTCCCAATTTCTATTTTGTAATTTATTTATTTACTGCTTTATTTATCACTTTCTTATGTAAATGAATGCGCTTTAAATTTATTGCATTATTGCGTGAGATGGGAGATGGAATTTTGATTTCTTAAAAACTCATTTATTAACTTAAGTCATTAATAAGAGTGAAGTTCTGGACACCATCTCTGGTTTAGACCAATAGAGGTTAGAGACCTTTCCCAGTTTCTTGTAAACTGAGTGGCCGTTGTGGGTCTAGATCCTCTCTTCTAATGTTCTATTGGAAAGGAGGTATCCAAGATGACTCATGATGCCCAAATCAAAAAGAAGCGAACCAATCCCTCGATCCCTAAAAGCGGGTTCAAAGAGGGCCTTGCTGGTTCTGACGCGCGTCACACCAGGACAAGGGATAGATAGGCAGAGAGAGGCACGAGAGATGGGAAGGAGTACTTTTGCTCCATTTCGTCACTAGCCATGAGCGACGGGCATCTCTCGAGTCCTGTCCTGTTTATCATGCCCAAAACACAGATCCGAGAAGAGAACTCCATTTTTAACTCATTTTCATACTAGTTTACATTATTTCATCCATATAATGACCTTAAAACACAATGAATCACGTATAGAACTCCTAAAAACTTATCTAAATCGAGAAAAAATGAAAATAATAATAAATCACAGATTTAAGATAAATTAATATCTCAAAACATTTACATAATATTTAACCAATTTTAAGCACAAAAAGTGGAAAATTGATCTCAGAAATATTACCTTCAGATTGTTTTGATATTTGGAGAATGAATGTGTGCTTGGTGCCCTCCTTTGGATTGCATAGTCAGATTTAAACCAAGAGAAAACTCTCGCTTTCTCTATCTAAAACTTTTGCTCTCTTTATTTGTTCTAATAACAATAATAGAATAATAAGAGTTTTCAAAGAATAGAGAATTGATTTCTCTTAATCAGGAACACTCTTGTTTAATAATCTATTTTCTTAAAAGTTTTTCCTTCTCTCTCTAAAAATTTTCTAAAGTTCTGTGCCTCTTCAATTATGCCAAATGTTTCAAAATTGAAGAAGCTTAATTATTGGAATTAAATCCCTAAATCAAGTTAAAATCGGATTTTTCCCCCAAAAATCTGTAAAAATCAATCCCCCTTATTTTGCTCAATCTCCCAATTTTAAACCGAATCTTTGTAGATTTCCCACTATGAAAGATGCCACAGATAGGCAACACTCAGCCACAAATGGGCATCGGTAAAAATTTATACTGAAAATTACAAACATGCCCTCGTGCTTGATAGACGGGGTGTCTCTTCTTAAGAGAGGCTGCCTATCATTTCAAAAGCCAAATTCTACAATTTAAACCATCATTTTAGCTTCGACAAAGTGCAAATGGCTAACTCTGAGAAAGATGCTCAAAAATTTGTGAAACCTAAGGATGAAAACGGGCATGTTCAGCTCTCCACCTGTAATATAGGCAATATTATCCTCATTGGATAACTCTGATCTGGGCTATTTTGGAACTCGGTGTCTAAATGATCTGGATGTTTGAGACCTTATTTTTAGTGGGAGTATTTATGACTCTAATGGGAGTATGAAAATTGATCCTAGTGGGAGTATTTAGAATTACGATGAATATATGAGATATGTTTATCAAGATTCAAAACTATGGAAATCTAAAAAGGATAAGTGTTCAACGTCGAGGATTTGAAATCAAAGGCTTGAAGGAAGCCCCCATAAGATGAAAAAAGCCCCAAAATATTTAAGAGGCTCTCTCATGCCCAGCTAAAGAAAAATGGATTAAAGCAATTGAAGAAGAAATGGCATCCATGAGATCAAATCATGTTTAGGAATTGATTGATCTATTGGAAGGACATAAACTAATTGGGAATAGATGTATTTTCAAAGTGAAGTGAAAGGCTGATAAAAGTATCAAAAGATACAAGGTTTGGCTAGTTGCTAAGGGGTTCACACAATAGAAAGGGATTGACTATAAGGAGACTTTCTCACTTATTGTAAGGTTTACCTCCATAAAGTTGATTCTGGCCATAGTGGCGAGTTTGGACCTGGAGCTACATTAAATGAATGTGAAGACTGCTTTTCTTATTGGATGAAGAAATTTATATGGAACAAGTTATAGGTTTCATTGAAAAAGGAAGTAAAAATAAGGTTTGCAAAGTGATGAGATCAATCTATAGCCTTCAACAATTTTTGAGACAATGGTATTTAAGATTTCATAACACAATCATGTTGAATGGATTCAACATGATTGATAAAGACCATTATGTTTATAGTAAAAACTCTAAAAGTAAATTTGTCATTTTGACATTGTATGTAGACAACATACTCATAGCTAAAAATGATAAAGGGTACATAAATGAAATCAAAGATTGGTTATCATCCAACTTTAAGATAAAAGATATAGGTCAAGTAGATTATATCCTTGGAGTTAAGATTTTAAGAGATTGTTCAAGAAGGCTGTTGTCTATTTCTCAAAAGACATATATCAACAAAGTCCTTGAATGATTTAATATGTAAAACTGCAAACCTATTGAAAACTCCATTTCTAAGAATTAGTTTCTTAGCAAAAATATATGTCTTAAGATGCCAAAAGAAATGGAACATATGAGGAACGTTCCATATGTCAGTGCCATGGGTAGTTTTATGTATGCAATGTTGTGTACAAGACCTGATATATGCTATGCAGTGAGCATGGTAAGTAGATATCAATCTTACCCTGGTGAAGTATATTAGAAAGTAGTCAAAAGAATACTTAGATACCTTAAATGTACCGTAAACTATTCTCTCTATTTTCAAGGCAAGGATTTGCAATTGAGAGAATACGTAGATGGTGATTGGGTAGGAGATATGGATGAGAGGAAATCAATTTTAAGTTTCATATTCTTCTTTAGTAAGTGTGCTATCTTTTGGAGTAGCAAGAAATAAACCTGTATAGCCCTATCAACAATGGAAGCTGAATTTGTTGCTTCCTCAGCTGCAGTGTAAGAGGCAATTTGGCTAAAATAGTGTATGGGCAATTTAAGAGTAACTGCCTTAGAGGAACCAGTGACACTCTATAGTGACATTTAATCGTCGATAGCTTATATCAAAGATCAAAAATTTCATAGTAAGACTTAGCATGTTAACATTAAGTATCAATACACCAAAGTTATTATTGCACAAGAAGAGGTGAACTTACAGTACATTTCCAGGCATTATATAATTGCAGATCCATCGACTAAACTTGTAATGAGAGATGTGTTTAAGAGACATATTAGATCTCAAGGCTTACATAGGATTTAATTAGTACTATTTTATTTTATGTAATCCCTTAACATTGTTAATTATGAATAATAATCAAGTTCATTATTGGCAATACATGAGTGTGAATGTTTAATGGGTGACCATTTACTGTTATTTATTATGAGATTGAGCATGTTGGACAAAGAAGTAACCCATTCACAAAGGTGTTTACCTTAGTTTTGTTAATGAGTTCATAAAGACTAAGATGAGGCAAATTTTGAACATATGATAATGCTTGAGATCCTGTTCAAAATAAAAGTATTGTCTTACAGAAATTACAAGATTAGTCTTGTTAAGGTATGAGATAAAGACATACATAAGGTTGTATGCTATTGATAAAGATCCAAGTAAGGATTGAATATAATCCTATGGTAAGTTAAATGTAAGCGGACTAAAGTTGGATGCTTCGATGCATTGCAACCTTACACTTCTATATGGTGTTACATTTTTTAAAAAAAATGTGAGACATGCGCTCCTTTAAGAAACACCATAACACATATTTTATATCATGTGTCCTTAAGTGACCAAGGGATGAAAATTTAATATTATTGATCTCAACTTTCCTTGGTGTGAGATCCTATTTGAATTTCAACCCTTAGGACACTTAACTTATCCCTAAAGTATGGTTCAATATGGCTAGCTTAGTTAGTCTCCAATAGGTCATGAGAAGAATTTAGCCTGGCGGATATAGCTAGAAAAGCTAGCTGAATCATGATGGATGGCATATAATGAGAGGGGAAGATAAATTTTTATCACATTCATAAGGATTCGTGGTTCACCGACAAAACTTTTATAGTTTCTATGAGTAAATACATAATAGTGAACATAGAAGTTATTTTATGAGATCATGAGATAAAACCGTGAATGCGAAAAGGCCATCTAGGGTAAGGAATACGTGGATAAGAGGATCGTGTTTTTCTATATGCTATATATCCTTAACTGGTGTACACTGCTAGTGCTATCGAGGTATGTTGATCACACTATCTATTTGCCTATATGACTAGAGATTATCTGAAAATTGTTCCGTCATATATATATAAGAGATAATGGAGTTTGGATATGCCCATAACTTTTCATATGGATAGAGTTCCATATCAAATAAGATTAAGTATCTTTATCTAATAAGAATTATCTAATCCTAACTTAAAAAGAGTTTGAGTTATACTGAATATTGGTCTCTAGTTTAGGATATTATAAATAAAAAATGAGAAGTCAGATTAGACACAAATAAGAAAAAGCGAAACACTCTAAACAAAAAAATCTTCAAGGGACTTTTAGAACTTAAAAATTGTTGTTATCTCCCAAGTAGATAAAAGTTAGGCCAGTGACTCAAAAGGGATCCTTATAATCGCTTCCGCAATAGTTCTGCATTACAAGATGTAAATACCATATTGTGTATTTTTACCATTATTTTTCTGCCAGTGCACATTGGTACTTTTTGATTGCAATGCCATTGAAAAATGTTCTTTTTATGTTACAATTTTGAATAGAAAATTAGAAGTTTGTTTTTAAAATTTTTGAAGATTTATTTCAGACAAAATATTTTGAAAAAACTTGGGAAAAAAGAGAGGTGAAGAATAGAGAGTAAATAGTGTGTTGTTCTTATTAATAAGGGGAAAAAAGAGAGTAGAAGAATAGATAGCAAATAGTCTATTTTGTTTGTTAGTATGAAAAAAGTAAAAGAATAGAGAGAAAATAGTGTGTTGTATGTTTTAATTCATATTTATATATGGTTTGCTGTTTTGAACTAAATTTTTCATATTTTCCAAAATTTGAATTTTGGAAAATTTATGGATTTGATATTATTTTTTAAAGAATTTGATATTTTACTCATCTTAAAAAACCATACAATTTAATGTATAAAAAACTATTTTATACAACAAATTTGGAATATTCTAGCGAAAATATATCTTATTTCAAAAAAAGCAAAAATAATATCTCTTGCAATAATATTAGTCACTAGTAACTAAACATTAAGTAAGCTTGTGAAATGGAAATATTTAGTAACTGACAAAATTATAACTGTCAATGTTATGAAATAGAGAATTTAAAATGGAATGAATTCTGGAATTTTTATTAATAATTAAAAAATTGCAATATGTTAATTACACTCACCATTAATATATTTTTTAATTTTAATTGTAAAAAATAGTAAACAAAAGTTTTATCTTGTAAAAATTGTTTAATTGACATGAATTTAAATTTTTCAAAATCTTAAAGAATTTAATTAGTTTGTTATCTTAAAAACAATATATATATAATTAGGCCTATCAAATTTGGCCCAAACCCAAAAACTCTACCCAACCCGCCCAGAAAAACTAACCCAATCCAACATAAGGAATGCCCAATTGGACCAATCCAAAAACAATCCAACTAAATCTCAACACGTTTGTGCATGTCTTATGTGCCTAACGGGTTGTTGCTGTTAACTCATTTTCCCCCAAAACTCAATTATTTCTTCCTCCCTTACCTCCCTTTATTGTTTGCTCTTCTCTCAATCTAAGTCTTCGTCGGACCATTGCCGATCCAAGCCTTCGTCAGACCATTGCCGGCCAGGTTCAATAGTTTCGGTAAATAACTTTACTTTTTTTCATGTTGTCTCTTTCTAATTTTCAGTCATAGGTTTCCCAAAGCATAGATCTCTCTGATAATAGTGAAACTATCTACAATATGTTTTGTGTGATTGATAGTGCTCAATCTTTTACCATGATAGTTTGCTGTGTTGGGATGCCCAGATTTTGGTGTTTCAAATTGGAATCATCATAATATTTTACCATGATAGTTGTTTGGTAAAGAATGACAAGCTAAAGAATGATGGAATGATCCATAATTTCGCAGTTGTCTTGATAAGTTTTGTTATGTTTTGCTATAATTTTTTTAATTAAATTTGATTCCTTCTCAATCAACTTTTTATTTTTTCCCCTATAATTCTCCTCTCAAATTATCAAAGGAATGCAATGCATTGATGTCTTTCTTAAATATTGCAGTTTTGTTGTTGAGTGACAAGATATGCACCATTGCTTCCTGTTATGCATTTAAAATACTTTGTTCCATTTGGATCAGGATGCAAGATTTGCCCTGGATTGAATCTTTGTGTTAGAATATGCTTGATTTTAGCTTCCTTCATTTATAGTTTTTATTAGATTTTTCCTAATGGATTGCAACCTAAAGACATGGACATGAATGATAAGTTCAATATTATTCCATAGAAGTATAGTCCTACTATGGACAAAGAGCCAGAGTCTTTTAAAGTTTTGGACCCATGTTTATAGATGGAAGATCAACTTATAATTTCTTTACTAGCAATGATGTAATTCTTTATAATTTGATATAAATGGAGGAAGGTAGTTAGTCTTTAGGTTTGGCTGAAATTGTTTCTCTTTTATCATTTTTGTATCTAAAAAAATAAGTAAAATAGTGAAAAGATGCAAGTCGGATGAATATACTTGACTGCATTATAAATTAGACATGATTCCATTTCATTGTTATGGCTTTTTTCTAATCATTTGACTTGCTAAAAATTCGAGATAAGCATTGCTAGAATTTCACTTTTTTTTTCATTTAAAATGATGGTGCACATTTTCTATTCTAATAGTTTATTTTTTAATGGTTTGTAGACAATAATAGCTTTTGTGCCTTATAAACTTGGATTTTTTGTGTCTTTGCTAATTGATTATTATAATTAGGCTTACTTGATAAATTGATGGAACTTTATTAAGCAATATAGTACATGCCAAAAGGCAGGAGTAGAAGCCACCTTAGCCAATCTTATTAGCCCAATTGAAGTTATCAGTAGCTTGAGCAAGTTCTTCATATGAGAACTATATTGATTTGTCCACAGTTATGCCTGTAAGACCAGGAGATGGTGCCACACTAGTTGATTCTTCAAGCTTATTTAAGTTATACTTCCAGGACTTGAACCAAGAGAGAAAGGAAATCAATTATTCAATATCCATCATAAATCACAACATTTCATTGAATGTTACTATGTAACCAGAATATTATCTAAATGTTGCAATTTTAAATATTTTGACTTTGAAAACTTTATCCAGATTTCCATAATTCATTATAATTTTATCCAAGCACTATTATTAGTTATAGTTTTGCAAGTTTTTTATTATATTTTGGTACCTAAATGTTAGGATAAGATGACAACAATTACAGTTTTGAATTAATATTAATAAGTTTCTAATTACCATTTGGGTCAATTTCATTAAAAAATAGGTCAAATGAGTTGACCCATATCTCGGCCCGCTTAGGCTTCCACTTGATCCATTTGGGCCAATATTTCTCATAGTAGTCCTTTTAGTATCCCATTATTATATCGATAATTATTATTTGTTAAAAAATAGGTCAAATGGGTTGACCCAAACCTCGGCCCGTTTAGGACTCCATCTGACGCATTTGGACTACCTGACACATTTGGGCCAAATTTTTTTATAGTAGTTATTTTAGTATCCCGTTATTAGATCGAGAACCATTTTTCATTAAAAAAATGGATCAAATGGGTTAATTCACATCTCGGCCCGTTTGGGCCTCCATTCGATCAATTTAGGTAGCCCGACCCATTTTGGGCAAAATTTTGTATAATAGTCATTTTAGTATCCTGTTATTATATCAAAAATTATTTTTCATTAAAAAAATAGGTTGATCCACATCTCGACCCGTTTGGGCCTCCATTCGATCCATTTGAGCCACCCGATCCATTTGGATTGCCTGACCCATTTGGGCTAAAATTTTTTAGAGTAATGTGACGTCTGCCGAACCCTCGATTAGTATCCGGCTTGTTCTCGAATACCCACTTTCAAGACACAAGGCTGAATGAAGTTTCATTTAACTCATGAAGGTCGATCACCTAACAATAGACGAAGGCCCCTATCAAATTTTCCCAATCCTTGACCTTTAAATGTTTAGACCAGCATTTTAGGATTCCCCTATTCTACTATTAGTTATTGACCTATGAGGGCATTTGTTGGGTACCACATGGTAGGTATCATGGAGTCGCCATCCCATAAAAATTTGAAAAATGAGTTCTGACCTTATGAGGCCAAACTAGAGATAGATTCGAGATCTCATTCTTATTTATACCCTTGGTTAATGTTATATAAATGAATTTGGAGATTAATTATTGTATCCATCTTCTAACGCGAGTTATCATACTAGAAAAATTAAAGGCGCACTTATTCAGGTTGGAAAGCTGTAAAAACATATATATTGAAAGCAACAAAGCATGGCATAGAAAATCAATAATATTATGATATGAAAATAAAGATAAAATTATACATAAATCGATATATTTATGGAGTATCATTTTCAATGGGAATTTTGGTTCTCATATGCAATTATTATAAAAATAATTATGTTTATTTTGAGAGAAAATTGGGATGAATGATCCCATTTATTATGAAAAATATATATCAATTTAGGTACAAAAATCATTTGCAATTTAAGAAAAGTTATAACTTCGTGTGTAATTTTATGTTTCAAAAATAGGACATTGGTCCTATTTTATTGAAAAAAGCTCAATTAATTAATAAAAATAGTTTTGGTGTGATTCTTATATTAGGCATGTGAAAAACTTTTATTATTACAAACAATTTTAAGAAACAAAGAATAAATACAAATTATTTACAAATAAAGAATAATAAACTGCGGCACATTTGCCACAGCCTTCCGGCTCTAACTCAAGAATGTGTGTGGCAGTGAAAAATGAAGAATAAATGGTTAGTGATGAATAAAAATGATATATATACACACACACACACACACACACACACACACACACACACACACACACACACACACATACATACATACATATATACATACATTAATTATGTAATATATATTATGTAATATAATATATAATATAAAAATAGTATATAATGTAAATAAATAAATGTAGATAAATAAAATAAAATAGCACCAATAAATACACACACAAACACATATATGTACATATATGTATACATATATGTACATATATGTATACATATATGTACATATATGTACATATACATATATATATGTACATATGTATACATATATATGTATATGTACATATATATATGTACATATATACATATATATATGTACATATATATTTATACATATATATGTACTGTACATATATATGTACATATATATATGTACATATATCTACATATATACATATATATATATATATATATATATGTATATGATACATATATATATATATATATATATATATATATATGTACATATATATATATATATGTGTGTGTACATATATATATATATATATATATATATATATATATATATATATATATATATATATATATGTATATATCATATACATATATATATATATATGTACATATATATATATACACATACATCTACATATACATATATATATGACTAATATATTTATTTATTATAAAATAAATGCTGTAATAAAAAAATAGATAAAACAAGTTAATAAAATTGCAGAATGCAGTTCGAAATTCATGCAGCAAGCAATAGCACGCTTATGCTAAAACATTTAAATAAATTGAGAATCAAATTATATATAATAAAGTAAAATGAATTAACAAAATTAATAAATTAACAAATACAAGAACATAAATAATAATAATAATAATAATAATAATAATAATAATAATAATAATAATAATAATAATGTACTCAAAATATATTTAACAAATTATTATGACATATAAAATATATTCATAAGATAAATAAATAGAAATAGGAAAGAAAATACAAAATGCATTAAATATTATCTAGAGAAATTAGAGGCAGAAAGGAAGAATTAAAATACATGCACAAACATGACAGTGGACAAATAAGGGAAAATGAGATATGGCTTGTAATACCCCGATTCGTACCCTAGTAGTTTGAGGATGTGTTTGTGTGTGTGTTTTAGGAGTTAATTGTATGTTTTATTATATTAATTATTAGTATAGGAGTCTATTGCATTCTATTATTTTAATTAAGTGGTTTGATTGTGTGGTGAAGAAAAGAAGAAGGATTCGATTGGAACTTTGCTAAACCACCTTAAGGGCTTGGCAAGTGGAGGAAAGAGAAAAAGGAAAGGTAGATAAGGAGGAGAGAGAATGTGAGGGACAACAATTGCCTCCTTCCATTTCTGCCTCTCTTCCTCTCCGTCTCCCTCTTCTTCTTCTCTTCTTCTCTTTCTTGTTCTTTGATTTTCTATGCAAACTGTGAATTTTGAGTTGGTTTTGCAAATTTCCAATTTTGGGTAAGTATTTGTTCTTCTTTTTCTTCTTCTTCTTCTCTTATTTTCCTTTGATGAGTTTGTGTTTAGATTTTGAGGTTTTTGTATGATTGGGTTGGTTTTAGCAGAAAATCCTGCTAGAGATCCTAAGGGGAAGGAGAAAGCAAGTGGGAGTGAAGTCAAGTGATTTTGGGAAGCTTAGAAGTCAAGAGGTTTGGAATTTGTGGATTTGTGTATATTTTGATTTTGTATTTTGATATGATTTTCTGGAAATTTATGAGGTTTAACTTGTGTATGCCCATATAAATGTTGTGGGTTTTGATTAATTTGAATAGAGATGCCATGGTTGTGGTGTATTGAATTAAAGTTTAAAATTGTGTGAGTTATAGAGGAAATTTCTGGGTTTGAGGAACTCTTCATTTTGATTGCCTAATTTGGATGTTTAATTCATGTTAATTAGAATAAAACATGGGTTTTATGTTGTATTATGTGTATTGAATGCTCATTTTGGAATGTGTTGAGATTTAATGAGTCAATTGCAAGTTGGGTTGGTTTAGGGCTTGGAATTCTGCAGATTTTGGCCGTAGGAGATGGAAAATCGACTCTGTCGCGAGCGTGACCTTAGTTGTGGGCGCGATAAAGAGCTCGATTCTGTCGGGCTGGTTGCTGTAACAAGGGCGCCTATGCACGCGAGCACGACAGTGAAATTCCTTGTCCTCTTTCATGAGCAAGACAGAGGCCTGCCTACCTGTCCTCGCGCAAGCATGAAGGCTGTCAAGAGCGCGGCAGTAGGCGAATTTTGCCTCTGTCGCGAGTGCGACAGTTCCCGTATATTATTGTGTTGTTTCCTTCTATGCTAGTTATCAGGATGGCTTACTTATGGGATGCAAATGCATTTGTGTATGAACTATTATGTACACAATATATGTTCTACATGTGTTTTATTGATGCATGGCCTGTAAGAGTCAAGTTCGTGGATAGTTAGGCATGCCTAAAGAGTTCTGTTAGCTGCAGCCCCAATGTGTTTTGGATCCTGATCAGGTCATTGTTTGGGTCCTCGCGTTCCTTAATGTGTTCAGATCTTGTTTAAGATATCCAATGTGAAAATGTTTTTGGATGAAAATAAGGAAATTATTTTTGAATGTACCTATGGGTACTAATGTGTTCACTCGTTATCCGCTACTCTGACTTTGCAGGCATTTATGTGATTCTCATACAAATGTGATTTTATTGTATTGAATGAATATATGTTGTGAAACTCTTGTGAATGCAATGCATGATATAAGATTATTATGTTCATATGGATTTACATATGCATGTGCCATGCGTGTGTGTTTCTTTCATGGCCATTGTGAATGGTCATTCATCTTGTGTTTCCCCACCAATCGTTTTCGCTTAGCACGGGTGTTTCATCCGTGCAGGTGTAGAAGCCGAGGAGTTTTTGGGAGATCTACAGCAGGTTAGGCCAACACAGTAGAACGGCTTTTGAAGGGAATTGTGTTTTTGTATTTTGTACCTTTTTGTATAACACTTTTGGTTCCTTTTTGATGTTGTATCCTCTAGCCGTGTATTTTGTAAATTTTTAAAGACAGATATTGTACTCCTATCTATTTTTTATTTTGTAATAAATAATATGATATATCAATGAATGAGATTTGAGATTTCTGTTGGCAGTTTGAGCCTGTTCCTTCAGATGTAAAGTTTATTTTTTTATCCGGTTTATTTGATATTTTATTGCATGATTGTGTTATAGTTTGGTAACACCCTTATCTATGCGGGGTCTTACTCTCCCTTGTGGGTGAGTTCCCTTACGTATGGGTAGGGGGTGTTACAAATTTTGGTATCAGAGTAAGGTTTACGCATTTCTGGGCGACCTTAGGATATAGATATGTGTTTAGGATTGTGTTGGCCTAATGTGGATGTCTTTATGTTTTGTAGTAGATGGAGTCTATGCGTGGGTCCCTCGAGGGGTCAGCAGAAAGTACGAATCCCCAAGAGCAAGATCCATCTGTGCTGGTCCTGCTCAACCAGTTAGGGTGTAACCTGAGGCTCTGACCATGCCTTTTTAGGCAATGCTCAAGATATCTCAAGACATGGCTTGGGTCTTAGAGAGGGTGATCGCTCTGAGAGCCCCTATTAAAAGTATGAGGAAATCTGGGGCAGAAGATTTCTATGGGATGAATTTGGATGAGTCAGAGTTGGCAGAGAAATGGATTGAGAAAGTAGAGAGAGTGTTGGAAGAGATCTGTTGCCCTCCGGATAGGTAAGTGGAGTGTGTAGTCTCTTTTCTGTAGGGTTTCGCCTACGATTGGTGGAAGTTAGTCTGCAGACATCCTCAGTTGCCTGACCCGATCATGTGGGAATTCTTTAAAAGGGAGTTTAACAATAAGTATGTGACCAAGGCTTATAAGGAGGCTCGGTGGGCTCAATTTTTAAGTCTCAAGTAGAGAGCTTTGTCTGTGGATGACTACGAGAAGGAATTTAATAGGCTCAGTAAGTATGCTCCACCGAGTATCCTTACTGAAGATTTTTGATGTCAGCATCTTGAGGCAGGGTTGAATGAGTCTTTGAGGGTAATGTTGATTTCTTTGATGAGCACTCCTATAGTCAGTTATTATCAGATTGTACAGGCTGCCTTACGAGCAGAGCGTTCAGAGACCATTTTGAGAGAGAGAGCTTAGAAGAGGAACCCCCCTCGTGGAGGTTCATCCTTGTGTACGAGATCAAGAATCCTCAAGTAAATTCTCCGGATGAGTCCTCCAATAGTCCTGCAATGAGGGGTAGAAGGCAGGGATCTTTGTATGTGTCTGCGACAGGCAGAAGTGGTTCGGGTATCAAAAATGAGGTGGTGCTAGAGTGCTGTCACTATAGTAAGCGCCATAAGGGCGAGTGCTGTTTGTTAACAGGAGGTTGTTTTCGTTGTGGAAGTACATACCACCTCCCTTTTCGTTAAACTCCCTTTTCGTTGTGGAGAGAGTGTTGGAAGAGATCTGTTGCCCTCCGGATAGGTAAGTGGAGTGTGTAGTCTCTTTTCTGTAGGGTTTCGCCTACGATTGGTGGAAGTTAGTCTGCAGACATCCTCAGTTGCCTGACCCGATCATGTGGGAATTCTTTAAAAGGGAGTTTAACAATAAGTATGTGACCAAGGCTTATAAGGAGGCTCGGTGGGCTCAATTTTTAAGTCTCAAGTAGAGAGCTTTGTCTGTGGATGACTACGAGAAGGAATTTAATAGGCTCAGTAAGTATGCTCCACCGAGTATCCTTACTGAAGATTTTTGATGTCAGCATCTTGAGGCAGGGTTGAATGAGTCTTTGAGGGTAATGTTGATTTCTTTGATGAGCACTCCTATAGTCAGTTATTATCAGATTGTACAGGCTGCCTTACGAGCAGAGCGTTCAGAGACCATTTTGAGAGAGAGAGCTTAGAAGAGGAACCCCCCTCGTGGAGGTTCATCCTTGTGTACGAGATCAAGAATCCTCAAGTAAATTCTCCGGATGAGTCCTCCAATAGTCCTGCAATGAGGGGTAGAAGGCAGGGATCTTTGTATGTGTCTGCGACAGGCAGAAGTGGTTCGGGTATCAAAAATGAGGTGGTGCTAGAGTGCTGTCACTATAGTAAGCGCCATAAGGGCGAGTGCTGTTTGTTAACAGGAGGTTGTTTTCGTTGTGGAAGTACATACCATTTTCTGGCCAATTTCCCTAAGTTGAGTGAGAACACCCAGGATTAGCAAGAGGCCAGTAGAGCTGGGTCTAATGCCCCTCAAGCTAGTCGGGGCAGAGGTAGAGGAAGAGGTCATGGTGGTCGGCCTAGAGAAGGAGCTCCATCTGAGTCAGTGGACCGTCCTCAAATGGCACCAGCGAGAGCATATGCAATGAGAGCTCGGGAAGAGCAGGATGCGCCCGAAGTGATTGTAGGTAAGTTTCTACTGTGTGACACTGAGTTATATGCTCTAATAGATCCTGGTTCCACACACTTATATTTGTGCTCTGATAATTTGTATGCTAAGTTGCCTGATGTTGATAAGTTAGATTATGAGATTTGTGTGACCAGTCCCTTAGGGCATAGTGTTAATGTGAGTAGAGTATATAGGAATTGCCCCCTCATGGTTCAAGGTATAGAGTTTCCAGTTGATCTGATTGATTTGCCTTTCCGTGAATTTGATTTGATTTTGGGAATAGACTGGCTGTTTAAGCACAGGGCTGTGGTGGATTATCATAGAAACACCGTAGTGCTCCAGAGTAAAGATCAATCTTCAGTTGTAGTGAGAGGTTTGGGTTTTGGTTCTTTGGAAAATGTCATTTTGGCTATACAAGCTAGGTGTTTTATGAGAAAAGGTTGTGTTGCATTTTTGGCATTGGTATTGGATTCTAGGCGTAGTCAGGTTAGGATTCAAGATATTCCAGTGGTTAGGGAGTTGGAGGATGTGTTTCCGGGAGAGTTACTTGGGTTACCTCCAAAGAGAGAGGTGGAGTTGTCCATAGAGATTATGCGGGGTACTGCTCCTATTTCTAAAGCACCTTATCAAATGGCTCCTGTAGAATTAAAGGAACTTAAAACTCAATTACAGGAGCTATTGGATAAATGCTTTATCAGACCCAGTGTATCTCCATGGGGTGCTCTGGTGCTATTTGTCAAGAAGAAGGATAGGACATTAAGGATTCCACTCCACTCCCTTCCAATTCCACCTTTGGTCCATTAGCAAAACTCCACTTAGTCCCTCTTTCATTCTTTCCTTTTAAACAACTTATGATTTCTTTCAATTATATCCTCTTAGACTCAAACTCATACTTATGTCATTTACTCTTGTACCCTCACAACACAAATAACACATACAATTCTTCTAGGGTACAATTCGAGTCATTACAATTCTCCCCTCCTTAAGAAATTTCGTGCTCGAAATTTCCACGCTAATAATAGAAAATCATTCCTGTAACACCCCAACTCATACGTAGGCGAACCCATCCGCAAGGGAGTAGGAAGCCGTACGAGTAGGTGTGTTACCGAACAGAAACGATACAAAGCGTATATTTTTAAACGAAAACATACACATCTACAATTTTACAATCATACAATAAGAGTCTGAAATATTACATCGTTCTCTTTACATATTATTACAGATATACAAAAATTCAAAATTACAAAAGCTGAACAAGATACAAAACTTCTAGCTTCTATGTGGCCGACTCTGCAGATGCGCGACTCGAACAAAGGAAAACCTGCCACCTGCACGGGGAAAAGAGCCCGTGCTAAGCGATAACGCTTAGTGGGGAAAACAAACATAATAATATGGACGGCCATTCACAATGGTCGTCGAGGCAAAATACATTCAAATGGCAATTGCGGATATTCAAAACACATATCTAAACAGACTTGCATAATAAAGGCATTCATTCGGAAACTCACACACATAATCATATACATATATCAGGAATGGGCCAAAACAGTCATAACCCAAAACACGACACCAGTGTTATCATGCTGAGCCACATACCCAAGAAAACATCCAAAACACCACACTTCTGCTGCACAACTCTAATACATAGCATATCATGCTGTAAACACTCCCATAACGGAGACTGAAGGCATAATCACATCACTTCACATTCATATCAAAACCATACAGAAAGTACGATTACATCTTATATACTTACCCTCACAACCAATCTGATTCACATGCTTATACACAATACAACCATGCTTAACTCATATACATAAATACATCGATCGAATCATTTCAAAGCATTCAGAAACTAATAACAAATCACATACCAAGTACGGATAATCATGTTAACTGAAAAGTCATGTTTACTAAATACAGATTTACCTTCTGAAGCCCGTAGTCATATTCATATACACATAAACTGATTCTTGCTCATTCAGATATCACATTCTGATGGCTATTTCAAAACAGAATAAAACAAACCATCAAAATACCTGCTGACTCATAATAGTGGATAACGAGTACTGAGGAGGAGACCTCATGAGGGAACATATAGCCCGATCTCTGACCGGGTAAACCTCAGAGGGAACATATAATATAATGTACCATACAGGTACAAGTCGAAAAGCAACATCATCTTTTTCCACATTCCAAAAACATTTCATATCAAAGGGTTCGCGAGGAACCAGTCGTGGGACCTGATCAGGGTCCAAATCGTTCAAAGGGCGCTGCAGCTACAAAGACTCTATTAGGCATGCCTAACTATCCACTAGACTGACTCTCGCAGGTCATGCATCATACAAATCATATTTCACATCACATGATTTATATCATTATACATAATCAGCAATAGGTGAGACATATGAATAAAATCATAAAGTCAGTAATGCATCATACAATTTACACTTAAGCATGTCATAATAATCTTAGAGAAAGATCATAAATATAGATATGCATAATACATTCAATTATATTAACATACTTCATAACATAGTCAAAGAATACACCTAAAGGCATCACAAGTTCGGAACTCAAACATTGGAATCACTGAAGAAAACTCATTCAACACCACACAACTGTCGCGCTCGCGACAGAGACTATAGTCTCTTCGCTGCGCGCGCGCGACGGACTTCGCGATTGAGGGAAGGAGAGAAGGGCCCGGCTCTGTCGCGCTCGCGATATTGTCGCGGTCGCGACAGAGGGCAAGTATTGCTATCGCGGGGTTGCGACAAGTCGCGTGCTCGCGATGGCACAGGCCAACAATGTGCTCTGTCGCGATCGCGACAGTTGTCGCGCTCGCGACAGAGAGCAGACAACTATTGCTATCGCGGGCTCGCGACAGCACAGCATCAAAATTACCGGTCTCTGTCGCGCTCGCGACAGTGTCGCGATCGCGACAGAGTCATGATTCCGAATATCTGCAAAATTTTACAAGATCTTTCCTTCCTCAAACTCATCCACAAACACACGAAACACATCCAAAGGTCTCTTACCTCATCTCCAGCAAGCCACACATCATTAATAACATAAATCCAATATTCATATCAATAATTTCGATAAAACATGCCACAAATAATATCCATTTATATAATCTATAATGTCAATACTATTTACCATTCATCATTCATACATATGATACCTCATGCTTAGGTTATTCCTGAGATCAATACATATTAGTACTCATCCAAAAACCTACCTTCACAAGGTTATATCTATTGTTATTTACTATCTAAATCACTAATCTTAATCATACTCCTAAGTTTTTCCCAACGATAATTACTGATATAGCCATTTAATTACCCTAAACATGCATAATAACTGATGGGAAAGATACGGGATTGATCCGGGTCACCCCTAGACCCAAAAATAAAGAAGAAAAGGCTCAAAACATATTTTTCTGTCGCGAGGTCGCGACCCTTGTCGCGCTCGCGACAGAGGCTCGCCTCAGCTACCCAAAACGGACTGCTTTCTACTATAAACTAGTATCTCGCAAACCGACCTCTAAACCTCGTTTTTAGGAAAAGTGGTCTTCTTAACAAATGTTCTCCTACGGTTTAGCTTTCAAATGAAATAAGTTTCACATCAATCGGACATCTACAACTCCAGATATGCACTCCACAACTCATACTGGTCAAACAACCTGACACAACAGGGACACTACATTTGTAATCAATTTTTCTATGTCTTAGAGCGAGAATTTGTCCAAGGATATTTCTGAGACATTTAAAGTAATGGAATTCATGGTTCTAAAGGTTCAAGAATCGCATGATTTGGAGTTCTAAAACTCCACTTATGACCAAAACATTGCACAAGGGTCAGATGAGAACGAAACAGGGTTTACCCCAATTACACACTTCACTTCCAATTCTCACATACCTTCAACTTAAGCCACTTCATGCATTATTAATACATTTACCCAAACAAATACATGCATAAGAATCATCTTAATCACTCAATTTACTGGAAATCATATACAATTATATATTCATAGCTCAATAAGAATTTAGGGGAAAAAACCAAATAAAACTCAATTAAAGGAATCCACTCCCAAACCTCTTGTTGCACAATAGTGGTTCTCTTCAAGCTTTAAATCTTCTCTTTTCCTTTACTTTCATTCTTCTTATCACCAATTACTTGCACAAACAAACTCATAATTCTTAATTTAAACCATAACTTAAACAAAATTAGAAAAAGAAAAGAACTTAAACATAAGAACCCTAAAATCTCAACTTACCTCTTTACTCTTACTTCCCAAGCTCCACCAAACCAATTCTACTTCACTCAAAACCAATAGATTGAGCAAGAAACGGGGAGGAGAAGAAAAGAAAATAGAAAATGAGAAGGAAGAGAGGGCAACGGGAACAAGAACAAGAAAATTCTGCATTTCCTCTTTCCTAACCCAAATCACACTAAATGCATACCTACCAAAGCCACTTGTCCACTTACTATAGGTCCACATGTCATAATTTTCAATCCCACTTTGACTTACTCCTACCTGCACCATACACTAAACACACACAAATAATTCTTGAATAAATATCTTCAATACACCAAACACCACTCACACCATATCATTTCTTAGTCCACTCACATCCTACTTCCATACACTTCAAGCATACTCTAACAATTCCTTATAAACCACTTGTCATCATCCTACAAACCCAAGTGTCACAATCTTATCCAATCACTTCCTACATACCATACACATGTTCCACTAGATGATTTCTCACTTAACATCTTATTAATTAATTATTTTCTTTGCACTTTAATCCTAATTAACCAAACTTTCTCAAGCACAAATTACCGAAATACCCTTCACTTAACTGACTTAGCTTTCCGATTCTGACTAGGCCCGATTTGGGGTGTTACAAATGCGCCTTTTTTGTAACAACCGGTAGCTGCAGACTAATCGGTAGCTGCAGACTAGGGCCCCGGAACATATCCCGTCGGGTTTCCCTGTCCCACCGGCATCCCGGTTGCACTCACGGTCTTTACACTTCCCCTTGTGCATTTTTGCCTTCCGTGGGATTCGAACCAAGGACCTGGGGATAAGTCCTTTAATTCTTAGAATCCCACTACCATTAGGCTAGGTAGTGGGATTCTAAGAATTAAAGGACTTATCCCCAGGTCCTTGGTTCGAATCCCACGGAAGGCAAAAATGCACAAGGGGAAGTGTAAAGACCGTGAGTGCAACCGGGATGCCGGTGGGACAGGGAAACCCGACGGGATATGTTCCGGGGCCCTAGTCTGCAGCTACCGGTTGTTACAATTCCAGCCAATACACAAATGTAAAACTTACCAGATGGACCGGCTGGATCATCGACCTCTTCTCCGATCATAGCAAAGACTCGACCTAAACTGCTAGGAGCAACTGGCTTCTTTATTGTCTCCGATATTACTTGAGCCATTCTACCTCTTCCTCTGCCACTTCTAACTGATCCAAACACATTCACATTTCCTTTGCTCACTTGTAAACTTGAATTCTGTTTAATCTCCGGACAGTTGGCAAATATGTGGTCCATACCGCCACACTTGAAATATGCTCCCGTGAGCTTCCTACATGTACCCCAATGATTCCTTTAACAATGCTCACACTTAGATATTGTGCTACCTCTACTGGAAGGTGGAACAACACTTCCCATCGATGCAGGCTCTCGAATTGAACCTCTTGTAACTTATCCGCTTGCAACTCCTCGAGCCTTCTTGCTACTAACTCTATCATTTTCTGATACTTTCCTCTTTTGCTCTTTCCGTTGCTTTACCAACTCAGCATCTTCCAATTTCATGGCTACCAATACTAACTGATAATAATTTGCTGACTGCATAACAGCCATCCCTGATAGAGGTCCTCTAATAGACTCTCTCAATCCGTCCTCAAACTGTCGACATCTGAAGTCTTTTGTTAGTAATGCATTCGACACATACTTATTCAGTTGACTGAATTCCTTCTCATATTCTCCTATTGTCATACTCCTTTGTTTTAGACTTACAAACTCCTTCCATTTTGCTTCTTTATAGGCTTTGGTCACATGCTTCTTCTCAAATTCTTGGGCAAAGAAGTTCCACATCAACTCATCTGGTTGCTGGGGATTTTGAAGCACCAATTTCCACCAGTCATAGGCTGGACCTTACAGTAATGACACTGCACAAGTCACTCGCTGATTCTGAGGACAATTAGTTTCTTGCAGTATCCTTTCCGTCTTTTCCAACCAAAACTCAGCCACATCCGACTGATCCAAAGTAGTCCCACAAAACTCCACTGCTCCTCTCTTCCTAATGAGATTCGAAGGAGCCGTAGGAGCAGTCACTCTATCTATAAACTGCATCAATCCTTGTACTAACATTAGATTGTCTTGAGATGGACCCGAACCTTCAGCTGGAGGTCGCTCAGGTGCAGGATGATTAACTCTCACTGGATTTACACTTCCCGTCGTCTCTCACTACAAGAAAAAGATAAAATAGAGATGGAAAAATAGAGGCAAAATGATTTTCGTCTATATTTAGAGACGAAAATCAATTTCCATCTTTAAATAGAGATGAAAATTTATTTTCGTCTTTAAATAGAGACAGAAATTGCTTTCCATCTCTATTTAGAGACAAAAATCATTCCATCTCTAAATTTGGTCGCTAAAAATGGCGGGATTGTTTCCCTCCAAAATTGGAGACGGTATTTAGAGACGAAATAATTTTTTCGTCTCTTAATAGAGACAAAAATCAATTACCGTCTCTAAATAGAGACGAAAATTGATTTCAAACTAATGTCCGTCTCTAAAAATAGAGATGGAATAAGAACTCCGTCTCTATTTAGAGACGGAACTCCTATTTCGTCTCTAAATAGAGACAGAATACAAATTTCATCTTTATTTAGAGACGGAATAAGAGTTCCGTCTCTAAATAAAGATGGAGTTCTTATTCCGTCTCTATTTTTAGAGACGGAACTTCTATTTTATCTCTAAATAGAGACAAAATTAATAATTATGTCTCTATTTAGAGACGAAATTATTATTCCGTCTCTAAATTTCAGGATAAAATCCCTATCTTCTTCTTTTTTCCCCCTCTTTCTTTTTCCCCTCTTCTTTCTTTCCCCCCTCTCCACTTGTTCCAGATCGCTGCCCCTCCCCACTTCAGTGCCCTTTGCTGTCCGGTCCCCGCGCTACCGACGAGTCAACGCCGGCGATCTTCTGCGCCACGTCGCCTTCTTTGGCGTACTCCCTCCGACAAGAGCTGCACCAGGTATTTTGTTTTTTATTTTAATTAGTAAATGTAATATTACAATTAAATGTAGAATAATATAAATGTTGTTGTGTATTTTTTTAATTTAGTTTCATTTTTCTTATCTTTTTATTATGTTATAAATTTTAATTGATTTTGAATTTTATTTTCTTTTGTACATTGCTAGTTTATGCCTTAGATTTCATTCCTGTATGCTAATTCCATTATTCCAGCTACTACCTGATTTTTGTTTTCGTTCTGAAAAGAACATTGGTGTTCTAAATCAGAAAATAGCAACTGATTTTAAATTTTACATAACACGTTTTGATTTAATTTTCCAATGGAACAATTATCTACTATATTAGTCTTAACAAAATATTCAAATGAAAGACGGACACACTCATAATAACTAACACAAATTATCATCGTAGCTTTTGTGTATGCATAGTAACATTGGATATTGAAGGAATGTAGGCTATTAGTATGGTAAACTCTCTGTCAATATTTCGTAGACCTAACAAAGGCATGTATTAGGCTATAAAATTAGTCACCAGGTGGATCATGCGGTGGTGGCCTCTTCCCTTGCTACAAGTCCCTAACCATTCAGTGTTTAGGTTTTATTCAAATTACGTATAAAAAGAGAATTAACTTATTGTAAACACCGTGTCCTGAGGTAGTCTAGATCAGAGATTACCCGATGAAGAAATCGATGCCCGAGTCCGAATGAACGGTTGAGATTCAGAGATTTTGGCCCTCTAGGTTCACGAGAAATATGTTTTTTGTAACACCCCTTACCCGTACTTAGGCGATCCCATCCGATAAGGAGTGAGATGCCGTATGAGTAGAGGTGCCACCACACAGATACAGAATATACATACATACTAAAATACGTGGTAATTTAAAACTTTATAAAACCATTCTGAAATAAGCTGATCATGCATTAATATAATGGAAAACATTACATTACTGTTTGATCAAACAAGAGATACAATAGATAATTACAAATCCCAAAATTATATATATACATATGCGGAAGCTATTCCAAAACAGACATCAGAGAGTTCTATACAAAAAGAATTGTCAAAATACAAAATTAGGCCCTACACTAAAGACCCAGTTGTGTTGGCTTCGATGGCTGCGACTCTCCCAAAGCAAACTCCTTCCGCACCTGCACGGGTAAACACACCGTGCTAAGCGATAAACGCTTAGTGGGGAAATACACATATAGTATAAGGACAACCATTCACAACGGTCGTCAAGGCAAACACATACTGATGGCATAATCAGAAATACACCTTAAACAAGAGTAGAAACATATGAACATGTAAATATATAGAGTCATACATTTGATAAAGCACACTGCCTTCATAACATCTCATTAGTAAACATATTCGAATGATACATTCTCATAAATATCAAAGCAAATCAAACAATAAGCACCTGCCGACTCAAGGTAGTGGATAACGAGTGAACAAACAGTACTTTACGGGTACGAGCCGATTACAAATAGTACCTTATGAGTACGAATCAAGAAACCAATGTTTACTTTTAATTTCCACAAAACATTTTCAATAGGGACCTTAAATAAGATCCGAACACAAAGGGGTTCACGAGGAACCGAGCGGGGACCTGATCGGGGTCCAAACTGAACAAAGGGCCGCAGCTAAGAGACTCTATTAGGCATGCCTAACTATCCATTAGACTGACTCTTGCAGGCTAAAATCATACAATTAACGTCCACATTTTAATTATAACAAGTAAAGAATTCATATACTTTAAATAGATCAGTACATGCACAATTATGGCTCATTTTAAGTGATATTGAATGCTAAAATCCATAGTATAACATTTCTAAAACGTGGGAAGAAAACAGGATTTTATTGCAAAACAGGGTAGGTCACGGTCACAACAAAATTGGTTGTCACCGTGACATACCAAAGCTCTCGGCAGAATGCCGATAAGGGGTACCTCACGGTCACAACCAAAATGGTTGTCACCGTGACGTACCAAGAAAATCAAAAGAACCCAAAAGCTGGACATCTCACGGTCACAACCAAAATGGTTGTCACCATGACATGTCCCCAACCCAAAATAGAATTGAAGTTCTGGGTACCTCACGGTCACAACCAAAATGGTTGTCACCGTGACGTACCAAAAAAGCCAAACAGAAGCAAAAGTTTGGGTGTAACACCCCCTACGTCCCCATTGGAAGGACGTCGGAGAGCACTACCGACGCTCACATACATGCATACATACACCATGCAGAAGCATACATTCATACATAATCATACATGCATAAATGCAGAATAATTAAAAACTTACCTTGCGGCAAAAGCTGGTCATGCATTAGCTCACACACTCGTAAGCACTACGTGGAAGTATAAGCACATACACACATGCATACACTCTTTCAATCAGCGGAAGCATAAGGCGAATAATAAAACCGAGGGATAACTTAAAACATAAGCATTTTAACGCTTACATCATCAAAAATAATTCATCAAGATGGTTACATAATAATTACATATACAAAAGGTTATAGAAATACATGATCCAAAATACAGAAGCTGATTGAAATACAAAACTTCTAACTCCTATGTGGCCGACCTTGCAGATGCGCGACTCGAACAGAACCAAACCTGCCACCTGCATGGGAAAAGAACTCGTGCTAAGCGATAAACGCTTAGTGGGGAAAACACACAAGCCAAATGGACAACCATTCACAATGGTCGTCAAGGCATAACACATTCAAATGGCAAAAGCACAAAGTCCTAACAGATAGATATACATACTTGCATATAAAAGTCAGGCATTCAGAACATCATATCCGCATTCAAAACTCGTGTCGATCAAACTAAAGAAGACAGAATACTTTGCAAGATACCAGTGTTATCATACAGAAACACATACAATCTCACATGCATATACTTACCGTGGTATCGGACATCAGTACCTTATCGTGCATAGTCACATGAGATATATACATGCAATTATGCAGACCGAATACTCATACATTAACTGAACACCCATTCACATGCTAGAAGATTACCATGCAATAATGCACACAATTATTATGCCAAGAACACGAGCTAAATAAACCTACTTTTTGTCATGTCATAGTACGCACACTAGCCGAACCCAAGGAAAGATGTCAAAACACCACACTTCCACTGCAAGTCTCTATCACATAAAATATCATGCCATAATCATAGACACATGACAACATGCCGAAGATACTATAATAGCAGACTAGCGAAAACTCATACCATACGCAATAATTCTGGCATTCAATAGTCGAGATCACATTCATATACATACTAATTCACATACTTAACCATGACAGTCAACGGTGCGAAATCACATTCACATACTTACCAAGTAACCATAGCATTCAGTAATTCAGGCTCGCCTTCACATGCATATCAATTCCCATGCTTATAACCATAATGGGTTATATTCAAAACACAGTCACAATATGGTATATGTGAATAATCATCCAAAATGTACATGCTTGAGTCATTTTTATCCATTCAGAGGTTCATAATCACATCCTGACAAATAACTGATTCATACAGCTGGAATCTTACACATTCGGATATCTTATTCACTTATTCATATTAGACAAAGCAATCAGAATACCTGCTGACTCAAAATAGTGGATAACGAGTGTACTGAGGGTACCTTACGGGTACGAATCGAAAAGCAACATCATTTTTCACATTCAAAAACATTTTCTGAGGGGACCTTAAACAAGAACCAAACACATTAAAGATTCGCGAGGAACCACACAGGGGACCTGATCAGGGTCCAAACGTCCAAAGGGCTGCAGCTAAAGAACTCTATTAGGCATGCCTAACTATCCACTAGATTGACTCTCGCAGGTCTTACATAAGCGAAAGCATGTTTCAAGCCACATGACATAATTCATCATGCACCATACTGAGTATAATAGGCATATAAATAAGTTTACACTATCCCCGTGCATCATCCAAATCATGAGTCGATTCGCAAAATACATATATATATATCTATATATATACATATATAGGTCATCAAGCATAGTCCAGAGTCTAATAGACAAATACATATGTTCGTAATATCAATCTTACCTCATACAATTCATATTATGAAGCATGCATTATAATTCAATCAACACACTTTAGCACTAATCAATATTCTAAAACATATCAGAATTAAATGTGGGACCATATTATGCCAATGATTAACGACGCATAATCTTAATTATGGAATGATACAATATACACTTAAGCATAGCATGTTATTCCTAGAGAAGGATCTGATTAAAGATATGCATAACATATTTTACATTTTATTATAACATGCTCGGGACTGAACAATCATGAACTTAGCATTCATAATTCCTTCGCATTCGAAATACGACATGCAATATAAATCACAACAATTAACATATCTAAATCCAAACCATACAGTTTAAATCCAACAATCGTTTAGCAGGATCCCTATAATCCAAAACTTATTCCAAAATACCACATATAACTTATCATGGATAATATATTATTAATCGCAAATAAATTAAGATAATCATTCATATAAGCAAGGTAATATAGCGCACAGTAAAGGAAAAGCCATCTAAGAGCATATAGAAGTATGACATGTATCATACAGCAGTATAAGTCCATTCAGAAGAGGTACGAAATTCATTTTTGTTAAAAGTTTTCGAAAACAGAGATAACCGACCAAACGCACAGGATTGGCCGGTCACGAGTCGTGACTGGCCTCTCTGGCTGGTCACGAGTCGTGACTTGCAGTCACTACTCGTGACTGGTTGGTCACGAGTAGTGACTGGTAGTCACCACTCGTGACTGGCCTCTCTGGCTGGTCACGAGTCGTGACTGGCAGTCACCACTCGTGACTGGCCTCTCTGGCTGGTCACGAGTCGTGACTTGCAGTCACCACTCGTGACTGGCCTCTCTGGCTGGTCACGAGTTGTGACTTGCAGTCACCACTCGTGACTGGCCTCTCTGGCTGGTCACGAGTCGTGACTTGCAGTCACTACTCGTGACTGGCCTCACTTGGCTGGTCACGACACACACGCACATACCAAAAACGGAAAATTCAACAGGATCGCGATTTTCCATTCCCATAATTCCTAGAACTCAAAAATCAATTCCAAAAATGACTCAAACAACTACAAATCCCATCTTACCATCCAGTAGATTCCCAAACGATATAAATGGCATAAATACAACTTAATTCAGTAATCTAAACAACCAAAATCAAGCATAAACATATCCCAGTCTCTCAAGAACGCAAACCCTAAAAAAATTACAGTAAGTTCAAATTCAAGCAAATTTCTCAAACAAATCCCAAGCCTGTAATCCTAGCTTCAAAACCACACTTCAAGCTTCAATCCTCCTTCCTTTCCTTGCCCTTAAGTTTTCTCTTGCAACCCAAAGCTTGCACAAACACAAAAACCCACAAATTACTCTTCCAAAACCCTAACTCAAAATAGCAAAACCAGGAGAAGAGGAAGAAGAAGAACATGCAGGAAACCCTAACCCCAACTTACCTCTTCAAGAAATCTTCAAGCTCTACAAGACACCAATTCACACACAGCCAAGGAAGGGAGAATAAGAAATGGGAAAAGGGAAAGAAAGAAGAGCACAGAAGAGGAGAGGAGAGAGCAGAACGTAAAACGTGATCTGCTCCTCCCTCTCGTTCTTTTTCTTTTTTCTTCTTTTTCCACTAATTGCCCACCTACCAAGGCACATGGCAGCCTCCTATTGGTTCCAACTAAAATATCTTGTCTTATTACTCTTTAATCCTTTGACAAACTTGCACTTTACCCACTAGCATAATTCTTTCCTTACAAACTTTAATTATCTTTTCAATTAGGTCCTTATCATCCAAATTCTACATGCACAAATTACCGAAATATCCATCAATTATCCGACTTAACTTGCCAAATACGACTAGACCCGATTTGGGGTGTGACAACTCTTCCCTCCTAAAAGAATTTCGTCCTCGAAATTCGCTTATACCTGAAAGAATTGCCACCATTACACCCCAAGACTCCACCAAACTCATACACTTCACTTTCAAACTACTCACTCGCTTAAATTGATCACCATCACTATACTCTTAAATCACTTTCTTATATTCGAATCAATCATGCTCACCAGAATAATCATTACTCAACCGCACATTAGAAATCAAAGCACAAACACTTCACACATAATCAAATTAACTTTCGCCAAAAGCTACACAAATCCTTTAATACATCAAAAAATGTCCGTCATACATGCTGTTTCCCTTAACAATACTTCTATTAAATTCCAAAATCATCTTATATTCACCTATATAAGATTCTGAGATACTCCGTGTACACCTTGTCAGCTTTCCCTCAATCAAAACGCATATGCAAATGCTTCTCATGTATGGTCAAAGAGATGATGATGCAATGAGAATGCGATGGCTCATGTATGCAGAGTGATGCAGAAGAAATGCAATTGATGCTATAATGATGTACTTTGTCCCATCCCCATGATTCAATATACTTTCATTCAAATACTTGCTATGGAGATAGCTGACAAGTATACAGAGTATTTACCAAAACCTTACAGAATCCAAATGCCCTTCCATCCCAAAATACCAAATCAAACTTTACTCGAACATTTCAAAACAAACTTACCGGAAGGCTCTGCAAACTCTGTCACTTCACTGCAGTGTGCAACAATCCCAATGGCACACGGGTGGTTCTAAGCAGTTCCTCTACATCCTTTCTAGCTTGCTGAATTAGATTTTCACTCATCTCGGGGCATTCAACAATTTGGTGTTCCATGCTGCCACATCTGAAACAAGCACCCGCGAGTTTTCGACACGGACCTCGATGTCGCTTCCGACAGTGCTGACATGTCAGCGGTACCCACTTCTTCTTACACTAATCACAGTTTTGCTTCTGACCATGTTGAGACATTGAAGGTTCTCGAATCCTTTTTCCCGCTGACACTTCTCTACCCGACACCTTCTTTTCTGAGGCACCTTCCGAACAAAATCTTAAGAAGCTCAGGGAGAAGTCAACCTATCCAAAATCCGAATCAACCCTTGTACTAATGCCCTATCATCAGAAACAGGAACATAATCTCCAACTGAAGGATGCTCGAAAATACTCCGATCAGCTCTAACTGGGTTAACACTTCCATTGTCTCACTCACATTCTCACTAGGATCAAACTCCATCAAAACACGACACATCTGCATTAGGCCACGACACAAAACCGACTCACATATACAGACTCAACAATCAAACAAGCAAAGGCAACTAGAACCGTCAAACCGACGCTCTGATACCACTAAATGTAACACCCCCTACGTCCCCATTGGAAGGACGTCGGAGAGCGCTACCGACGCTTACTCAAATACATGCATACATACACCATGCAGAAGCATACATTCATACATAATCATACATGCATAAATGCGGAATAATTAAAAACTTACCTTGCAGCAAAAGCTGGTCATGCATTAGCTCACACACTCGCAAGCACTACGTGGAAGCATAAGCACATACACACATGCATACACTCTTTCAATCAGCGGAAGCGTAAGGCGAATAATAAAACCGAGGGATAACTTAAAACATAAGCATTTTAACACTTACATCATCAAAAATAATTCATCAAGATGGTTACATAATAATTACATATACAAAAGGTTATAAAAATACATGATCCAAAATACAGAAGATGATTGAAATACAAAACTTCTAACTCCTATGTGGCTGACCTTGCAGATGCGCGACTCGAACAGAACCAAACCTGCCACCTGCACGGGAAAAGAACCCGTGCTAAGCGATAAACGCTTAGTGGGGAAAACACACAAGCAAAATGGACGACCATTCACAATGGTCGTCAAGGCATAACACATTCAAATGGCAAAAGCACAAAGTCCTAACAGATAGATATACATACTTGCATATAAAAGTCAGGCATTCAGAACATCATATCCGCATTCAAAACTCGTGTCGATCAAACTAAAGCAGACAGAATACTTTGCAAGATACCAGTGTTATCATGCAGAAACACATACAATCTCACATGCATATACTTACCGTGGTATCGGACATCAGTACCTTATCGTGCATAGTCACATGAGATTTATACATGCAATTATGCAGACCGAATACTCATACATTAACCGAACACCCATTCACATGCTAGAAGATTACCATACAATAATGCACACAATTATTATGCCAAGAACACGAGCTAAATAAACCTACTTTTTGTCATGTCATAGTACACACACTAGCCGAACCCAAGGAAAGACGTCAAAACACCACACTTCCACTGCAAGTCTCTATCACATAAAATATCATGCCATAATCATAGACACATGACAACATGCCGAAGATACTATAATAGCAGACTAGCAAAAACTCATAACATACGCAATAATTCTGGCATTCAATAGTCGAGATCACATTCATATACATACTAATTCACAAACTTAACCATGACAGTCAACGGTGCGAAATCACATTCACATACTTACCAAGTAACCATAGCATTCAGTAATTCAGGCTCGCCTTCACATGCATATCAATTCCCATGCTTATAACCATAACGGGTTATATTCAAAACACAGTCACAATATGGTATATGTGAATAATCATCCAAAATGTACATGCTTGAGTCATTTTTATCCCATTCAGAGGTTCATAATCACATCCTGACAAATAACTGATTCACATAGCTGGAATAATACACATTCGGATATCTTATTCACTCATTCATATTAAACAAAGCAATCAGAATACCTGCTGACTCAAAATAGTGGATAACAAGTGTACTGAGGGTACCTTATGGGTACGAATCGAAAAGCAACATCATTTTTCACATTCAAAAACATTTTCTGAGGGGACCTTAAACAAGATCCAAACACATTAAAGGTTCGCCAGGAACCACACAGGGGACCTGATCAGGGACCAAACGTCCAGAGGGCTGCAGCTAAAGAACTCTATTAGGCATGCCTAACTATCCACTAGACTGACTCTCGCAGGTCTTACATAAGCGAAAGCATGTTTCAAGCCACATGACATAATTCATCATGCACATACTGAGTATAATAGGCATATAAATAAGTTTACACTATCCCCGTGCATCATCCAAATCATGAGTCGATTCACAAAATACATATATATATATATATATATATCTATATACATATATATCATCAAGCATAGTCCAGAGTCTAATAGACAAATACATATGTTCGTAATATCAATCTTACCTCATACAATTCATATTATGAAGCATGCATTATAATTCAATCAACACACTTTAGCACTAATCAATATTCTAAAACATATCAGAATTAAATGTGGGACAATATTATGCCAATGATTAACGACGCATAATCTTAATTATGGAATGATACAATATACACTTAAGCATAGCATGTCATTCCTAGAGAAGGATCTGATTAAAGATATGCATAACATATTTTACATTTTATTATAACATGCTCGGGACTGAACAATCATGAACTTAGCATTCATAATTCCTTCGCATTCGAAATATGACATGCAATATAAATCACAACAATTAACATATCTAAATCCAAACCATACAGTTTAAATCCAACAATCGTTTAGCAGGATCCCTATAATCCAAAACTTATTCCAAAATACCACATATAACTTATCATCGATAACATATTATTAATCGCAAATAAATTAAGATAATCATTCATATAAGCAAGGTAATATAGCGCACAGTAAAGGAAAATCCATATAAGAGCATATAGAAGTATGACATGTATCATACAGCAGTATAAGTCCATTCAGAAGAGGTACGAAATTCATTTTAGTTAAAAGTTTCCAAAAACAGAGATAACCGACCAAACGCACAGGATAGGCCGGTCACGAGTCGTGACTGGCCTCTCTGCCTGGTCACGAGTCGTGACTGGCAGTCACCACTCGTGGCTGGCCTCTCTGGCTGGTCACGAGTCGTGACTTGCAGTCACTACTCGTGACTGGCTGGTCACGAGTGGTGACTGGCAGTCACCACTCGTGACTAGCCTCTCTGGCTGGTCACGAGTTGTGACTTGCAGTCACCACTCGTGACTGGCCTCTCTGGCTGGTCACGAGTCGTGACTTGCAGTCACCACTCGTGACTGGCCTCTCTGGCTGGTTGACGAGTCATGACTTACAGTCACTACTCGTGACTGGCCTCACTTGGCTGGTCACGATACACACGCACATACTGAAAATAGAAAATTCAATAGGATCGCGATTTTCTATTTCCAGAATTCCCAGAACTCAAAAATCAATTCCAAAAATGACTCAAATAACTACAAATCCCATCTTACCTTCCAGTAGATTCCCAAACGATATAAATGGCATAAATACAACTTAATTTAGTAATCTAAACAACCAAAATCAAGCATAAACATATCCCAGTCTCTCAAGAACGCAAACCCTAAAAAAATTACAGTAAGTTCAAATTCAAGCAAATTTCTCAAACAAATCCCAAGCCTGTAATCCTAGCTTCAAAACCACACTTCAAGCTTCAATCCTCCTTCCTTTCCTTGCCCTTAAGTTTTCTCTTGCAACCCAAAGCTTGCACAAACACAAAAACCCACAAATTACTCTTCCAAATCCCTAACTCAAAATAGCAAAATCAGGAGAAGAGGAAGAAGAAGAACATGCAGGAAACCCTAACCCCAACTTACCTCTTCAAGAAATCTTCAAGCTCTACAAGACACCAATTCACACACAGCCAAGGAAGGGAGAATAAGAAATGGGAAAAGGGAAAGAAAGAAGAGCACGGAAGAGGAGAGGAGAGAGCAGAACGTAAAACGTGATCTGCTCCTCCCTCTCGTTCTTTTTCTTTTTTCTTCTTTTCCCACTAATTGCCCACCTACCAAGGCACATGGCAGCCTCCCATTGGTTCCAACCAAAATATCTTGTCTTATTACTCTTTAATCCTTTGACAAACATGCACTTTACCCACTAGCATAATTCTTTCCTTACAAACTTTAATTATCTTTTCAATTAGGTCCTTATCATCCAAATTCTACATGCACAAATTACCAAAATATCCATCACTTATCCGACTTAACTTGCCAAATACGACTAGACCCGATTTAGGGTGTGACATTGGGTACCTTACGGTCACAACCAAATGGTTGTCACCATGACGTACCCAAAACCCAGAACAGAAGCGAAATCTGGGCACCTCACGGTCACAACCAAAATGGTTGTCACCGTGACCCATGCCCAGATTCCACGCTGTCGAGCCAAAACACTAGATTTTTCAACCCAACACTAAAATTCCTCACTTAAACCATGATATAATGACTCAAACTTTAAATTCAACCGAATCCATCATCAAAATCATGTCATAACAAAACCCACTCATAAATTCAAAGAACAACATCAAGAACATCAACAATTTCTAGAATTTCAATCAAGTAATATCATGCCAACAATACATAAAACACAAATTCCCAAACCTCAAAATTAGAAGCTCTATCACTTGGTTCCACTAGATCCAGCAACTCCCTTGCCTTTAGGATCTCTTCGAGGCTCAGCTAAGCAACAAACCACAAAAATACACAAACTCAAAACTCTAACTTAAAACCCAAAACTAGAAAAATGCAAGGGAAGAAGAAGAACTTGAACAAAAGCAAAACCAAAAGCATAAAGCTTACCAATCAAACACAAGGAGTAATTAATTCCCACCACACCAACTTGAATCCAAGCAAATCACTTAGAGAAGAGCAAACAGGAAGAAGAAGAGGGAAGGAGAAGGGAGAACCGGAAAATGGGTTTTGAAATCTGAATTTTCCCCTTTTCTTCTTTCTCTTTCCTTTCTTTTCTCTCCCTTTACACTTGTCAACATCTTAGCGGAGGGCATTAGTCACTCACACACTAGATGCACATGTCACACACACACAATGAAACACTCCAATAATGCACCCTACACATGTATGAGCAACACACACAATGCTCTCTCATCTAACACACACACTATGCTATGCTCACATGCATATAATCACAACTCCACTTATGCACACCTTATTTCTATATGCACACCCACACCGGAATAAACCCACAAAACATGCAATGTTCTCAAAATGCACTTATGGTATGCCAAACACATACAAATACATACTCATATATATGGTTCATTCTACTAGGGGGCAAACGGGGTGTGATAACTCTCCCCTACTAAGAAGAATTTCGTCCTCGAAATTCTCACCTGAACTGAACAACTGCGGATACTGAGCTCTCGTCGAATCTTCCGGTTCCCATGTCGCCTCTTCGATTCCTTGGTGATTCCATAACACCTTTACCAACGGAATCTGCTTACTTCTTAACTGCCTCACTTCCCGAGCTAGGATAGCTCTAGGTTCTTTATGATAAGAGAAATCAGGCTGAACTTGTACATCTTGCACCGACAAAATGTGCGATGGATCCGACCGGTACCGACGAAGCATCGAAACATGAAACACATCCTACAACTTCGATAACTCCATTGGTAACGCCAATCTATAAGCCACCGGACCAACTCTAGCCAAAATCTCATATGGACCAATGAAGCGAGGACTAAGCTTTCCCTTCTTTCCAAACCGAAGCACCTTCCGCTAAGGCGACACTTTAAGGAAGACTTTGTCCCCAACTTCAAACCGCACATCTTTCCTCTTCAGATTGGCATAAGACTTCTGTCGATCCTTGGCTGCCTTCAAATTCCGCTGCATAACTCTGATCTTCTCTTTTGTATCCCTTACCAATTCTGGCCCAATCACTGACCTCTCGGATAACTCTGTCCAACAAATTGGAGTCCTACACTGACGTCCATACAAAGCCTCATAAGGAGCCATACCGATACTGGACTGATAGCTATTATTGTAGGAAAATTCCAAAAGCGATACATACTTGTCCCAACTACCCGGAAAGTCTAAAACACAAGCCCTTAACATATCCTCTAAGACCTGAATCACTCGCTCTGACTGACCGTCTGTCTGAGGATGAAACGCCGTGCTGAAGTTCAACTTGGTACCCAGAGCTCGCTGCAACTCTTTCCAAAACTTAGATGTGAACCTTGGGTCTCGGTCTGAAACTATGGACAAAGGCACTCCATGCAACCGAACTATCTCATTCACATAGATACTGGCCAATCTATCCATCTGGTAATCCATCCTAACCGGTAAGAAGTGAGCGGACTTCGTGAGTCGATCCATAATAACCCAAACAGAATCATGCTTTTTTTGAGTCAAGGGCAAACCGGAAAAAAAATCCATGGTGATATCATCCCACTTCCACTCGGGAACGGACAAGGGCGTGAGCAATCCCGAAGGAACTTGGTGCTCAGCCTTTACCTGCTGACATGTCAGGCACTTGGACATAAAATCCACTATATCCCTCTTCATACCAGACCACCAATAAAACTGCTTCATATCCCGATACATCTTGTTACTCCATGGATGCATGGTAAAAACTGTGCTATGCGCCTCCCTCAGAAGCTGTTTCCTCAATTCCTCATCATTCGGAACACACAAATGGTTCCCAAACAAAAGCGCTCCATCAAGAACTGAGAACTCTGACTGCTTGCCCAAACTAACCTCTTGCACAATCCACTGAAGCCTCTCATCAAACTTTTGAGCATCAACTATC
The DNA here is from genome assembly GCA_947683425.1 of Excoecaria cochinchinensis. NCBI lineage: Eukaryota > Viridiplantae > Streptophyta > Magnoliopsida > Malpighiales > Euphorbiaceae > Excoecaria > Excoecaria cochinchinensis. Next base: position 6,671,635 of record CANTUQ010000208.1, read on the forward strand.
CGCTGTCTCAAGGTAGGCTTGACTCTCAACTGAGCTATCAAAGCCCCATCCGAACCAAACCTCCATCTGAACCGTCTCAAAAATAAGGCAGAAACTGACTTCCGACTCAAAGCATCTGCGACTACATTGGCCTTACCCGGGTGGTAATCCACAATGCAATCGTAATCTTTAAACAACTCAAGCCATCGATGCTGTCTCATATTCAATTCCTTCTGAGTCAGGAAATGCTTCAAACTTTTGTGGTCTGAAAAGATCCTGCACTTCTCCCCGTAGAGATAATAGCGTCAAATCTTCAAAGCAAAGACAACCGCTGCTAACTCAAGATCATGCGTCGGATAGTTCTTCTCATGTGGCTTTAACTGTCGAGAAGCATAAGCCACAACCTTACCTTCCTGCATCAGAACACATCCCAGGCCAACACCTGAAGCATCACTATACATAACAAACTCCTTACCCGAAATGGGTTGAGTAAGTATAGGAGCTTCGACTAACAACTGCTTCAACCTCTCAAAGCAAGCCTGACACTTATCCGACCACTCGAACTTAACTCCTTTCCTCAACAACCTAGTCATTGGAGCGGCAATCACAGAGAAACTCTTAACAAACCGACGGTAGTAACCCACCAGACCAAGGAAACTCCTCACTTCTTGAACATTCCTCGGCGCTTTCCAATCGACTATCGCCTCAATCTTAGCTGGATCTACTTGAATACCCTTGGCTGAAACTATGTGGCCCAAAAATGACACTTCCCGAAGCCAAAAATCACACTTACTCAATTTGGCAAACAACCGATGTTCCCTCAACACTTGCAAAACCAATCGGAGATGCTCCTCATGCTCGGTCTCATCCTTGGAATACACTAGGACATCATCTATAAACACTACTACAAATCGGTCCAAGTATGGCCTAAACACTCTGTTCATCAAATCTATGAATGCCGCTGGAGCATTGGTCAAACCAAACGGCATCACAAGGAACTCATAGTGGCCATACCGCATCCGGAATGCAGTCTTAACCACATCCTCATCCTCAACCCGAAGCTGATAGTTCCCCGACCGAAGATCTATCTTAGAAAACACACCTGCACCCCGAAGCTGATCAAACAAATCCTCAACTCTGGGTAGCGGATACTTATTCTTCACTGTAACCTTATTAATCTGCCTGTAGTCGATGCACATCCTCAATGACCCATCCTTCTTCTTGACAAACAGAACTGGAGCTCCCCATGGAGATATGCTGGGTCGAATAAACCCCTTATCCAATAGCTCTTGCAGTTGAGTTTTTAATTCTCTTAACTCTACAGGAGCCATCCGATAAGGTGCCTTCGATATGGGCGTGGTACCCAGCATGATCTCGATGGCTAGCTCAACTTCCCTCTCGGGAGGCAACCCAAGCAAATCACTCGGGAAAACATCACTAAACTCCCGCACAACAGGGATGTCTTCAATCCTCACTTGATCTCTCTTGGAATCCAAAACTACAGCTAGGAAAGCCTCACAACTTTTCTCAAAAACCTCTGGGCTTGAATTGCAGAAATCACGTTGTTCACAGAACTCGCACCCAAACCTCTTACAAACACTGGAGCTCGGTTCCTATCTTGAAGCACAAAGGTCTTTCTATGACAATCAACCACAGCCCGATGCTTACCCAACCAATCCATACCCAAAATCAGGTCAAACTCTCGGAACGGCAGCTCTATCAAATCCACTGGGAACTCTACACCTTCCACAAACAGAGGACAATTCCTAAAGACTCTACTCACATTGACACTATGCCCTAATGGATTGGTCACACATATCCCATAATCTAACTGATCTACCACATGCAACTTATCAACAACCTTATGCGTGCACAAATATAAGTGTGTGGAACCAGGATCTATTAAAGCATACAATTCAGTGTCATGGAGTAGGAACTTACCAGCAATCACATCAGGGGCATCCTACTCCTCTCTGGCTCTCACTGCATAAGCTCTGGCTGCAACTGGTGGAGGACGCTCAACCGTCTCAGAAATAGCTCCCTCTCTTGGTCGACCGCCTCGACCTCTACCTCAGCCCCTACCACGAGCAGCCTGAATAACATTAGATCCCACTCCACTAGCCCCTCTTTGTTGGCCCGAATCCTCGCTCATCTGTGGACAATTTGCCAAACGGTGCTCGGTGCTTCCACACTTAAAGCACCCACCCGTGAGCCACCTACACTCACCCCGGTGAGCCTTATTGCAATGTGCACAAACAGGTGTAGCATCAGATCTACCACCTCTGCCAGAACCAGATACCGCTGTTGAACCTTGCCTTCGACCTCTAGTAGCCGAACCAGCTGATGGCTCATCTTGTGGGTTCCTAGATCTCTTACCTGAAGATGAGGAAGAACCACCCCGTGCAGAATTCCTTCGCTGAGCTCTCTCCCTAAGTAATGATTTCATCTTCTCCACCCTCATGGCGGCCTCTACAATCTGATAATAACTTAACCTAGGCATACACATCAAAGAAATCAAAGCAATCTTTAAAGACTCATTCAACCCCGCTTCAAAATGCTTGCATCTGAAATCATCTGTCATAACCCCACGCGGAGCATAGCGATACAGCCGATTAAACTCTTTCTCATAATCTGAAACTGACATGGCCCTCTGCTTCAAACTCAGAAACTGTGCCCATCTTGCATCCCTATATGCCTGAGTCACATACTTCTTTGTGAACTCCTCCCCAAAGACTTCCCATGGATCAAGCATCTGAGGTTGCCTACATACCAACTCCCACCATTCATAAGCCGACCCTTGAAGCAATGCCACAGCACATTCAGCTTGCTGATCGGGAGGACATCTGACTTCCTTCAAAGCTCTCTTTACTTTATCAAGCCACTTTTCAGCTAACTCCGACTCATCTAGCCCGGTCCCAAAAAAATCCTCAACACCAGCTCTTCTTAAACTCTCTATCGGAGCTTTAGGGGCAGTCACCCTTTCCAAAACCCGAGCCATGTCCTGATGCAATCTGAACATTGCCTCAAAAGGCATGGCAGCGGCCTCGGGCTGGACCCTAGCACGTTGAGCCGACACAAAAATAGAAACAGACGGTTCTACAGCTGGAGGATTCACACTTTCAGCGGATTCCTCAAGCACACCACGAGCAGAATCAGAATCCATCTAACAAATAAGATGACAGCCACATCAGCCAACACAGCCCTAGACATAGACGCATCCACACATAGCATCACATAAACAATCACCCAGAAATGCCTAAACCTAGGCTCTGATACCACGACTTGTAACACCCTTTACCCGTACTTAGGCGATCCCATCCGATAAGGAGTGAGATGCCGTATGAGTAGAGGTGCCACCACACAGATACATAATATACATACATACTAAAATATGGGGTAATTTAAAACTTTATAAAACCATTCATGAAATAAGCTGATCATGCATTAATATAACGGAAAACATTACATTAATGTTTGATCAACCAAGAGATACAATAGATAATTACAAATCCCAAAATTATATATATACATATGCGGATGCTATTCCAAAACTGACATCAGAGAGTTCTATACAAAAAGAATCGTCAAAATACAAAATTAGGCCCTACACTAAAGACCCAGCTGTGTTGGCTTCGATGGCTGCGACTCTCCCAAAGCAAACTCCTTCCGCACCTGCACGGGTAAACACACCGTGCTAAGCGATAAACGCTTAGTGGGGAAACACACATATAGTATAAGGACAACAATTCACAACGGTCGTCAAGGCAAACACATACTGATGGCATAATCAGAAATACACCTTAAACAAGAGTAGAAACATATGAACATGTAAATATATAGAGTCATACATTTGATAAAGCACACTGCCATCATAACATCTCATTAGTAAACATATTCGGATGATACATTCTCATAAATATCAAAGCAAATCAAACAATAAGCACCTGCCGACTCAAGGTAGTGGATAACGAGTGAATAAACAGTACTTTACGGGTACGAGCCGATTACAAATAGTACCTTACGGGTACGAATCGAGAAACCAATTTTTACTTTTAATTTCCACAAAACATTTTCAATAGGGACCTTAAACAAGATCCGAACACAAAGGGGTTCGCGAGGAACCAAGCGGGGACCTGATCGGGGTCCAAACTAAACAAAGGGCCGTAGCTAAGAGACTCTATTAGGCATGCCTAACTATCCACTAGACTGACTCTTGCAGGCTAAAATCATACAATTAACGTCCACATTTTGATTATAACAAGTAAAGAATTCATATACTTTAAATAGATCAGTACATGCACAATTATGGCTCATTTTAAGTGATATTGAATGCTAAAATCCATAGTATAACATTTCTAAAACGTGGGAAGAAAATAGGATTTTATTGCAAAACAGGGTAGGTCACGGTCACAACCAAATTGGTTGTCACCGTGACATACCAAAGCTCTCGGCAGAATGCTGATAAGGGGTACCTCACGGTCACAACCAAAATGGTTGTTACCGTGATGTACCAAGAAAATCAACAGAACCCAAATGCTGGATATCTCACGGTCACAACCAAAATGGTTGTCACCGTGACATGTCCCCAACCCAAAACAGAATTGAAGTTCTGGGTACCTCACGGTCACAACCAAAATGGTTGTCATCATGACGTACCAAAGAAGCCAAACAGAAGCAAAAGTTTGTGTACCTCACGGTCACAACCAAATGGTTGTCACCGTGACATACCCAAAACCCAGAACAGAAGCGAAATCTGGGCACCTCACGGTCACAACCAAAATGGTTGTCACCGTGACCCATGCCCAGATTCCACGCTGTCGAGCCAAAACACTAGATTTTTCAACCCAACACTAAAATTCCTCACTCAAACCATGATATAATGACTCAAACTTTAAATTCAACTGAATCCATCATCAAAATCATGCCATAACAAAACCCACTCATAAATTCAAAGAACAACATCAAGAACATCAACAATTTCTAGAATTTCAATCAAATAATATCATGCCAACAATACATAAACACACAAATTCCCAAACCTCAAAATTAGAAGCTCTATCACTTGGTTCCACTAGATCCAGCAACTTCCTTGCCTTTAGGATCTCTTAGAGGCTCAGCTAAGCAACAAACCATAAAAATACACAAACTCAAAACCCTAACTTAAAACCCAAACTAGAAAAATGCAAGGGAAGAAGAAGAACTTGAACAAAAGCAAAACCAAAAGCATAAAGCTTACCAATCAAACACAAGGAGTAATTAATTCCCACCACACCAACTTGAATCCAAGCAAATCACTTAGAGAAGAGCAAAGAGGAAGAAGAAGAGGGAAAGAGAAGGGAGAACGGGAAAATGGGTTTCGAAATCTGAATTTTCCCCTTTTCTTCTTTCTCTTTCCTTTCTTTTCTCTCCCTTTACACTTGTCAACATCTTAGTGGAGGGCATTAGTCACTCACACACTAGATGCACATGTCACACGCACACACACACAATGAAACACTCCAATAATGCACCCTACACATGTATGAGCAACACACACAATGCTCTCTCATCTAACACACACTCTATGCTATGCTCACATGCATAAAATCACAACTCCACTTGTGCACACCTTATTTCTATATGCACACCCACACCGGAATAAACCCACAAAACATGCAATGTTCTCAAAATGCACTTATGGTATGCCAAACACATACAAATACATACTCACATATATGGCTCATTATACTAGGGGGCAAACGGGGTGTGACATTTTCTGTATTCCCGACAAAGAGAAAAAGAGAATTGGGAGTTTTAGGGTAAAACAAGGAAGTTTACCTCCACCGCGGCCAGCCCGTCGATCGCGGTATGCCCGTCGCTCAATGGAGCGCCTCGATGCCCGTCCGTGGTCCTCCGATGTCCGCCGGTAGAATCCAATTTCCTATGGGAAAATGGATTTAACCGACACCTGTCTGTGGGCTTCAGACGTCCGTCGGTTGAATCCTATTTCCAACAAGAAATAGAATTTAACCGACGCCCGTCGGTATGCTTCCGACGGCCGTCGGTAATTCAAAACCTATAAAAAGCTATTTTTCATCGGTTTTTGGGTTGGCTGGTGGGTTAGTTGGCTAGTTGGACGATTTTGGCTAGGAGATATCCCTAAAACCCCTTTCTGATTATCTGATTCCAACCATTTCATCTCATTAAAATTGTTTTATTTTGATTCTCTTTTTTTTGATTTGGAAGAATTTAAGTAATTGAAGGGAGCTAAAATCAATTGGTTTTCCATCAATATTTGTAAATTCTTACATCTGAATATTTTCACGATTATCAAGAAAGAAAAATCCAAGTTTTTTTTCTTGATTTTTTGCTTATTTCTCATGAAGCGTGCGGCACTCGAATCATCCGAAAATCCATCCAAAAGGGTAAAATCTGAGGGTAAATATTCTTGACATACGCTCTGTTTGATTTGATTTTAATTATTTTCATTTATTTTCAGTTCTTATTTTTGAGGAAGATTGTTTGGTTGTGAAAAATTGCGTTTTTGCTGTTGTTTTGAGAAACAGAGGTGACCGACGGGTAATAAGGTCACCGATGCCTGTCCCTCTGTCGAGCGATGGTGCGTAACGGCGCACCTTATTACCCGCCGGTCACCCCAATGGACACCCGTCGATAGAGTTTTTATGGCCGTCCCTGTGTTCTGTTCCCATTTTTTAAGCTATTTTATTTCCTTTATAATGTACTTCTTTTCATTATTTTTCCTTTTTTTTATTATTTAGTTTTCAAAATCTTTTCTTTTCTGTAAAAAGTAGAATATTAATAGTTTTTATTTATTTTTGATTTTTAATCTTCTTTTACATTTATTCTAGCTTGTTTACTAAATATTAATATTGTTGATTATTTTGTGAGATTCTAATTTTTGGTCATTGAGATGATTTGAGCTTGAGAGGAGGTCGCCATGCACAAATGTGGAAGACTCCAGTTGGTTTAGCCCTTTCCCCTTTTTGCCATTTATTTATTTAATTTAATTTCACGCTTTTTTATTTATTTAGTTATTTATCTTTATGCTTGTATAAATTGTCTTATTTCGCGTTAAATAAAATGGATAAATGTTTTATATTAATTAATTTGGTGATTTTTGCAAATAAAGGACCAAAGTCCTATTTTAGCCAATGAAAAATGTCACATAAAAATTTCTTTTATAATAAATACATGTGAGGACCAAAGTCCTCAAAATAAATGGATTCCCCGTTTTATGTATACCTTGCATTTTTACAATGGGAGTTGTATTCCGCTCCTAGTATTATTGTAATTTATTTTAGAATGTTTATTTTTATTTTTGTTTTGTTTATTTATTAATGCTTTTGACGTGAATAAGTGCGCTTTTAATTAAATTGCATCGTGTGGAGAGAGAGCAAATTAATAAACTTAAAATCTAATCGTAAAGTTAATCAAGGTAGAAATAGATGAGAAGTCACGAACCCAGCTCTGGTCTTTGGGCTCAACGAGGCAAGAGGTCTTTTCGATCACTCATTGGAACCTCCAAGACACCTCTTGTGTCCTTTTCAAATACTTAATCAATGAATCCTAGGCTCCAAGGGAGAGAGGTTCACCCTCCAAGACCCCTTTTGGTTGGCCCAAAATGGATGCATGCGTTGTCTTAGGCTCTCTGAGGCGAGAGAAACTTTCCCAATGTTTTATTGGGTGGCGACTCCATGAAACCTCCTTGTTGCCCAAAATAGACGCACTTGTAAATATCTTTACAAGTTGCCAATGGATCCTCAATTGCCCGATCGCCCTCAAGCGGGCGGTCAAAGGGGCGGCCCGCCGGGTCCGGCGCGCGTCACAGTGGTGACTCCACTGGGGACTGGTTCGAGACTTTGATTTGAAAATACCTTGATTAAAATTTCCAATTAAGTTTTAGTTTATAAATTCGCTTTCTCTCAAATTTGCATTACATCCCATTAGAGCCTTAGATTACGCTAGATTGGTCCCTTCTAAAGCTCGGTGTATTACCGAAGCACAACCCTACGTTCACTCAATGTAGGGGAGTGTTAAGGATGATCACCAGCCTAAGCCTCGTACCATTTGGTATATAAAATGGAGACCCAATCGGTCGCTACGCTCACGACGAGCTAGACCCGTTAGCAAGGATCATGCTTGGGTAGACCTAAAGTAACACCACCCTCGACCAAAGCTCACGTAATGGCCATAGATACTTCCCCTAGGTGATATGAACCGTAATACCGTGCCTGCTGTATGTATCCTTATGTATTGGGTGACTCCAAATATCTTGTTTGGTTACCTAGCCAATGGCTTTCATGCCCCGGTAGGTCCATGTCAATGTATTTGGATTACCCAAATATGTAACAATCATTATCCATGCACTTGTCCATTAGTATAGGAGTGTTATGCTGCCAATTTTTCGCCTCGCACCATACGTGTCCATCAGGTTCCCTATTGACCCATGGGCTAATCCTACCTAGGAAAGAGACTATGACCACGTGTGTGGGAGTAATAAGGGTGGAAGGACCTATCTGCTTGAATGTGATTTGTGGGTGTTACACATCACGATCATGCATTTCATTGCATTCATGCATCATTCTGACTCATTGTCTTTGCAGCCATCATAGATCTACCCGGGTGGATGAGGTGACCTGCAGGACGTTTGATCCAAAATCTTGTGTCTGAGCTGTCAGAAAGGAAGAATTTCTCGGACACTCATTCAGAGACCAGCTGCGCTGTTTCAGAGATGGCTAACACACCGAGAGAGAATGATGCCACCAAGGCTTTGATTGCAGAAGAAGTTGGCCGAAGGTTTGAGGAGCTTGAGGGCCGAATGATGAACATGATGGCCGCGATGGCCCAACGCACACAGAACCCGCCTCCTCCTCTTATGAGACAAAATAAATGGCAGGAGGACAGAAAAGAGAGGCAAGAAGAGATCCGACCACCGCCTGTGGATTTGAGGTCTATGGCATTAGGGGTTCAGAGGAGAAGACCAGTTCAGAGGTTGGAGGATGACCGTGGGGATGAAGAGTATGAGGATAGCATCGTGTCAAAAAGGGGAAAAGCGCCCCAGTCAGAAGAAATCATTTGGAAGAAAATGGAAAAGAAATTTGAGGCGATGGCCCGATTGTTAAGTAGGGGTCAAGCAATGAATCCTGAAGATAAAGAGCTGGAAGGAGAGGATCCAATCCCATACAACTTCAAGATGACAGACGTCCTTAAGTTCGATGGCACTACTGACCCAACTGCCCATGTGAAGCAATATTCATTGATTATGAAGGGGACCACCTTGACGAAGAGACAGAAGGTAGAGTACTTTTGTTTAAACTTGGCTGCCCCGGCCATAGACTGGTATCACGGCCTTGACTGCAAAAGCAAAGTAGATTGGGATTTACTGACGGAGGAGTTTTTGAGGCAGTACGATTGTAATACGAGGATGGAAGTGACTCTCAAAGATCTAGAGTTACTACACCAAAAGTCGGATGAGTCATTCCATGAGTATTTGACCCGGTGGAGGAACCGAGTAATGGAGATGAGGAGGAGGCCTGATACCTCAGACCAGATCAGGCTGTTTATTAGGAATGCCAGCCCATATCTGAAAGATGGGTTAAAGATGAAGGAGCTAAAGGACTGGGAATCCCTGAAGGATATAGCCATTGAAGCTGAGGCTGAGCATCTGGATAAAATGGCTAAATCTGCAAACCTGACCTTGGGCAAAGGAAATAGCAGTGACAATGGGGGTAGTACCAAGGCAGCAGAGGTCTCAACCACCGGAACGATTCCTAAGCACCTCACCATCTTTGGCAAGCCTCTGCTTGGCACTTCGCCCATCTCATCAAGGAAGGGAAGTTGCAACCCTTGCCAGCTGGGCCCGCCCCAAGTCAGGGAAAGTCGAGGCACCGAACAGACTGGTATTGTGCGTATCACCAGTACACAGGGCATAGGACAGACTATTGTCGCCCTCTGAGAGATCGCATTCAAGAATTGGTGCCTGGACTGGATGAAGGAAGAAAGGATTAGAGTTGTTATAATGCTTTTCATTTTCTAAAGTGTATTTCTGAATTATACACTTGTTTATCTTTTCTGCTTTAATAATATGGGCTTTGCTTATATATGCATTTTTATATTATATTGCATCAAGCATGAGTGATAATCATGATTAAGGCATTGGTTTAGCTAAAAAAAAAAATGTTTTGTTCAATTTCAATAATAGTAATGTTGGTTGCATCCAATTTCACTCTTGAAGCGTGACGAAATTTAAGAGAATTAAAATAAAATATAAAAAAAAAGTCTTTGCCTGGACATGTGAAGACGTGCTAAAAGTTATTCACGGAATGACCAAGCACGCCATTCCAAATATCTCAATCATGGACCGATCATGCAGAAACTCAGAAGATTGAAGTCAGAAGGGGCAGAAAAGGCCAAAAGGAGGAATCCATAAGCAGGAACGGGACCAAAACTCTTACTAAAGCGCAACGCCCGACTGGATAAACCAATGATGGTCCCAATAGTTAAGAAGAGGTACGCGTATATGCGAACTCCTAGATTTGAGCGAAGCTTGCTAAAAGGGAATGTGTTTGGGGGTCAAAAAAAAAAAAACAAAACAAAAAAAAAGAAATGAGAAAATTAGGGGCAAGAAAACGCTGTTTGGGGACAAGCTTTGTTCAAATCCCGCTGATTCACACATGCCTGTACATTGCTTGACTTCCAAAAAGGAACACAAGAATTACATCGATTTGCAATGGATACGGGTTGCTCGAACTTGAGAATGAACATCATGGAAAGCCACACCACACAGGGTTCAAGGATGGAAGGACAAACTATGACTTAGTCCAGGAAGTTGCTCCAGTAGCACGCAAGTCTTCTCTATATTAGCTCCAAACTAATAAGGCAGGAGAGACTGCTAATAAAGGAGATCTTCGTCAAGATGGCTTAAAACTACAAAGACATAGCAGAAAAACTGCCTTTTGAACTTTAATGCTGAAGAGTCATCGTCAGAACTCTACAAGAGTCCCAGGGGGGGCAGAAGCAGTATGGCCGATTAGTGTAAGGTTCAAATCTTTAAGGACATCCATGGAAATCTGGGTTCCAAAAGCTGACTAGGCACAGTGATAGCAGCATCAACCAAATATGTGCGGACAAAAATAGGTCAAGAGTTTACTACCGCAATCGGACCTCTCAGCAAACACTCTACTCAATCATTTAGAAAAGTAGTCAGAAAGCAACCACTAAAGGGTGGAGTTTTAGCCTTTGGGCAAACAAGTCCAAATGTCCCTGACAAATGAGTCAAGTCCAGGCCAATGTAAGAGGATTCCCTTTTTATAAAAAAAAAAAATAATAATAAATAAATAAATTTTGCTCTCCGGGACAGCAGCAACAGATAGCAATAAAGATGACTCCAAAGAACCGTTCAATATGGACAGACATAAGAGGGTCCGTGGCAAAAGACTTAAAAATCAAAAGAAGAGAATAAATGCCCCGCGGGTCGAAACCCGAAAATAAGGCAGCCTTGCTAAAATTGGGCGCCTCGTCAGGGTGAAAACCGAAAAAAGGCATCCTGGGCAAAAATTAGAGGCTTGAAAGAAAATATTCAATCAAGAAAACCCGAGAGGGCTGATTGATAACAGGAGTCGGATGCACCTAAGTTGTTACTCATTGAGATTGAATAAAATTAGTGTTTTCGTATCACATGTCTAGTCGTGATCATTCTTATTGCTATATGGTGCATATAAATAGAAATGCGTGCATAAGCTAAGCATAAACATGCAATTAAACGGTTAAGAAAAACCTGTTGCAGACATAAGGACATATGCTGGGGCAATTATCAAGGCATTAATAACGATGTTTCATATCACAAATCCTCCTCCTACCCCTGAAAAAAAATAAGAAAAATAAAAAAATAAGAAAAATAAAAAAATAAGAAAAAAAATATATATAAAAAAAAAAAGCCACTGGAGTGGGTTGGGTCCATTTCAGGCAAAAGTTAGGCACAGGGTTATGTGAAAATCCCAAAAGGGACGCATTTCCCGCTAAGAAAAGCTAGTGTGAAAATCCACAAGGGACGCACTACCTTTAAAACAATGACTTTTGAAGCCTAGAGCGATAAGGCGACATCACACCGGATAACTTCCCTTTGGTCAGGTGGTGCATAATGCAGAACTTGATTCAGAGTCCTGGGGGGCAAAATCCTCGTCTGACCGGGGGGCAAAATTGCACACGAGTAAGTTCTCTTTGAAGCGATTTCGGGTCAGAATCCCTGAAGCCAAGACAATACTTTTCTAGATCCTTGGTGGCATCTGACAATGGGACCAGCCGAACAATACCTGCAGTGAACCTCTTAACCACCTGGGAGGTGGTCTATTTATTTTTGCATCTCACATGCATCTGACGTGCATAGATCTTTATTCAATCCTTCATGTATATAGTTGTGTACATATAATTTTGTACACTAATCATTTATTTGTGATTCATGTATATAGTTTTATGTATACATTTCACACACATTATGCACACACAATCTTTTGTATATGCCTTCGTGCTAATGATTTTGAAGGAAAAAGCCAAACCAAGTGATAGCTTTGGCATCATGAAGTCAAGAAGAAACATGCACAAGTTGAAACCATGTGGTAACTTGTAAAGTCCTTTATCAGATTATCTTTAAGTCCTTGTTCATAAGGCATTCTCAGTCTCTTCGGAGCATTCTCTTTAAGTCCTTGTTCATAAGGCATTCTCAGTCTCTTTGGAGGATTTCCTTTTAAGACCTTTCTCAAAGGCATTCCCAGTCTCTTTGGAGCATTTCCTTTTAAGACCTTTCTCAAAGGCATTCCCAGTCTCTTCGGAGCATTTCCTTTTAAGACCTTTCTCAAAGGCATTCTCAGTCTCTTCAGAGCATTATCTTTAAGACCTTGTTCAAAAGGCATTCTCAGTCTCTTCGGAGCATCCTCTTCAGGTCCTTGTTCAAAAGGCATTCTCAGTCTCTTCGGAGCATCCTCTTCAAGTCCTTGTTCAAAAGGCATTCTCAGTCTCTTCGGAGCATTCTCTTTAAGTCCTTGTTCAAAAGGCATTTTCAGTCTCTTCGGAGCATTCTCTTTAAGTGCTTGTTCACAGGCATTCTCAGTCTCTTCGGAGCATTCCCTTTAAAACCTTTTTCACAGGCTTTCTCAGTCTCTTCGGGACATCAAATTTTTTTCAAAAGTATTCCAAATCCCTTCAACCTGAAATGATCCGAGAAATGGGTTCAGCTTAACCTTATCAAAAAAACTGCCAGAAAAGCAAACCTCTTCATTCACGTTATGCCAGGGACAATCAGGCCGAGATGAGGCTAACAGATCAACAACATCGAGATCGTAGTCAGAGAGTACTGCATCTCACAGTTCACGCGGTAGCAAGAGAGTGCTACGCACCTTACGGATCGGATGGGGGTTAGCAGGAGAACTTCGCACTAAGGCTGTAGTCAGAGAGTACTACACCTCACCCCGCACAGGCCGAGACGAGGCTAGCGGAACACCCGTGGTAGAACATACCACAAATCGAGTTTGTAGCTAGAGAGTGCTATATCTCTTCAAAACTACGCGAGCCAAGATGGGGCCAGCAGAAACGAATGAAGTTGTAGTTAGAGAACACTGCTCTTCACAGCGAGGTTGTAGCTAGAGAATGCTACACCTTATCAACCCCTTGCAGGTTAAGACAAGATCGGTAGGGACATCCATCACTATCCGCTGAGCAGACTGAGACAAGGTCTACCCAGCAAGAAACACGGAAGGTAAGGATTGCTTCAGGTACGCTATTCTTCCTTTTGTTTTCTTTTTTCTCTGAATTTTGGCTCATCTAGGCACTTGTGCACTAGTTTTCCCAAAATTGGGGGTAACTGTAAACACCGTGTCCCGAGGTAGTCCAGATCAGAGATTACCCGATGAAGAAATCGAGGCCCGAGTCCGAATGAACGGTTGAGATTCAGAGATTTTGGCCCTCTAGGTTCACGAGAAATATGTTTTATGTATTCCCGACAAAGAGAAAAAGAGAATTTGGAGTTTTAGGGTAAAATAAGGAAGTTTACCTCCACCGGCGGCCAGCCCGTCGATCACGGTATGCCCATCGCTCAATGGAGCGCCTCGATGCCCGTCCGTGGTCCTCCGACGTCCGCCGGTAGAATCCGATTTCCTATGGGAAAATGGATTTAACCGACGCCCGTCTGTGGGCTTCAAACTTCCGTCGGTTGAATCCTGTTTCCAACAGGAAATAGGATTCAATCGACGCCCGTCAGTATGCTTCCGACGGCCGTCGGTAATTCAAAACCTATAAAAAGCTATTTTCACCGATTTTTGGGTTGGCTGGTGGGTTAGTTGGCTAGTTGGATGATTTTGGCTAGGAGATATCCCTAAAACCCCTTTCTAATTATCTGATTCTAACCATTTCATCTCATTAAAATTGTTTTATTTTGATTCTCATTTTTTGATTTGGAAGAATTTAACTAATTGAAGGGAGCTAAAATCAATTGGTTTTCCATCAATATTTGTAAATTCTTACATCTGAATATTTTCACGATTATCAAGAAAGAAAAATCCAAGTTCCGTTTCTTGATTTTTTGCTTATTTCTCGTGAAGCTTGCGGGACTCGAATCATCCGAAAATCCATCCAAAAGGGTAAAATCTGAGGGTAAATATTCTGGACATACTCTCTGTTTGATTTCATTTTAATTATTTTCATTTATTTTCAGTTCTTGTTTTTGAGGAAGATTGTTTGGTTGTGAAAAATTGCGTTTTTGCTGTTGTTTTGAGAAATAGAGGTGACCGACGGGCAATAAGGTCACCGACGCCTGTCCCTCTGTCGAGCGACGGTGCGTAACGGCGCACCTTATTACCCGCCGGTCACCCCAACGGACGCCCGTCGGTAGAGTTTTTATGGCCGTCCCTGTGTTCTGTTCCCATTTTTTAAGCTATTTTATTTCCTTTGTAATGTACTTCTTTTCATTATTTTTCCTTTTTTTTTATTATTTAGTTTTCAAAATCTTTTCTTTTCTGTAAAAAGTAGAAGATTAATAGTTTTTATTTATTTTTTATTTTTAATCTTCTTTTACATTTATTCTAGCTTGTTTACTAAATACTAATATTGTTGATTATTTTCTGAGATTCTAATTTTTGGTCATTGAGATGATTTGAGCTTGAGAGGAGGTCGCCATGCGCAAATGTGGAAGACTCCAGTTGGTTTAGCCCTTTCCCCTTTTTGCCATTTATTTATTTAATTTAATTTCACGCTTTTTTATTTATTTATTTATTTATCTTTATTCTTGTATAAATTGTCTTATTTCGCGTTAAATAAAATGGATAAATGTTTTATATTAATTAATTTGGTGATTTTTGCAAATAAAGGACCAAAGTACTATTTTAGCCAATGAAAAATGTCAAATAAAAAATTCTTTTATAATAAATACATGTGAGGACCAAAGTCCTCAAAATAAATGGATTCTCGTTTTATGTATACCTCGCATTTTTACAATGGGAGTTGTATTCCGCTCCTAGTATTATTGTAATTTATTTTAGAATGTTTATTTTTATTTATTTATTAATGCTTTTGACGTGAATAAGTGCGCTTTTAATTAAATTGCATCGTGTGGAGAGAGAGCAAATTAATAAACTTAAAATCTAATCGTAAAGTTAATTAAGGTAGAAATAGATGAGAAGTCCCGAACCCAGCTCTGGTCTTTGGGCTCAACGAGGCGAGAGGTCTTTCCGATCACTCATTGGAACCTCCAAGACACCTCTTGTGTTCTTTTCAAAGACTTAATCAATGAATCCTAGGCTCCAAGGGAGAGAGGTTCACCCTCCAAGACCCCTTTTGGTTGGCCCAAAATGGATACATGCGTTGTCTTAGGCTCTCTGAGGCGAGAGAAACTTTCCCAATGTTTTATTGGGTGGCGACTCCATGAAACCTCCTTGTTGCCCAAAATAGACGCACTTGTAAATATCTTTACAAGTTGCCAACGGATCCTCAATTGCCCGATCGCCCTCAAGCAGGCGGTCAAAGGGGCGGCTCGCGGGGTCCGGCGCGTGTCACACTTATTTAGTTAATTTAGTTTCAAAATAGAATTGTCCATATTTTTAACTATATGAAGGATAGGAATCAAGAAAGGGTGAATCTCATAATTAAAAATTTTTCTATTTTATATAATCCTTTGGCTTTCTATCCATCTTTTTAAATTTACAAGATTGATTAATATAAAATTAGGTACTGTCGGATTTATAATTGGAGCGGCATTTCAATGGTATATTACTTGTGCACAAGATAAGTAAATTATTGTTTAAATTTTGTTTAAACTAGTTAATTATTTTGTAGTTTAAGTTTGACCTTGTATATATATATAGCAAGGAAATAGACAGTATGTCTTTTTGGCATTTCCTATGAATTTTATAGTGAATGGCCTTTTTACTATTCATATTTTCTAATGTCAAATTTATCATACTTTGCTCCACCTTTTTGGTCCTTGATGATTAGTTAATAGGTGAGGAATTGCTGATCAGTTAAACCCCATTTTATCAATATACTAATTCTCTTAATATATTTTATTTTAATATCACAAATAAATTAAGCATACAAATTATAGTTCATGTAAATTATTAATTTGTAGATTGAATTGATTCACAAAATAAAATAAAAAAAATTAATAAAAAAAAAGAGAGAGTGGGATCCACCTTTTTTCAGTTTAGTTAATAGGTGAGGAAAATCATAATGAATTGGGATTGGAAAGTGGGTAGTTGCGATGGAAATCACAACCATCTGTAAATGGAAATGTTGCTTCACCCGAGGTAATTAAGTTAGTTATGCATTAAAAGTATGTTATTTTCTCAGCCTGTTATCAGTTACTATAATGACCATGTTTTAATTTGACCGTAATTAAATTAAACTACACATGTTGTAGTTGTATTTAGTTGTATGGATGACTTGAAAGGTTAAATTCACAGCTGTTGGTGAATTTATCCTTTTTACTTGAAAGTTTGAGGTGGAAGGGGAAATGTGATATTGTATTGGTTTATTTATGGAGTTGAGATGTGTTGATATTTTATAGAAGTGTAAAATTTGCTATTATTTAACAGGGGGATAAGGACCCATATAAGGGAAACTCTGCCCGTTGTTCCACAGAATTTTACGCATTGTAATATATGTAAGCATTTTAATTTGTCATGTATAAATTCAATTATATAGAGTTGTCAGTGTAAATGTAATTTTTTTAAATGAAATTATATATCTTGTTTCATGTATCCCGCCGTTACCGGTATCGACCGCTAATCAGTTTCGCTGCATGCGTCTTTTCGATCCCCTGTCCCCTTCCTGACCGACTGGTATCTTGATGAAAGGTCAATTTTTCGATATCAGGGAAAAAATGCATCACAAGAGGAGCACTTGTACTATCCAACCACCTAGGTGATGGATCATCGTCTCATGCTTCTGCACCTCCGCGTATGGCTACGGAATCTACACCCCCGACGTATCCAGGCCCATCACATCCTGCTGGTACATCATCTACTGAAGCACCTCCTATAGAGATTTCGTCTGAGGCATCTCAAAGATATCCTGATACAGTTGAAGGTCCTTTGCCCGGATCAGTTAGTGTGGACGAACGGATTTATATTGTCATTGAAGGACAATAGTGAGTTATTAACTTTCGTATTTCTATTTACTATGATATGCTGCATTCGAACAATTTATTATATTTATGTTGTCCATTAGATTTTTTCCATCTGGTACTTGCTCCCGCTCCATGGCTCGAATATTTAAGGATAGAGTGGAACTCAATGGTTTTTTATGGAAGAATATATCGCAGAAGACAAAAATGTTTTATTTCCAAGAGTTTCAGGTAACTAAATTAAATTATTTATTTCTAATTATTGCACCTTAATTCATGTATTGTTTAAATTTTATACGCATTGTACAAATATATACATTATGCTTAACCTTTTTCTTTTTGTTTTATATTTCTCATAAAGCTTTTTATTGGAATTCCTCTATTGATCACCTAGTCTACACTGTATGGGAGAAACGTGCTCGTGTATGTTACAAGGACATGCTTAACAAGTTGCACACCAAGGGTCAACGACCACGGTACATAAATGAAGAAATTTGGACAAATTGGATGCAGTACTGGTCATCAACGGAGGCCCTCACAATTGCCGATCGGAATTCTTCTAATAGGAGGGGAGGAATAGAGGGAGTTAACGTTTCTTTACACACTTGAGGAACGTTGTCCCATCGCGAGCATGTTGATAGACTCGTAAGTATTTATACATCTTAATTTATACAAGCTACTTTTTATTGCAATTGTTTATAAATTATTTAGTGCATTAGGAATTTTGTGACTGCAATACGTCACATCTTGATAATAGGCTAAATATTTCATTGCATGGAGGATGGGAAAAATATTGTGTAAGGAGTTTGAAAAGGATTTTGATTGTGGATAATACAATTCTAAATATATTTTCATGCTTTTTAAACAGGGATTTTGTTACAAATTAAGGGGAAACTCTGCTAATTTTTTTTTAATCTACAGCCAAGTGTTATTGTATTTTGAGTTAGAATTGTTTTCTCTTAGTATTAAAATATTAACATATATGAGTATTGTTGTGGTTTTTTCATATTACTTTTGATACAAATTTAAGGAATATTCTGTTCAAATGTTGTTGACCTATAATTTATTTACAGGAGTCTAGTATAGGCAGAACATCATATCCTCATGAGTTATTTTTGCATACACATACGCGAAATCATGATGGTGTGACATTCGTCAGCGATCGAGCTAGACAAGTTCATGTATGATTTTTAAAATTTTTACTATTATTTTTCTATATGTTCTTAGTTTTAGATTACTCTTAAATAACATTCGAATAATTTTCATTACAGGAACGGGTACTAGAGAGTCTTCAGAGTCAGTAGGTAGATGGTGCTAATGTCGATCATGTAAGAGTATATTACGACGCAGCTGGCGGTAGGGACCGCCGTGGACGGGTTTTCGGCTTGGGCTCTTATGCAAATACTTGTTATTCACATGCCACTTCATCCTCTACGGCAACGGCGAGTAGATTTGCGGCGACTATAAATGAGGTCATTGAGCTTCGCAGCACAGTCGATAATTTAATGAACCGCATTAATAGGTTAGAGGATTTCATTAGCCAAAATGTTCATGTACCGTCGGCTAATCGTCCATAATCACCTCCATCTTAGTTACTGTTTTAAATTTTTTCAAGTACTTTTGTTTGTAGTCTTACTAAATTACATATATATATTAATACATTACTATTCATACTTTTATTTAATTTACTTAATTTTTATTTAATACTTGTTTTATTATATAAATTTTGGCAATTATAGTTTTATTATTAAAAAAATATGTATTAAAAATAGAATTTGAGACGGAAAATATAGTTAATAATTATAATTAAAAAATATAGTTAATAATATATTAAAAAAATATGTATTTAATTTAGAGACGGAAAAATTATTTCCGTCTCTAAAAATAGAGACGAAAACGAATTTTTCGTCTCTAATTAGAGACGGAAAGGAAATTTTCGTCTCTATTTTTAGAAATGGAAAGGAAATTTTCGTCTCTATTTAGAGACGAAAATTCCGTTTCCGTCTCTATTTTTAGAGACGGAGCGGTTTTCCGTCTCTAAAATTAGAGACGAAAACGAATTAGAGATGGAAATTCATTTCCATCTCTATTTTTTTAGACGGAAAGCATTTCCATCTCTATTTTTAGATATGGAACGATCATTTTCGTCTTTATTTTTAGAGACGTAAATAATTTTTTCATCTCTAAAAATAGAGACGAAAAATTTTATAGACCGCCAAAATAGAGATGGTATTTTTTCGTCTCTATTTTTAATTAGAGACGAAATTTTGTCTCTATTTTTCGTCTCTATTTTCCTAATTTCTTGTAGTGTCCCCTATATTCTCGCCCGAATCCGATTCCATCTATACTCGACACAAGACAACATCTGCATTAGGCCAGGATTCTTGACAGACTCATATACATCTAATCAATACTCTAACATCTTATTGTCCTAAACCATCTACCTATACTCTGATACCACGAATTGTAACGCCCCAATGCCCCTTGGGAGAATATCAGGTCGCCACACATGCATACACATACAAAACAATCATGTGGAAGCGGGAATAGTAATCATATATGTTACATATGCAGCGAAATAAACATGCCTCAAAATAGAATCTCATAGTCATTTACAATATATAATATTGTTGTTCTCTATACATTACAAAAACATTCATTTACTATAACATTTACATATCATATACAAAAATGCTATACTTTTACATATGCTGAACTATACAAAAGTACTTTATCACTTATACAAAAAGACTTCAACTATACTCCTAGTAGCCATGACCCGCAAGTGTCTAACTCCTCGCTGAACCTGTAAACCTACACGGGAAAATACCCATGCTAAGTGATAACGTTTAGTGGGGATAACACAAGTAATAAACTTCTGACGAAGTCACAAGCATCAATCATCAAACATATCAATAATTGATATGCTATTCATTTATGGGCATATAAAAGGAATAAGCATTTATCATACTTATAACATGATAAGAGTACTATCAAACATGCTTTGAACATATCTACAATTCATGTAACATATATCATGTTCATATTCTTCTAACTCTAACTATCAGCTCATATAACATGTAATACCATATCATTGCATATCATGTCCATTTATATACATATGAGCATAATAGCATATGTCTAGCATATTCATGTACAACTAATAGCTTCTAATATGCACTTGTAAACTCATATAAACATCTTTGATACAATATTCATGTACTTCTATTAGCATTTCCTGTAAATCATTTACATATAGTAACATCTTGTATATTCATTGCAACAACTAAAAGCCTAACTCATAACGTAAGTGGATACGGGTAAACATCTAGATACTGGTAAACAACATTAAACATCTGGAGACAGAAGTCTCAAATCATATGGAGATCAGAGTCTCAATTTATCTAGATACCAAAGGTATCAAACATCTAGACACTCGTCGGTGCCAAACATCTAGCAGCTGCGATACATCTCACCCTTTATAGGCAAGCCCATATGTGACGCGCGCCAGATCCCCACGGCCGCCCCTCTGACCGCCCGCTTGAGGGTGATCGGGCAACTGAGTGTCCGTTGGCAACTTGTAAAGATATTTACAAGTGCATCTATTTTGGGCAACAAGGAGGTTTCATGGAGTCGCCACCCAATAGAACATTGGGAAAGTTTCTCTCGCCTCGGAGAGCCTAAGACTACGCTTAGTATCCATTTTGGGCCAACCAAAGGGGTCTTGGAGGGTAAACCTCTAGCCCTAAGGAGCCTAGGATTAACGTCAAAATCTCGTGACACAAGAGGTGTCTTGGAGGTCATAGTTCCAATGAGTGATCGGGTAGACCTCTCGCCTCTTTGAGCCCAAAGACCAGAGCCGGGTTCGGGACTTCTCATCTATTTCTACCTTGACTATTTTATGATCAAATTTTAATTTTCATTAATTCGCTTTCTCTCCACACGATGCAATTGAATCAAAGCGCATTTATTCACATTTGGAAAGCGGTAAATGAACAAGTTAAATAATGAAAGCGATAAATTACAATAACTCAAGGAGCGGAATACAACTCCCTTTTATAAAAAATGCGATACATACACGAATCGGGGCATTGCTTATTTTGAGAACTTTGGTCCTCGCATGCATCATTATTTAAATGGATATTTTTATTGTGAGGATTTTATTGGATAAAGAATAGGACATTTGGTCCTTGATTTTATGAAGAATTCAGTTTATTAAATATAAAACGTTTGGCCGATTTTACATTAGCGAGGAATACAACAATTTTGTCATATACAGGAGTAACATTAAATAAATACATGAAATATAAAAAATAGGAAGATAGGAAACTAAACCAGATGAACTTTCCGAATGCGTGAGAACTCCCTCAAGCTCCACCCAGTCCAAGAAACAGAAGCATATTTCTCACAAAATAAGCCAAAGGGATGTTAAAACACGGAAGAAAAGTTATAAATAAACATAAAAATTTGAGAGAACAAAGAGGAAAAAAGAAAAAAGAAAAAAGGTTAAAAATATGGGACAGAACCCACCGACGGGCTATGCTGAATGACCGACGGGCATCGGTTAAGGAAACCAATACAGCCCGTCGCTTACTCGAAGGGAGCCGTCTGTGGGGGTGACCGACGGGTTATGCTTAAAGGCGACCGACGGGCGTCAGTCACAGCAGATGACCCGTCGGTCACCTCTGTCCCAGAAAATAAAAGCTTTTCAAAAATCAAAAAAATAAAATTTTACACATTCAAGAAGAGTAGTAGCGAGAAATGAAAATAAGGACAAAACAAATGTAATATCGAAAATGAAAGTAAAAGAAAGGACAGAAAAGGGTCCGGAATATTTACCCTCAGAACAACCCTTTTGGTTGGATTCCTTGTTGTTATATGGCTTCTCGCACGCTCCACGAGAAAATAAGATAAAAATCAAGAATAAGGAAAATAGGCTGTTTCCTTCTTGATTTTTCTAAAAACTGAATTTTTGGAATCAAAACCTTAGGAAAACCAATTAAATTTAGCTCCTTTTAATGGTTTGATTCTTGAATCGATTAAATCTTTTTAGAAATATGTTTGTTAGAAGAGAGAGAAAACACGCGTGAATTTTTGCAGGGTTTTTTCCCTTCAGGAATTTTTCCAACCCTTTTGATGAGAAAATTCAAAGCTTTTATAGGCCAGGCACAACCGACGGGCGCCTGTGGTGGCGACGGGCATCGGAAGAATCCTACTGACACAAGGATTCATCCGACGACCTTCCTTTTTGACCGATGGGTGTCGGAATAATCCTTCTGACATAAGGATACATCCGACGGCCCTGCCATTTTGACCGACGGGCGTCGAAAGAATCCGTCTGACACAAGGATTCATCGGTCCTGCCACCTGTCCGACGGGCTGGCCTCCGACCGACGGGCTCACCGTCTTTCGAGGAAAACACCTTTTTTGGACTTTAAAACTCCCTGTTTTCCCCCTTCTACCTACGAAAGGTAAAAAGATTCGTTTCTCATGGAACATGGGACTAAAGCCTCCGAATCCAAACCGTTTGTACAGGCTAGGATACCGATTTCATCATAGGGTAATCTCTAATCCGGACCGCTTTGGGACATAGTGCTTACAGTTGCCCCCAGTTTTGGGGAAACTAGTGCACAAGCGCCTAGACGAGCCAAAACTCAGAGAAAGGACAGAAAGGAAGAAAGCGTACCCGTGGCGGTTCTTACCTTTCGTGCCTTTTAGCGGGTAGACCTCGTCTCGGTCTATTCGGCGGGTGAAGATATCCCTATCGGTCTTGTCTCGACCTATAGGTGTTGGTGAGATGTAGCATTCTCTAGCCACGACCTCGATATAAAGAGCAGTGTTTCTTTAACCACAACTTCGATTGTTCCTGCTGGCCTCGTCTCGGCTCGTGCAATATTGAGGAGATGTAGTACCTTCTGACTACAAACTCGATGTGAAGAGTAATGTTTTTCTAACTACAGCTTCGATTGGTGAGAAGCGGTGTTTTCTAACCACAGTCTCGAGGTGAAGAGCAGTGTTCTCTAACTGCAACTCTGATTGTGAGATGCAGTGTTCTCTAACCACAGTCTCGAGGTGAAGAGCAGTGTTCTCTAACTGCAACTCCGATTGTGAGATGCAGTGTTCTCTACCCACAGTCTCGAGGTGAAAAGCAGTGTTCTCTAACTGCAGCTCCGATTGTGAGATTCCCCTGCTAACCCCCATCCGATCTACAAGGTGCGTAGCACTCTTTGGCTGCCGCGTGAACTGTGAGACAAGGTACTCTCTGACCGTAATCTTGATTTTGTAGAGGAGGAGGCCTCACTAGGTTCCCTTTTCTAAGAAGACATGAATCTTAGGCGCTCATGTTCGGATTTTTGATCAATGCTTGTGTTCGGATCAATGTTTCTCTGTACCTGTGTGATAAAAGGTTTTGTTAATTCATGTTTGAGTTATTATTTTTTACATGTCTATGAATGGCGTGGTTTTGTTTTATTTACCATGTCATGTTTCAGTTATATTCTTTCTTTTCGTTTTATTAAGTTGTCGTTTTGGAATATGGGCAAATGTGAAAACATACACTTATCTGTAATATGAATGAATCATAAATAACTGAATGAATGAATAAATGTATAAAACTGAAGACAAAAGTTTTTCACTAGAAATATCCACTTTTGTACAATGTATATACAAAGTGAAAATGTACAAAAATATAAAAAATGACTCCCTGAACATCAGAGGGGCGCGTAGTCGGAGGGCTCCTCCTCAGGATCCTCATCGTCTGATATATGCACTGTCCCTGGCTGAGGTGGAGGTGGAGCTGGCTGTGTCGGAGGTGGAGTCTGAGCCGTGGAGGGTCCTACCCCAGTATCATGGGTCTGTCTAAACCTGATCTGAGCATAGCCATCTAAGAAGGGCTGGGTGCAAGTCCTCATGAACTCCAAAGTCTCTGAGACTGTGCCTTCTAACTTCTTGAATGCCTGGCTCATCTGAGTAGTCTGCTCGTTGGCGGCCCTCCTCATCTGATCTAGACACTGCTCCGTGTGCTCCCTAAACTCCCTCATGGTCTGGGACAAGGGAGGAAGGATCCCCTCTATCGCCTGGACACGGGATCTCAGGGAGTCGAGTGACTCATCGATCATCTGTAAAGTCATATCAACTCTCTGAGACGCCTGGTCCTGGGACGTCCTCAGATCATGAGTGAGCTGTTGTTTAAGCTCCTTCTGGCCCTGGGCAATCTGCTCTACCAGCCTCGCCTGCTCGTCCCTAAAGGTCTCCACGACCTGAGCCTGCTCTCGTACTATGTGCTCAATAAAGCCGGCCTGCTCCTGGGCCAACCGCTCTATCATCCGGGACTACTCCTGAATAGCAGCCTGCTGACGATCTAACCTCTCCTGTAGAGCTCTATCTCTCTCATCCTATCATCGCTCAAAGGCTGCGAACATAAAAGTGAGGAGCTGGGAGAAATCAGGCTGTGCTGGCTACTGCTATGCTGGCTCTAGCGGTGGGGCCATGGAGGAAGATGCCCCCGGGTCGCCCCGAAAGTATGGGTGATACCTCTCGGGGGGTCTGAAAGTAGACCTTTGCACCCTAGTGCTCGGTGATGGAGCAGGAGTCGGCACCCTGGATGCCAGTGAAGAACCGAACAGCTCGTCCATGGTGAACTCCATGTCAAAATCCAACGGAGTTCGGGATGGATCCTGCTCGGGCTACGGCTGCGGCTGAGGAGGCTGAGGAGGATGCTGCTCTGGCTCTGGCTGAGGAGGCTGCTGCTCTGGATTTGGCTGAGGAGGCTGAGGAGGCTGCTGCTCTGGCTACTCTGGGTCTGGACCTAAGGGTGGAAGGGAGAGACCCGCCTGGTCTCGCGGATAGATAGCAACCTGAAGGCCTCCGCCTGCCCTCACAGCTGTGAAATCATCCCCATCTGAACTGCTGCAGGGGCATCCACATGTATCCCCTCATCCAGGGGTCCTCTCAGCCTATCCGGGGCGACTCCTAACCCCAAAAGCAAATGAGTGATGACTCCCCCTACTATCACCACGGGCGTCAGTCCTCTGCCAACTCTGATCAGGTTAGCCAAGATCTCATGGCTAACGTTGAGGCACTGGTCTGCCACCATAGCCCAGAGGCTCCAGATCTCGACCGAGGTATGAGCTGGATAGCACTCTATGCAGGTACCGGAGTGCCTGAGACACCAGTACGGTGCTCTTCGCTGTATCATGGTCATACAGCACTCCTGGTAAGGCAACGGCTGCCCAGTGGGCGCGTCTCACTGCTCGCCGTGGGATCTCGACCCCCTCCTCTCTGGGAAGCCCCATGGCCTATGCGAATCTCTGCCTGGTGATGCTGAAATGCTGGCCATCGAACCAGAACTGTACCACCCCCGGCTCTGTATCTGATCTCTGAAAACTGCCATATCGCAGGGTGGCTAGCACCTGTCGGGTAGCCTCAGGGAAGGTTTGGAAAGCAGGCTCAAGGAACTCGGTCCATCTGGCGCCCTCGATAAGCATATCGACCTCCGGGGCCATCCCTAGGGCCTCTAGGAACGGTCGAGACACAAAGCGGCTAGCTCGGATCTCCACCTGAGCCAGCGCTCTGTATCTCTGGGCTGACTCGCCGTCCATCCAACCTGGAACCTCGACCTCGGGCTGGACCTATGGTGCTCTGCGTCTAGGAGGCATCCTGTAAAAGGAATGTTAGATAACGAAAATTTGACGAAACAGGCGTTATTAAGCTCGTTTTCAAAGTGAAAGCCCATTGAGGCCTCACCCGGGCAATAGCGGCCCGATTACGAGGTGAAACAAAATGGATAAAAAAAATGGGCAACATCCCATTAAGGGATGTTGCCCAGCATGCTTCGCACATATCAAAAGCAAAAAAATATGCAATCGGCATAAAAGGAATTAAAGATTAATAAAAATGGGCAGCACCCCGGCAAGGGTGTACCCCACTTTGTCATAGAAAAAGATATTCCGAGAGCGAACAAAAATGGACTTTTTAGACCCCAAGACATGCATTATGCACACAAAAATAATCAATTCTAGACTAAAAAAGAAAATTTGGGCAGCACCCCGGCAAGGGTATGCCCAACCTCCTGCATAAAAAAGGCATCAAAACAGGCCTCAGGCATCAACAACAATATATATATAAATGGGACGCACCCCGGCAAGGGTGTGCCCCCAACAACACAATATATGCGCTAGAAAGCTTGTTTCTATGTGATCATGCAAAGGCTCAGATTAATTGCACCAAAAAATTATTAAAGAAACGGGCAGCATTCTCCCTAAATATTTAAGGCATCTAAAGTATTCTAACCATTTTTAAGGCTAAAAGAAGAAGAAATAAAGAAGAAATAAATTAAATTAAAAGGTAAAGTAGTTATTTTACTTACTTGCAGTCGCGAAAAGTGTAGAAAAACTGAAGAAAAATGAGTGTCCGAGCGTCCGGTGAGTGAAGAACGCGAAAAGATAAAGAAATTGCAAGAAAAAGGGAGAAGAAATACTTGAAAATGCAAAATAATGCAAAAAAACTGTTTTGAGAGGGAAAGTGAAAGTGACAGCAGCCCCTGGTCCGTCTGTCACTCGCCCTTATATAGAGTTTCGTGACCGATGGGCTGGGCGTCGCTAGGAGCGACCGACGGGCTGTCCGTCTGTCGTTCCCCATTCCCCAATTAATGCGCATTTAATGCTCGTGATTAATGCTATACTGACGTATGCATCTGCCAGGTGGATTTTTACCGACGGGCAGGCCGTCCCTTGTGAGAGACGGGTAGGCCGTCGGTGGCGCTTCTCTATAAATTTCTCCAAAAATTTTACTTTTTTGTGTCTTTTCATTTTCCCAACATCTTGAGCCCCTCATTCTCTTAAGAATGACTTCCTCTCTTCTCCAAAGAATGCACCGCATCCTAGATGACAAGCACACTTGGGAAAAAGGCGCCCTGTCTTCCCTGTCTGGGCTAAAATATCTGCATCGGGTCAAAATTGATCAGAACCTTCTTTTGGCGGCGACTCACTTCTGGAACCCCCGGTTTCACGTCTTTCGGTTCACTTATCAGGAGTTGTGCCCCCTGCCTGAGGAGTTAGCTGCCATTCTTGGAGCCTGGTACCCCCCCTAATGTTATACCTTGCGTTCCTCGTTGCGGTCTACTCGAGACTCGGGATATAGCTATGGCTGTCGGCATACCCCCTTCTGAGGCTGTTCGGCTGGTTTCTCCGGGCTCTTCCTTTACTTTGGAGTTACTAATAGAGGCTCTAGATTGGTTCACTGGTGTCCCTACATACCGGGTAAGCATCATATTTCTAGTTTGCATGACGAACTTCCTCACTGTTGTGCCAGGGGGTTTGACAGGCGACCCTCGCCTGTTCGGGATTCTGAGCGACTTTCATCGGGGATCATCACCCTTCCCACTCATTTAGCTGAAACCATTCTGGGCTTCGACTCTGTGAGCTCTGGATCCACCACTACTTTCACCGGTAGCCCCTTATTGCTCCAGGTACGTCATTGTTTTAAAGGTAGTGCGTCCCTTATGGATTTTCACACTAGCTTTTCTTAGCGGGAGGTGCGTCCTTTCGGATTTTCACACAACCCTTTGCCTTACTTTTTCCTGAAGTAAACCCTACTTACTCCAGCGGCTTTTTTTTTTATTTTTTAGATCTGGCTGCAAGAGAAACTGAGGATGTTGTCTGAGCCACCTCCTCGGGTTATTCCACAGTACTCGCCGAGCCATTTCCTTCCGCGTCGACGGCTGTGCGAGTGTGCCACTGCTGGTGAAGGCATTACCAGATTTGGCGAACTATCAGATGACGACATCAGTTTCACGTCTTCCTGGCTCCCACTGTCTCATGTGGTCATTGATGGGCCATCGGGGTGTGTTCCCCTCTGTGGGCTCCGTCAAGCCACCTTCTGCATCACTTCTCGATGTGCGCGTCAGGTCGGGATGACCTAGGATGTGGTGAGGGTTCCCTTATCTTTTCGGGGAGGAGCTCTTTCGGCTGCGTTCGCCTCTAGGTATCATGAGCTGTGGAGGAAACTACCAGTGAAGAGTGTTATTCTGAGGTTCGGCGATCACTCTGTGGCTTCAACCACCGAGTACAAGAAATGGGTCCTTAATCCAGCATCTGACAATAGGACAAGAGGGCTCAAGCATCTGGTTGGCAAGAGCAGTGGCAGGACTTAGCTTAGCTTACATATGTATTTCTTTTTGGTGTTACATTTCTTTTTAACGCAAAACTAGAAAGTGACAAAAATGAAAAGAATAATATTTGCTCTATTTCATGAAATTGTGTACATTTCCATGTAATTTCAGCATACATGATCAGTTTTTGACATCGACTTGACCGTGTATGCCCTATTAATACATAAAACCAAATTTTAATAGCATCAACTCATGTTACCAATCGGCCCTCTCGGGTTTTCACGATTGGACATTTTCTCTCGTGCCTCTTATTTTTGCACAGGATGCCTTTTTTCGGTTTTCACCCTGTCGAGGCGCCCAATTTTAGCACGGCCGCCTTTTTTTTCGGTTTTCAACCTGCAAGGCATTTTATTCTCTTTTTTTTTATTTGGGTCTTTAGCAATGGAACCTTTTGAGTCTGTTGACATTGATCGGCTCTTTGAATTCATTTCCATCGCTATCCGACAAGATTGCAGCTCCTTTGGACAATAGCTTTTTAAGGATATACAGCCCCTCCCAGGTTGGTCTGAATTTTCCTCTGATATCCGGTATACCTGGTCTCATCTGCTTGAACACTAAGTCCCCTTCCTTCAGCGGATGCTTTCTCACCTTCTTCCCGAATGTCCTGGCCAACCTCTTCTGGTAGATCTGATTGTGATAATAAGCCTTCAGCCTACTCTCATCCAGTAAGTTTAGGTGCTGTAGCCTCTGTCGTGCTCATTCAGCCTCCGAAATTTGGGCTTCCATAATCACCCTCAACGATCGAAGCTCTATCTCAACTGGCAATACTGCCTCCGTCCCGTATACTAGAGAATATGGCATAGCGCCCGTAGATGTTCTTACAGTTGTCCTGTATCCCCACAGTGCGAAGGGTAGCTTCTCTTCCTAGTCTCTGTAAGTTTGGACCATCTTGGATAGGATCCTCTTCACATTTTTATTGGCGGCCTCTACTGCCCCGTTAGCTTTTGGTCGGTAGGGAGAGGATCTATGGTGCTTGATACCATACTTCTCAAGGAGCTTCCTGGTTTCACCCATGAACTGCACCCCGTTGTCAGACACTATGTGGTGAGGGAGGCCATATCTGCAGATCAGATTTCTCTCTATGAACTTGGCCATATCCCTTGCGTCAATCTTTTTCAAGGATCCTGCCTCTACCCATTTGGTGAAATAGTCTATGGCGACTATGATGTATCTGTGTCTGTTAGATGCCGTAGGGCGAATCTCTCCAATAATATCTATCCCCCAAGCAGCGAAAGGCCAAGGCGATGTCAGGTTGTGTAGCTCTGATACTGGCAGATGTCTCAAGTCTGTGTACTGTTGGCATAACTGGCATTGCTTGACATACTTTGAGCAGTCATTGTCCATCGTAAGCCAATAGAAGCCTTGCCTCATGATCTTCTTTGCCAGAGTTAAACCGTTCGTGTGAGCACCACAGACGCCTGCATGGGTCTCCTCCATTACCTTGCGGGCTTCTTTTTCATTTAAGCACCTGAGCTGAATCCCGTCTGCCTATCTTTTGTACAACACTCCTTCCAAGGATATAAACTGAGTAGATAGCTTTCGGATCATTCTCTGGTCTTTCTCGGTAGCTTCCTCTGGAAACCTAGCGTTTTCCAAATAATTCATAATGTCGAAGTACCATGGTTTTCCATCCGCCACTTCTACTTCCATTACTGGCTGGATCTCAAAGCTGGGCTTCCCAGAACTCGAAATTAGCACTGGTTTCATAGCTACCCCTTCAGGATTATCCCACATCGACACTAAGGTTGCCAACGCATCAGCTAGACGATTCTCATCTCTTGGCACGAAGTGGAAAGTGCAGGTTTCAAACTGCCCACATATCTCTTTCAAATATTCAACATAGGGCATCAGCCGCTCTTCTTTTACAGCCCACTCACCTTGGATCTGGTTAATCACCAAGGATGAGTCACCAAAGACTTCTACATTCTTTGCCCCCAAAGCAGCTAAAGCTTCTAACCCGAAAGTGCATGCTTCATATTTGGCTTCATTATTGGTTGCTTTGTACCTCAACTTCTTGGCTAGGGGGAGTTTCTCATTATCTAGGGTTGTCAAAATAATTCCAACTTTGGCCCCCTTGTTATTCACTACCCCGTCAAAGTGTAACTGCCATCCTTGGACAGAAATTGCGACTATGCTCTCATCAGGAAAGGTGAACTCGGAGGTGTCTCCTTGAATAGGATGCTCAGCAAGAAATTCGGCTACAGCTCGCCCTTTAATGGTTTTACGAGTGATGTATTCAACATCGAACTCCTGCAACAAAAGCAGCCACCTCCCCATCATACCAAGCAAAGACGGTGCTTCTTGCAAATATCTCAATGGATTCTGCTTGGCCACTGCTTGAACTTTGTAAGAGTGGAAATAATGCCTCAGCTTCCTTGATGCCCAAATCACTGTGAGGCAGATCTTTTCTACTTCAGCATATTTTATCTCATAAGCCAGGAACTTCTTTCTGAGGTAATAAAATGCGAATTCCACTCCAAATTCATCCTCCTGAGCCATCATGGCACCCACAGAACTGCCTTCCACTGCCAGATATAGGATAAGCGGTTTGACTGGTTGCGGCAGCCTCAACACTGGCGGATTCAACAGATATTCCCTGATGTTGTCAAAGGCTTTCTGGCAGTCTTTGTTCCAGACCACAGGCTGATTCTTTCTGAGCAGCTTAAAAATGGGCTCGCATATCGAAGTGAGCTTGTCAATGAATCGGCTGACGTACTATAGCTTGCCCAGGAAACTCCTTACATCCTTCTCCTTTTGCGGCACGGGCATCTCCCTGATGGCCTTCACCTTGTCCGGGTCAATTTCTACTCCCCTCTGGCTGACGACATGTCCCAATAGTTTCCCTGAGATTACTCCGAAGATACACTTCTTGGGGTTAAGTCGCAGACTGTACTTATCAATCCTAGTGAAGAACTTCTCTAGAGCTTCGAAATGGCCCTCTCGGGTGGCTAACTTAACCATCATGTTATCGACATACACCTCCAGCTCCTTGTGGATCAGGTCGCTTAGAATCTTGGTTGCCATCCTCTGGTATGTGGCCCCTGCATTTTTTAAGCCAAAAGGCATAACTCGGTAGGCGTAGGTCCCCCACTCTGTGATGAAAGCGGTCTTAACCCGGTCAGCTATCTTGTTTAGGATCTGGTTGTAGCCCACATGACCATCCCAAAAGCTGTACATCGCACAGTTGGCGGCGCTGTCTATCAACACATCAATGTGGGGTAGTGGAAAATTATCTTTAGGGCGGGCCTTGTTCAGATCTCGATAATCCACACATACCCTGACCTTCCCATTTTTCTTCGCCATGGGGACTACGTTTGCCAACCATGTAGGATACTGCACTTCAACAAGAAACTTGGCCTCAATCTGCTACCGAATCTCCTCCTTGACCTTGTCTGCCCATTCTGGCCTGAGCCTTCTCAACTTCTGTTTTACAGGCTTATAATCTGGATAAGTCGGGATGGAATGTTCTGCTACGTCTCGGTCGATCCCTGGTGTAGACACCAGGACCTGAGTCAGCCTAGATCGAAGTTACCCAATGATGATAATTGCCTTCACAGGCTTAAAAGGTTAAAAGTGATGGTTTTCTCGTCAAATTTGCATTTTAGAGTGAAAAATTAGAAAATAATAAAAAATATTTTAAAAATTAATTTTAAAAATGGGGGCTTAAAATTATAGTGTTTTTAGTCAATTTAAAAAAAAGAAGAAGAAAAAAAAATTTCGGATCGCGAGTGTCGGGCGCAGTAGCGCGCTGGCGCCCAGCGCGCAGATGCCCAAGCGCCCAGCGCGCTGGGCGCGATATGGCGATGCGCGTCGCTTGTTGTGCGCACTGCGCGCCGCAGCACGCGATATCCGCGCCTCTGCGCGCGGTTTCCGCGCAAATGGCTGCGGGAAGCCCGTCGCCCTATAGCGACGGGCTTCCCTCCTCCCCTGGCCGTCGCTATAGGGTCTGATACCCTCTTTTCTGATTTTTCACCCCTTTTTTCGATTTTTTCACCCAAAAATCCGTTTTTTATCCCATTTTTTTTGGGTTTTTGAGTTCAAATTAAATTCTAAAATATTTTTTTAGATAATTAATTAATAAAACTTGATTTTATCATTAAAAATAAAAGAATTTTGTGTTAAAATAGGTTTGTTTTCCTTAATTAAATGAGGGCAACCTTTTTTATTTTATACATGCTTTATGATAAAATCAAAAAGGGCTCTCCACATTTTTTTAGACCTGAAATTTCCAGAATTCTTCTTCTTCTATTTTCTCTTCAAAAATTTCAGATTTTTCTTTTAATTAAAAAGGTTTAATTGGAATTGGAAAAATTAATTTTCAATTCTTAATTATTCCAATTAATTTCTTTGTTTTTCCTCCATAAACACAAGAAATTAATCATCACTTTGACATCAATTTCTTTTCAATCTTAAGCATACAAATCAATTCCTTTGTTTTTTCCATAAACAAAGAGAATTAATTTTATTGCTAAATTATTCTTTCAAGCAATTTTCCGGAAATTAATCACTTTTCCTTCATCAAATCCAATACTCTCAGGGTAAATATTCTAGGCTCAATTTCTATTTTATTCTATTTTTATTTAATTTAGTCATGTATATTTTATTGTTTTTATTGATTTATTTATTGTTTTCATCTATTCATTTGTATTGATCTTATATTTGTTCCATTTAATTGTTTATATATGATTTTATTTTTATTCATGTGAATATTGTTTTCTTTTAATTCCTAACATGTAAATAAATGATTTTATTTTGATTCCTCATTATTTTTAACATGCAATTAATTAATTTTTATTAATCTTTTTGCCATGTAAATAGTTTATATTAATTATGAACACATCAATTAACCTTGTTATATATCATTATTATTTTCATCGTTCTTTTGTTTACTAATTTTTATTATTCTTTTTATCATTGTTACATGATTGATTTATTATGATTTGTTTATTTATTCATTTATTATTTTTTCACCTTTCATCATTATTTTCATCATGTGTATATTTTCATGTACTAATTAATTAACATGTTTTATTTTATTTTCATCACATCATTTAATCATTTATCACATATAATGCATGTTTCTCATTTTATTTTGGTTTGTTAACATTTTGATTCAATTATCATTCTTTTCATGTCATCTTATTATTATTTTAATTTGTTATTCATTATTTTGTATGTTTAATTGATTTAATTGATTTAATTACTAACATTATTTTATTTGTATTTTGTTTTTTTTATGTCTAAACTCATTTTTTTGATTGGGCATTTTCGCGAGCACACGAGGAGGTCCAAAAGGCTCGCTCGGAATATTTATTTTTCTTTATTTGTAATATTTTATTTATTTGGCTTTTTCCTATTTATTTTTGCCATATAATTTTCTTGTAAAATTGTTTATTTAGGCCCGCTAAAATGAAAGTCACTAAACCATTTTTATTAATTAACTTGGTATTTTTTCTAAATAAAAATGGAACCAATGTCTCAATTTTCTCCATCCAAAATCATCACATAAAAAATTATTCCATAATAATATGCATGCGAGGACCAATGTCCTCACCATTAATGAATATCTCGATTTATGCATGATCTGTATTTTATTTACAATGGGGGTTGTATTCCGCCCTTAGTTTTATTGTAATATTTTTACATGTACTTTATTTTACTTATGCTTTTACCGCTTTTTCTTAAATGTATGTTGTGCGCTTTAATTAATTGCATTAAATGTATGTAAAATGGGATGAAATAATAAATTCAAAACTCAACTATAAACTTAACCAAGGTATGAATAAATGAGAAGTCCCGAACTCACTCTGGTCTTTGGACTCTAAGAGGCGAGAGGTTTACCCTCCAAGACACCTCTTGTGTCACGAGACTTTGACGTTAATCCTAGGCTCCTTAGGGCGAGAGGTTTACCTTTCAAGACCCTTTTGGCTGGCCCAAAATGGATACTAAGCGCAGTCTTAGGCTCTCCGAGGCGAGAGAAACTTTCCCAATGTTCTATTGGGTGGCGACTCCATGAAACCTCCTTGTTGCCCAACATGGACGCACTTGCGATTTATTGCAAGCTGTCAACGGACCCACAAAATGCCCCGATCGCCCTCAAGCGGGCGGTCCCATGGGCGGCCGCGGGGATCCGGCGCGCGTCACAGTGGCGACTCCGCTGGGGACATACTCGAGACTTCGATTCAAAAGTACCTTGGTTAAAATTTACAATCGAGTTTTAATTTAAACATTTAATCCTTTTTCAAAACTGCATTGCATCTCATTAGAGCCTTAGATCTACGCTAGTTTGGTCCCTTTTTCAGCCCCGGTGCGTTCCCGAAGCACGACCCTATTTTCACTCAATTTAGGGAAGTGTTAAGGATAATCACCAGCCTAAACCTCGTACCATCAAGGTATATCAAATGGTGACCCGATCGGTCGCTACACTCGTGATGAGCTAGACCCGTCGGAAGGGACCATGCTTGGGTAACCCTAAAATATCATCACCCATGACCAAAGCTCATGTAATGGCAATAGATACTTCCCCTAGGTGACATGTACCTTAATACAATGATTGCTCATTATATATTGAACAAATTCAACCCAATTAAATGGGCTTTTATCAAAGGCTTTCATGCCCCGGTGGGCCCATCTTAATTTAGTTGAAATATTTAAATACATAAAGGCCAAAATCCATATGTATGCGCATTAGATAAGAGATGTTATGATGTCGGTTTTCCACCGAGCACCATACGCATCCATTGGGTTCCCCGCTAACCCATGGATCAAGCCTGCCTAGGAAAGAGACCGCATTACCTCGTGTGTGGGAGTAATAAGGTTGGAAGGATCTACTTGCTTGCATGTGACTGTAAATATTGCATAACACACTATCATGCATTGTATATGTAATTCATGCATCATTCTAACAATCTAATTTTTTCAGCCATAATAGATTCATCTAAGTGGACTAAAGGTTCAGACGGTCGGCTAGTAAGGACAAATTTGCTCTCCGAGTTGCTAGAATTTGTGTCTGACGGGGATTCTGAGCTACTCTCATCCCGTGAGTCCTCTCTAAAATTATCAATGGCAGAATTACCACGGGAGACTGGTGCTTTGACAATACAGGACCTAAATAAGAGGCTCGGCGATTTTGAGAGGAAGATGTTAACCATGATGGAAATATCGCCTCTCAAGTAGCATCAAATTTCAAGCAACTGCCTACAGCCCCTTCTGTTAAACCATTTGAATCGCCTGTCAAGGAAGAGACTCCTATAGCATTCACTATAGTACAATAGCCAGATTTTGTGCTCAGAGCAACGACACTTATTGAGCACAAGAAGACCCTTGATGTGAAGGGTGATATCATGGGAGAGGAAGAGGATGAACCAGTAATTCCATGGACTATCATGAATGAAATACCCAAGGGAGAGGATGGTACAGTAAAGGAGATAGAACGAGGGGTTAGAAAGTGTAAAACTCAGACCATGGCTATTATGGAGAATTTAGTTGTGGTGCCACCTACTGGACAACAATCTGCTGCTCTTACCAAATTGCAAAAAGAGTATGATCCGCCTAAGGAAGTGCACCTACCACCAAATGAACCTGAAGGAGAATCACCCGCTGTTATGTCACCCGAGCGAAAAGGCAAAGGGCATGTTTCAGAGAATGGCCTTCTAGCAGTGACGCGGGGCTTGAAGAGAAGGATGGATGTCCTCGAAGAAGAAATTTCAAAGTCTAAACTTGTAATTACCCTGGCCGCCCGAGAGAAAGTCTCTATGGACTTAAAGAATGGGAGTCAACCGGATAGGTGTGACATCTGTGCCGGTACTCAAGGGACAAAGGAAGCATCAACGGTTAGAACAATTCAGAAAGGTCATCTCAGCATGGACGAATCTTTTCCTCAAGTAGGGGAGGGGGACCTGCGCTCATGGTTAGTTAACCCAGCCAGAAATCGAGGGCATAGGAAATGTCATCGGCATGCTAGATATCTGAGGAGTGATGGCCAAACCCCAAAGTTTCATGTACAGGAACTTGTTATTGGCAAGCAACCGGTCGCCCTTGAAGGAGGGGGCAACGTCATTGAGGGTAGTAATCAGGAAAGCTCAAGTCTCGACGATAACAGCGTGGGGGGTGTTGGGACTACTAAGGTTCCAAACATAGGAACTACTCAAGGCTGTTATACCATTTGCGAAAAGCCTTTATCTGAGCTCCTTTTCTATTTCATCGATAAAGGGAAACTACAACTGAAACCTGCAAGACCCGCCAAGAGCCAAGGATTCCCTAGTCACCGATCGAATTTGTATTGTGCCTACCATCAGCATACTGAGCATAAGACTGATAGATGCCCAATTCTAAAAAAGCTTATTCAAGGTCTCATTGATGAGGAAAGGATGGGGCAAGAGAATGGCTCCCGGGGGTGATAGACTGTCGGCTACAGCATCCATGTTGGCGAGAAAGAAAAGATGTTAGCTATTTAGATGCTCTATTTATTTTTGAACTATCTAATGATGATGTTTTAACTCTACTTTTTATAAAATGAAAGGAATGCTTTTGTGTTTTTGTTTATTTGTGGGATGTTTCTTGTGATTTCACTGTGCATAATCATGTTTGACATTTATTCAATTAATGCTATTCCGTTTAATCCCGAAACTTTGGAGAACCCAAAGAAAATCTTGATAGCATCTATTATGACTCTTGAAGAGAGATTGAAACTTGAGAGAATAAAAAAAATGAAATAAAAAGTCTTTGCCTGGACCAGTGAAGACATGGCAGAAGATGATTATGAAGCCACCGAGCATGCTATACCAAAATCATGAACAGGTGCAACAGAAGCTCAGAAGACTCAAGCTCAAGTGGGTAGAAATGGTTGAAAGGAGAGATCCGCAAGCAGAAACAAGACCTAATTTCTTTTTGAAACACAACGCCAAACTAGGTTGGCCAATGGCATCCCGATGGTTAAAAAGAAAAGTGCGTGTATGTGTAAACTTCAGGATTTGAGCAAAGCTTGTTAAAAGAAGGAAAATTTGGGGAGTAAGGAAAAAATTTAGAAAAGAAAGAAGGAAAGAGAGAATTGATCAGGGGGTAAGGGAATGTTATTTGGCGCCAAGCTTTATTCAAATCCCGTGGGTATACACATACATGTACCTTGTCACTCTATTTGGCTACTGAAAGGAACTAGAAGACTGATTCGCAAGTTATCCACCCAGTTCATTCATGTAAAGGATGTGCAGTACGAGAGGAAAGCTAATGACATGCAGTTGAGATGCTAGATAGGAAAAGGCCAAGAAGATTATGAAGGAGACCCATGCAGGGGCCTGCAATAAAAAATCTTTACACGTGTCACACTTTATTCCTCGAGGCATGGGGTAAAAGCACTACCTGTCGAAGCACTTAAATCTTAAAGGGCAATCATGGGAACGATGCTACAGCGGTTAAACACATCAGACAATATTGGGACAGTCGTAGAAATAGTTTTGCAGCAGCTAAGCACATCAGACCAAAATAGGTTATGGGGTTACTATTGCAATCATATCGATCAGGAAATAATTTACTTAATCATTTGGGAAGAAAGTCAGAAAGCACCTACTGAAAATAGTGAGATTTGGTATTCAAGAAAATAAGACCAAGTATTCCAGATGAACGAAGTAAATTCAGGCCAGCAAACGAAGACTTGTTTGTTCTTGAAAAGTCATTATCCCAGGGAGCAGTATTTTGGCAGATAGTAAAGGAAGCAAGTTCGATGAAGCAGTCAGCCTCAACAAACCCGAGAAGGTCCATGGTAAAGACTAAAAATCAAAAGAAGAGAATAAATGCCTCGCGGGTCAAAAACCGAAAAAAGGCGGCCTTGCTAAAATTGGGCGCCTCGTCAGGGTGAAAACCGAAAAAAGGCACTCTGGTCAAAAATTAGAGGCTCGAGAGAAAATTTCCAATCAGGAAAACCCGAGAGGGCTGATTGGAAACAGGAGTTTGATGCTTTCAAGAATCCCCTCTGAGATTAAACGTAATTTTGCATTTTGAATCTATGTTAAATGGTGATCATGTACGGAGAAATCATACCAAAATGCACACAATCTTTGCAAATGCATAAAGCAGAAGTAGTTTTAACTCATCATTTCCTAGTTCTTTTATAAAAGGATCATTCATCATTTCAGTGTATAAAATCTAACTGGCTATACTTTGCTTCTACTCTCGCCGACCAGATGCCTAAGCCGTTGAGTTTTATTATCTACCGCAAGGTTATGTATCCTTTTTTTTTCTCCCGCAGGCATTTCTGGAATCAAGGATGTAGTCTATGACCCACAATATGACAATTTTGGGAAAGCAATTGTGTCCAGGGGCTGTGGCACTCAGGAGTGAAAGCCGAAGACAAGATACTGAGGAAGCCTTAACAATAGTTCTAATTTTCCAGCAATCTTCAAAAAAAAAAAAAGAGAAAAGAAAAGAAAAAGCTGTTAGAGTGAAAACCGTAACTGGCGCTCTAAGCAAAAACTAGGCAAAAGGATAGGGTGAAAACCTGAAAACAGGCAGTCTGTCCTTCAAAAAAAAAGAAAAAAGAGAAAAGCCACTGGATTGGGTTGGGTCCATTCCAGGCAAAAAATAAGGCACAGGATTATGTGAAAATCCGCAAAGGACGCATCTCCCGCTAAGAAAAGCTAGTGTGAAAATCTACAAGGGACGCACTACCTTCAATTAATGACTATAGGTACCGGATGAGAATCTTGCAATCCCCAAAGGGCATGAAATTCAAAAGCAGCTTAAAAGGCATCGATCCTATTGCAAATTGCAGGTAGCCCGGCTATCATCTCCAAGTCCACATAGATGATTCTTATCCTGCATTCCTGCATTACTCATGCATTTCACTTGCATGCTCACTATTTTTCCTGCATATTTTAGTTTCCCTATTTTGCAGAAAGAGAGATTTGATGCAGACACCGACAAAAGCCGAGTGACGACATCAGCCCAAGCAATCAACTAAAGACTTCTCAGGGAGCAGAAAATTGAAGGCCTCTCAGGGGGCAATCAACCAAAGACTTCTCAGGGAGCAGCAAATTGAAGACCTCTCAGGGGGCAATCAACCAAAGACTTCTCAGGGAGCAGAAAATCGAAGACCTCTCAGGGGGCAATGAACCGAAGACCTCTCGGGGGGCAAACGATCAATGAACCGAAGACCTCTCAGGGGGCAATCAACTAAAGACTTCTCAGGGAGCAGCAAATCGAAGACTTCTCAGGGAGCAGAAAATCGAAGACCTCTCAGGGGGCAATCAACCAAAGACTTCTCTGGGAGCAGCAAATTGAAGACCTCTCAGGGGGCAATCAACCAAAGACTTCTCAGGGAGCAGCAAATCGAAGACCTCTCAGGGGGCAATGAACCGAGGACCTCTCAGGGGGCAAACGATCAATGAACCGAGGACCTCTCAGGGGGCAAACGATCAATGAACTGAAGACCTCTCGGGGGTCAAACGATCAATGAACCAAAGACCTCTCAGGGGTCAATGAACTGAAGACCTCTCAGGGGGCAAACGATCGATGAACCGAAGACCTCTCAGGGGGCAATCAACCAAAGGGCTCACATATAGCACCGCTTCAACAAACGAAAACACACCATGGTAATAACCACCATCTCAGAATTCTCCAGTTCGGAAAGACGGCTGACTCAGGTACTTGTCTCTTTCCTTTTCTTCTTTGAGTTTAGGCTCACCTAGACACTAGTGTACTAGATTCCCCTAAACTGAGGGCAACTGTAGACACCGGGTCCTGAGTCAGCCTAGATCGAAGTTACCCAATGATGATAATTGCCTTCACAGGCTTAAAAGGTTAAAAGTGATGGTTTTCTCGTCAAATTTGCATTTTAGAGTGAAAAATTAGAAAATAATAAAAAAATATTTAAAAAATTAATTTTAAAAATGGGGGCTTAAAATTATAGTGTTTTTAGTCAATTTAAAAAAAAAAACAAGAAGAAAAAAAAAATTCGGATCGCGAGTGTCGGGCGCGGCAGCGCGCTGGCGCCCAGCGCAGCGCGTAGACGTCCAGGCGCCCAGCGCGCTGGGCGCGATATGGCGACGCGCAGCGTCGCCAATGCAGCGCGTCGCTAAAAAGCGACGCGCAGCGTTCGTACTGCGCGCTGGAGCGCGCGATTTCTGTGCCTTTGCGCGCGATTTCCGCGCAAATGGCTACGGGAAGCCCGTCGTCCTATAGCGACGGGCTTCCCTCCTCCCCTGGCCGTCGCTATAGGGTCTGATACCCTTTTTTCTGATTTTTCACCCCTTTTTCCGATTTTTTCACCCAAAAATCCGTTTTTTATCCATTTTTTTTGGGTTTTTTTAGTTCAAATTAAATTCTAAAATATTTTTTTAGATAATTAATTAATAAAACTTGATTTTATCATTAAAAATAAAAGAATTTTGTGTTAAAATAGGTTTGTTTTCCTTAATTAAATGAGGGCAACCTTTTTTATTTTATAAATGCTTTATGATAAAATCAAAAAGGGCTCTCCACATTTTTTTAGACCTGAAATTTCCAGAATTCTTCTTCTTCTATTTTCTCTTCAAAAATTTCAGATTTTTCTTTTAATTAAAAAGGTTTAATTGGAATTGGAAAAATCAATTTTCAATTCTTAATTATTCCAATTAATTTCTTTGTTTTTCCTCCATAAACACAAGAAATTAATCATCACTTTGACATCAATTTCTTTTCAATCTTAAGCATACAAATCAATTCCTTTGTTTTTTCCATAAACAAAGAGAATTAATTTTAGTGCTAAATTATTCTTTCAAGCAATTTTCTGGAAATTAATCACTTTTCCTTCATCAAATCTAATACTCTGAGGGTAAATATTCTAGGCTCAATTTATATGCTATTCTATTGTTATTTAATTTATTCATGTATATTTTATTGTTTTTATTGATTTATTTATTGTTTTCATCTATTCATTTGTATTGATCTTATATTTGTTCCATTTAATTGTTTATATATGATTTTATTTTTATTCATGTGAATATTGTTTTCTTTTAATTCCTAACATGTAAATAAATGATTTTATTTTGATTCCTCATTATTTTTAACATGCAATTAATTAATTTTTATTAATCTTTTTGCCATGTAAATAGTTTATATTAATTATGAACACATCAATTAACCTTGTTATATATCATTATTATTTTCATCGTTCTTTTGTTTACTAATTTTTATTATTCTTTTTATCATTGTTACATGATTGATTTATTATGATTTGTTTATTTATTCATTTATTATTTTTTCACTTTTCATCATTATTTTCATCATGTGTATATTTTCATGTACTAATTAATTAACATGTTTTATTTTATTTTAATCACATCATTTAATCATTTATCACATATAATGCGTGTTTCTCATTTTATTTTGGTTTGTTAACATTTTGATTCAATTATCATTCTTTTCATGTCATCTTATTATTATTTTAATTTGTTATTCATTATTTTGTATGTTTAATTGATTTAATTGATTTAATTACTAACATTATTTTATTTGTATTTTGTTTTTTATGTCTAAACTCATTTTTTTGATTGGGCGTTTTCGCGAGCACACGAGGAGGTCCAAAAGGCTCGCTCGGAATATTTATTTTTCTTTATTTGTAATATTTTATTTATTTGGCTTTTTCCTATTTATTTTTGCCATATAATTTTCTTGTAAAATTGTTTATTTAGGCCCGCTAGAAAGAAAGTCACTAAACCATTTTTATTAAATAACTTGGTATTTTTTCTAAATAAAAATGGAACCAATGTCTCAATTTTCTCCATCCAAAATCATCACATAAAAAATTGTTTCATAATAATATGCATGCGAGGACCAATGTCCTCACCATTAATGAATATCTCGATTTATGCATGATCTGTATTTTATTTACAATGGGGGTTGTATTCCGCCCTTAGTTTTATTGTAATATTTTTACATGTGCTTTATTTTACTTATGCTTTTACCGCTTTTTCTTAAATGTATGTTGTACGCTTTAATTAATTGCATTAAATGTATGTGAAATGGGATGAAATAATAAATTCAAAACTCAACTATAAACTTAACCAAGGTATGAATAAATGAGAAGTCCCGAACTCACTCTGGTCTTTGGGCTCAAAGAGGCGAGAGGTTTACCCTCCACGACACCTCTTATGTCACGAGACTTTGACGTTAATCCTAGGCTCCTTAGGGCGAGAGGTTTACCTTCCAAGACCCCTTTGGCTGGCCCAAAATGGATACTAAGCGCAGTCTTAGGCTCTCCGAGGCGAGAGAAACTTTTCCAATGTTTTATTGGGTGGCGACTCCATGAAACCTCCTTGTTACCCAACATGGACGCACTTGCGATTTATTGCAAGCTGTCAACGGACCCACAAAATGCCCGATCACCCTCAAGCGGGCGGTCCCATGGGCGGACGCGGGGATCCGACACGCGTCACACCTGGCATGTCTTCATAGGTCCAGGCAAAGACTTTTTCATATTTTCTTATTATTCTCTCAAATTTTTCTCTCTCATCAGGAGTTATATTTGATGCTATTAGAATTTTCTTCGGATTTTTCGAGGTTCGAAGATTAAAAAGCGTTGTATCAGTGGAATCAATATCAAAAATTGATGGAATATGATCATGTTCATGCATGTTGAAATCATTGGAAACATCGCACAAGTAAGAGAAATCATTTGCCTTATTAATAACATTATAATTGTCATTTACATCATAAAAAAGTTCTGGAATAAAAAGACAATCTAAGCTAGAGTCTTCTTCTGCCTCCCTAGAGGTTGATGCTGCTGCAGCTTGCTCATCGGCTTCTTGATTCAGCAGAGGCCCTTCAAATATGTCTGAGGAAATCTTTAAATCCGCAATTTTCAGTTCTGGCTCCACTATTTTTTCCTTCCCCTTCTGCCTAGCAATCAACATCCGTTCTGTAACTACCTCTTCGGGCTCATCTCTGTCCCAAGCAATGCACTGAGTCATGACCTCTTCGTCCCAAAAGCTCTCAGCGGTCTTGATAACCCCGACATCCCAGTCAAATACATCGTTGAAGATTTCAAATCCGGGGACAATCCTCCCATTCACCCACTGCGGCTCATCTTCACCTGTATAAGTGCATACTGAGGTTGCCTGCACAAAGCTCTTTGAGATATGAGGGATCTTATTTGTCGTCTTCTTCTTGCCAAAACCGCCTCTGTACCCCAAACCCCTCCGGTTCTTCTGACCTTGAGTAGTGATCGCAGTCTGCAGCCCCTGAGAGTTTCTACCCAAACTAGCCCCAGGGAGATAGTGTATCTTTTTCATCATGTTAACCACTGCTGGGTTATCCACTGGTCCGTGCTCTTCTCCTATCATTGACACGTGGAAGCCACTAAATGGCTGATTAACAATTTCAAGAGCTGACACCTGATTCTCCCTGGCCGCCTTAATAGTTACCACCTCCCCTTCATGTGGGAACTTTATCATTTGATGCAGCGTGGATGGTACTCCTCCTAGTCTGTGAAACCAAGGCCTCCCAAGCAGGGCTGAGAAATTAGCTGGAATGGGCAGAATCACAAACTCTACTTCTACCTCAATGGGTCCCGTTTTGACCAGGGTCTTGAATGTTCCCGAGGCTTGTCTTCTTGAATTATCATAGGCTGTGATCGTCAAATCTGATCCACTGAGCATATCCTCACTCAATCCAAAAGCCTGGAGAGCTATCAGAGGGCAAACATTGATAGAAGATCCATCATCCACCATAACGCAAGCGGTG
This sequence comes from Excoecaria cochinchinensis, assembly GCA_947683425.1. Taxonomy (NCBI): domain Eukaryota; kingdom Viridiplantae; phylum Streptophyta; class Magnoliopsida; order Malpighiales; family Euphorbiaceae; genus Excoecaria; species Excoecaria cochinchinensis. The sequence continues at coordinate 6,716,106 of CANTUQ010000208.1, forward strand.
TGCTTGTCGTTAATCTGTGCTTTGATGTACAGAGGTCGGTTATGATCGCGGCCTTCGACTGGCAGGTCGGCATCGAAAAAAACCAATCTCTCCCCCGATCCTCCTTTAACTAGACCCAAAAGCTCTAATGGGGAAATTGTGGTGTCGACAGTGGACTCAGTCAAGGCCTCTACCACTTTCTGCCTGTGAGAAGGGGACTGTCTTAAGAGATCCCAGATGGATATCTGAGCCGCGGTCTTCTTCAACTGCTTGACAATCTGGTTCTCCTCCGGCTCTTTTTCCGTCGATGGCTGCGCTGGTTCCGGTACCCTTGTAATCTCAGGGACCACTCTCCCACTTCTTGTCACAGCCCCTACCTCTTCTTCATCCTCATCAGATCTCCACAAATCAGAGTTCATCTCTCCTTCCTCTTCGGCCTCTTCACCGCTCTCACTGCTCGACCAACAGTCAATGGTCGCTACAGCTGCTCTTTCTTCTCTATCCTTAGAACAAACAACAGCAAAACCCTTGCTCCTAAATAAATCCTGCAGTATGTACCACTCTGGCAAGCTGGATCCGATTGCAAAAACTGGTGGCGGCACGACATTGTAACCAGGCTTCTTATTGTCTTCCCTCTTCTCAGGGTCGAAAATCTGCTTGTCATCAATCAGATCTTGAATAGAGTGTCTCAGCGCCTTACACTTGTCTGTTAGATGGCCTGTGTACTGGTGAAATGCGCAGTATTCATTGTCCTTGTGACCTGGCTTCCCTTGCGTCATAGCAGGCCTAGGAGCCAAAGGTTGCAACTTTCCTTCTTAAGACCCAAGACGGTGGTCTTCCTAAGTTCGAAAACTTCCTCAGGGTAGTTGCATTGGTAGCAGACACCTCAACCGTTCTTCTGGTGCTATCACTGGGACCGGTTGGCCTATTTGTCCCTTGACTGATATTAGCTCTCTTTGCAAAACTATCATTGCTAGCTTTTCGGGCCAAGAAATCTCCCTCCGCCTCAATAGCTATGTCTTTTAGAGACTCCCAATCCTTCAGCCCTTTCATCTTCAGACCATCCTTCAAATACGGGCTCGCATTCTTGATAAACAGGCGGATCTGGTCCTGGGTGTCTGGCTTTCTTCGCATTTCCATTACCCTATTCCGCTAGCGAGTGAGATAATCATGAAAAGATTCCCCTGCCTTCTGCTGGAGCAATTCAAGGTCTTTAAGAGTCACCTCCATCCTGGTGTTGCAATCGTATTGCCTCAAGAACTCCTCTGTGAGTAGATCCCAATTTTCCTTAGTTCGACGATGGAGGCTATGGTACCAGTCGATGGCGGGGCCAGTCAGACTCAAACAAAAGTACTCCACCTTCTGCCTCTTAGACAAAGTGGTCCCTTTCATGACTAGAGAGTACTGCTTCGCATGGGCAGTCGGGTCGGAGGTACCGTCGAATTTTGGCACATCAGGTATCTTGAAATTGTAAGGAATCGGGTCTTCTCCCTCCAATTCTTTGTCCTCCGGGTTCACCCCCTGACCTCTACTCAGCATACGGGCCATGGCTTCAAACCTCTCTTCTATCTTCTTCAGAATGGACTCATCAGTTTGGGGAGCCTTCCCTCTCTCAGACACAACACTCATTTTGTCGTCTTCGTCATCCCTGTCATCATCTATCCTCAGCACTGGTCTTCTTCTCTGACCTCCCAAAGCTACTGACCTCGGCTCTATTGGTGGCGGCAGAATAGGCTCTTCTTGTCTCTCAACTCTTTCCTCTCCTTGCTCATTTTGTCTCACGGGAGGAGGTGGTGGTGGATTCTGCGGAGCATTCTGTTGCGCCAAAGCAGTTAGCATGTTCATAATTCTGCCCTCAAACTCTTCAAACCGTCGGCCCACTTCTTCTGCAATCATGGCCTTGGTGGCATCATTTCCCCTAGGTGAGTTTGCCATCTCAGATACGGTACAACTGACTTGCGGTAAGATCTCTGGAAGGCCTTCTCTATCTAGCAGTTCAGATGCAGGAATTCGGATTAATCATCCGGTAGGCGCTCTAGTCCACCTAGGCAGATCTATGATGGCTGCAGGGACGAGGCGTTAGATGTGATGCATGGAATGCAGATGCATTGCATGATCGTGATATGCAACACCCACAAAACACAAGCAAGCAGGTAGGTCCTTCTGCCCTTATTTCTCCCACACACATGGTCGCGCGGTCTCTTTCCTAGGCGGGATTAGCCCAAGGGTCAGCGGGGGACCCAGTGGACGCGCATGGTGCACGGCAAAAAACCGGCAGCATAACACTCCTATGCTAATGTACAAGCGAATGGATAATGATCATCATGTATTTAGACATTCCAAAAATTTTGACATGGCCCTACCGGGGCATGAAAGCCTTTGGCTAAGTTACCAAGCAAGACATTTGGACTCGCCCAATACATAGAGATCCATACAGCAAGCATGGAATTACGGTTCATATCACCTATGGAAAGTAGCTACGGCCATTACATGAGCTTGGGACAAAGGAGATGTTATTTTAGGGCTACCCAAGCATGATCCCTGCCGACGGGTCTAGCTCATCACGAGCATAACGACCGATCGTGTCATCATTTGATATACCATTAGGTACGAAGCTTGGGCTGGTGATTATCCTTAATACTTCCCCACATTGAGTAAATGTAGGGTTGTGCTTCAGGAATGCACCGAGGTTAAGAAGGGACCAATCTAGCATATTCTAAGGCTCTAATGGGATGTAAATGCAATTTTTGAGAGAAAGCGAATTTATGAATCAAACTTTAATCATAAATGTTAAGCGAGGTATTTTCAAATCGAAGTCTCGAACCGAAGTCCCCAGTGGAGTCGCCACTATGACGCGAGTCGGATCCCCGCGGCCGCCCCTCTGACCGCCCGCTTGAGGGCGATCGCGCAATTGAGGGTCTGTTGGCAACTTGTAAAGATATTTACAAGTGCGTCTATTTTGGGCAACAAGGAGGTTTCATGGAGTCGCCACCCAATAGAACATTGGGAAAGTTTCTCTCGCCTCGGAGAGCCTAAGACTGCGATTAGTATCCATTTTTGGCCAACCAAAGGGGTCTTGGAGGGTAAACCTCTCGCCCTAAGGAGCCTAGGATTAACGTCAAAGTCTCGTGACACAAGAGGTGTCTTGGAGATCATAGTTCCAATGAGTGATCGGGTAGACCTCTCGCCTCTTTGAGCCCAAAGACCAGAGCCGGGTTCGGGACTTCTCATCTATTTCTACCTTGATTATTTTATGATCAAATTTTAATTTTCATTAATTCGCTCTCTCTCCACACGATGCAATTGAATCAAAGCGCATTTATTCACATTTGGAAAGCGGTAAATGAACAAGTTAAATGAAAGCGATAAATTATAATAACACAAGGAGCGGAATACAACTCCCTTTTATAAAAAATGCGATACATACACGAATCGGGGCATTGCTTATTTTGAGGACTTTGGTCCTCGCATGCATCATTATTTAAATGGATATTTTTATTGTGAGGATTTTATTGGATAAAGAATAGGACATTAGGTCCTTGATTTTATGAAGAATTCAGTTTATTAAATATAAAACGTTTGGCCAATTTTACATTAGCGAGGAATACAACAATTTTGTCATATACAGGAGTAACAATAAATAAATACATGAAATATAAAAAATAGGAAGATAGGAAACTAAACCAGATGAACTTTCCAAATGCGTGAGAACTCCCTCAAGCTCCACCCAGTCCAAGAAAGAGAAGCATATTTCTCATAAAACAAGCCAAAGGGATGTTAAAATACGGAAGAAAAGTTATAAATAAACATAAAAATTTGAGAGAACAAAGAGGAAAAAAGAAAAAAGAAAAAAAGGTTAAAAATGTGGGACAGAACCCACCGACGGGCTATGCTGAATGGCCGACTGGCGTCGGTTAAGGAAACCAATACAGCCCGTCACTTACTCGAAGGGAGCCGTCTGTGGGGGTGACCTACGGGTTATGGTTAAAGGCGACCTGTAACACCCCCATACCCCCTGGGAGGATATCAGGGTGCCACGCGGACACATACGTATACACATACATATACATACACTAGCGGAAGTGGTAATAACAAATAATTAGAAATAAGTTGGGCCCAAACAAAATTACTTTTACTATACATGTAAACTGTACATATTACCAAAAACTTTATACTTATACATGTTCATTTTTCGATTCATATACATATACTTTTACACACTTGTACAGGGCATGTAATCAAATATAGCAATTACCATGTATTCACATACATATAATCATGTACTTCTATATAGAATATTCATGTATTTAAACATTACTCTCATGTGCTGTGACATTTATTCAGAGCAATATTTTTCATCATCTCAAATTCACTACACAACATTAATAAGCCTGAATTCCTTTCATGGTGGATACGGGTAACTCTGGATACTGTTTACAGTATCTTACATGTGGAGAATTAACTCAAACTCTATGGAATACACGAGGTATTCCGAACTCTGGGCACAATTAAGGCCAACTCTAGCAGTTGCACTCTAGCCCTTTATAAGCATGCTTATCTATCCACTATAACGGTAATCAGGCTGAAAAACAACTCAATTATACGCTACTCTGATGCCAAAGCATAGATTATAACTCAAGTGCACTCATCAACTTCAGAGGCATTTAATTTGTATACAGTCTTTATTAATCATGTTCAACAATTAAAAGCATGTAACATTCAAATTTCATTACATATACATATACATCATGCAAAGAAAGATAAAAGGAAACACTCTTCAAAACAAGTAGAACAAGACGAAAAGGGGTTCTCTGTCGCGATCGCGACAAGAGGTCGCGCTCGCGACAGAATACAGATTGCATAAGGGTTCTATACTCTATACCAAATGCATTATATAACAATTCATATCACATGACATAACATGGTCAACGCTAACTCTTATGCCGTAGCATTGGTTACATAGATAGCTAGTCCTATAATCATTTGATAACCCTAAACATGTAGGGTATAAATCACGGAAATATTCCGGGGTAATACGGGTTCATTCCGGGGAGTAAAACATCAAAAAAAATACAATTTAGTTAAGGGGAAAGGCAAGGGGTTGACCCATGCCAACTATGAGCTCAAAATGAAGAAGAAAAAGCTTAAAATGAGTTGTTCTGTCGCGAGGTCACGACATGTGTTGCGCTCGCGACAGAGACTCGCCTCTGGTGCCTCACGGCACCACTTTTTTTACCCTAAACTTGAATCGCAAAAACCACCATCTAGACCACATTTTTAGGCAAAATTGTCTCATAATAATTGTTCCCTAGGATGTTATCTTTCAAATGGGACAATTTTAAGGTCATTTGGACATCTAAAACTTAATATATGACCTAAATAACCTCTACTATTCCAGTGAACCCACCAGAACAGGGTCACCTACGTTTTAACTACTTTTTGGGATATGTAGAGTCAAAATTAGCTCAAGCACCCTCTTAGACATTTTTAGCTACGGATAATATGTTTCAGATGAAATTTGAATCAACTCAATTGAAGCCTTGTAACTCTACTTATGTCAAATACAATACACAGAGGTCTGATAACATTCTGAATAGAATTCACCCACAAACACACTTTACACATGAAAGTTGTATGTAGACCATTTAACACACATATAATCACAACATATCCATATACATACACCATAAAACACTACAAGCAATCAAAATGAACAATAAAGATCGCACGCGATCCCTACCTCTAGGACGTTGAACTAAGCTCTCTACTCATCTCCGACCTTCTCTTTGCCCTTATTCGGTCTCTTGTCCACAGCTTCCATGCACAAGCATTCAAAACACTAGAGTTACTCTTCTCTTTACTTTAAATCAATAGCAGAAATATAGTAAGAAAAAGGAGGTCAGATCGAAGAATAAATCCAACCACTCTTACCTTCTTCTCAAGAACTAAGCTCAACCTTTGACTTATACTCTTCAAACCAGCTCAATGAGCTCACTCAAAACAAACCAAAGGGGGAAGAAAAGAACAAAAGCAAGAGCAAGAGAGGGAGCACGGCAGAAAGGCAAAGGAAAAAAAAGAAAGAAAAGAAAACTAAAGGCTAAAAACCAAGGCAAAACCAACGTGGAGATAAGAAAAGAGAGAGGTAGATGGTCAAAGCTAATCCACTATTTACTACCCCAATTAATATCATTCACCTTAATTAAATACTTACCTATCTCTTACCCACTAATTCCTTTTAATTTTTAACCAAGCCAAATGTCTTTTCTCCATTGGTCACTTGTTTCATTTTCTTTATTCATATAAAATAACTAAATTCTTGCCACTTGTCCCACTCCTACAATGCCACTTGTCACTCTAATATAAACCACACTTAAATCTCTTGCCAAGTGTCACCCTCTCAAGTTTCCATGTGTCAACACCCTACAATGCCACGTGTCGAAAATCTCAATTTAATTGACATACCACGGGAGGGTTCTGCCGCGCCCGCAACGCTTATTGCACTCGCGACAGTACTCTCACATTCAACATCTAATCTCTTTTCTGAACAAAAATTCTGTAATTCTTCTAGGGCTACTTCGAGGTGTTACACGACCGACGGGCATCGGTCACAGCAGATGACTCGTCGGTCACCTCTGTCCCAGAAAATAGAAGCTTTTCAAAAATCAAAAAAACCAAATTTTACACAAATTCAAGAAGAGTAGTAGCGAAAAATGAAAATAAGGACAAAACAAATGTAATATCGAAAATGAAAGTAAAAGAAAGGACAGAAAAGGGTCCGGAATATTTACCCTCAGAACAACCCTTTTGCTTGGATTCCTTGTTGTTATATGGCTTCCCGCACACTCCATGAGAAAACAAGATAAAAATCAAAAATGAGGAAAATAGGTTGTTTCCTTCTTGATTTTTCTAAAAACTAAATTTTTGGAATCAAAACCTTAGGAAAACCAATTAAATTTAGCTCCTTTTAATGGTTTGATTCTTGAATCAATTAAATCTTTTTAGAAATATGTTTGTTGGAAGAGAGAGAAAACACGCGTGAATTTTGGCAGAGTTTTTCCCTTTAGAAATTTTTCCAACCCTTTTTATGAGAAAATTCAAAGCTTTTATAGGCTAGGCACGACCGACGGGCGTCTGTGGTGGCGACGGGCATCAGAAGAATCCTACTGACACAAGGATTCATCCGACGACCCTCCTTTTTGACCGATAGGCGTCGGAATAATCCTTCTAACACAAGGATACATCCGACGGCCCTGCCATTTTGACCGACGGGCGTCGAAAGAATCCTTCTGACATAAGGATTCATCGGTCCTGCCACCTGTCCGACGGGCTGGCCTCCGACCGACGGGCTGGCCGTCTGTTGAGGAAAACACCTTTTTTGGACTTTAAAACTCCCCGTTTTCCCCCTTCTGCCTACGAAAGGTAAAAAGACTCGTTTCTAATAGAACATGGGACTAAAGCCTCCGAATCCAAACCGTTTGTACAGGCTAGAATACCGATTTCATCATAGGGTAATTTCTGATCCGGACCGCTCTGGGACACAATGCTTACACCATATATCCACTTTTATGATCATCTCAGGCTTATAACAGTTATTCATGTCAAAACATATGCATATTCTCATTTATATTCTCATTCCATGTACACATGTATCTTATAGCTCAATACAACATAAAATTCATATATTTTATCCACTTTACATTACTAGGGCATACACATCACCTACACATGTTCATACGTATCGCTTACACATATTTATTCACATAAGCAAACATGATTCATCATGCTTAACATACTCATTTAGAAGTGTTAAACTAAATAAGAATCCCATTAACCATCATGATTAACCTCACGGTGTTGGAAAAACCTCATGGTGGCAACCAATTATTTGTGACCGTGACATATACTGAGTTAACAAAACATAATACAATTCAAGAGTACCTCACGGTGACAACCCATTTGTTGTGACCATGACATACCACCAGAATCCAGGCAGAATGCAAATCAGGGTATCCCACGGTGGCAACGAAAGTGCTTGGCACCGTGACATACCAAAATCATCCGGACAGAATGCAATCCTTGCATATCTCACGGTGGCAACCAGATTGCTTGTCACCGTGACCTATGCAAAAATGGCAATACACAGCTGTGTTTTGCCAAAACACAGTTATGCTCAACAGCACCCTTACAAATCCTCTCTATACATATCATGAACATACCTTTCAATTTAACACCAACACAATAACACAATCCACAAACACTTATAACTATACAATATAAACTTTGTTCATATGTCTATATGCAATCAACATGCCAATAATCATAGTAATTATCATTCACATCTTCTAAATTAGAGTTCATGCTTGTTCACTTACTATGCTCAAGGCTATTATTCAATATTCAATAACTCATCACCCATCAATTGCACACTTCAATTATGCTTTCCATCAAATAACACATAATCACACTCAATTTCTCAAACCACACATCCACACATCAACTATACACTTTAATTCCAAACTAAACAACACATACACATCACTTAAGCAAGGTTAACACATATAACCCCAAACCTCTCAAAATGCAGCTTGTTGAACCCTCTCACTAGCTAGACCTTTTCCTTGCCTTTAGTCTTCCTCTTGTCTAATTCTTCTTGCACAATCAATCAAGACACACTCTTAGTCCATATCAAACAACTCAAAACCATCCAAACTATCATCTAAGAAGAAGGAGAAGAAAAAGAAGAAGACATCAAATTTAATTCCAAACTTACCTTCTTAGCTTCTCACGGAAATCACTTCAAACCCAACCAACTCTTGCAAATCAAACATGCAAAGAAGTAAAAGAAAAGAAGAACAAAGAGAAGAAGAAGGCAGCTATAAGGAGCCAGATCAACATGCATAAGAGACAATTCTGCCTCTTTAATCTCTCTCCTAAATCTTTATATGTGCATGTAAAGAGGGTGTTGGCTCATCCCTCACTCCCTGCGTGGATTCCACTCCACTCCCTTCCAATTCCACCTTTGGTCCATTAGCAAAACTCCACGTAGTCCCTCTTTCATTCTTTCCTTATAAATAACTTATGATTTCTTTCAATTATATCCTCTTAGACTTAAACTCATATTTATATCATTTACTCTTATACCCTCGCAACACAAATAACACATACAATTCTTCTAGGGTACAATTCGGGTCATTACACAATGAAATCGAAAAAAGGCTCTTGGCCATGATTAAGGAAAGGATGGATGCCATGGCACTCGTTCTTGAAGCCCAGCTTATGCCAACTACCCTTAACTAAGTTAAACTGACCACGGTTAGGAAGGCTCATACAACGATGATCGCAGTACTTTCGTTTACTTTTGAGCCCATAGGCAAGGCTCCACTTGTTTTACCAGTCGGGCAAGTAGGAAAGGTAAAAGGACCAGAGCCTTTACAGTCAATGGACCTTCCAGTTCCTTAAGCATGGAAACCAAGCTAGTTGATCTTAAAGAAGAAATTATAAAATCCAAGCTTGCCATGGCCTGAGCACCTCTCAGCAAGACTATTATTGACCTTGCAAGTCTAAGAGTCAGTCGCTGTGATAATAATAGTGGCACTCAGAGGACAGGGAAAGTGTCAGCAATTGAAGCAACTCAGAGGCACTACTCTGATTTGGGCAGATCCTTGTCTTGGGTCCTTAAGAGACTAATAAAGGAAGGGATGCTATAGCCATTATAGGCTAGGCCTGCCAGAAACTAGGAACAGCCCAGTCGCAAGGCAAATTAGTATTGTGCATTTCACCAGCACACTGGGCATACCATAGACGATTGCAAGGCCTTGAGACATGCAATTCAAGATCTGATTGATTCTAAGCAGATCTTTGACCCAGAAAGGCAAGAAGGAAAGAATAAGATGGATTAAGTACCTAAGTTGGAAGGGGAGACGATTCTTAAGGATGATAATAATCCATTGACGACAACATCTGTGTCAGCAGCAGAGGAAGATGTTAACTATTTAGATGTTCTTTTTATTTTTGAACTATTTAATAATGACATTTTTAATTCTATTTTCATTAATAAGATGAAAGTTTTTGCTTACTTGTGTGATATTTTTTATGATTTCACTATGCATAGTCATAAGCATGACTCATTCATATTTGATATTGATTCAATTGATACTACTCCGTTTAATCTCAGAACTTTGGAGAACCCAAAGAAAATCTTGATAGTATCTAATGTAACTCCTGAAGAAAGATCAAAATTGGAGAGAATTAAAATAAAATATGAAACAGTCTTTGCCTAGACCTATGAAGACATGCTAGGAGCCGATCATGAAATCACTGAACATGCCATTCCGATGTATCCAGATTATAAATCGGTTAAGCAAAAATTCAAAAGGCTTAGGCTAGAATGGGCATAGAAGGTTAAAGAAGAGATCAGCAAGTAGAAACGAGGCCAAAATTTCTTGTCGAAGTTCAACACCCGACTTGGTTGGTCAGTGTTGTCCCAATATCTCGAGAACAGGAGAAGTGTGTGTATGTGTAAACTATCAGGATTTGAATAAAACTTATCCACAAAAAAAAAAAGAACAGGAAAAAAGAATAATAAAAATAACAAAGAAAAAACAAAATACAAAAAAAAAGAGAGAGAGAAGGAAAAGAATTGATATGTAGGTGGCCGAAAATTGTTGATATGGGGCAAAAGAAAGTCTTCATTGGGGCAAGCTTTGTTTAAATCCCATTAATCTAAATATACCCATACTTCGCCATTCTTCTTGGCTGCCGAAAAAGGACCAAAAGACTGATTTGCAAACTATCTACTTGGTTTATCTGCATAAGGGTGTACTATACAAACGGCAAGTCAATGACATTCAGTTGAGATGTTTGGACGAGAAAGGAGCTAAGAAGGTCATGGAAGATATTCATGCCAGAATTTGTGGAGCCTGTATGGACGATTTAATATTAGTAGAAAACGTCATGAGACAAGGGTTCTATTAGCTTACAATGGATATGAATTGCTTGAGCTTAGAGAATAGACATCATGGGGAAAGCATGTCCTACGGCCTCCAACAGACATAGGTTCACCATACTTGCTGTCACCTACTTCACCAAGTGGGTAGAAGCCGAGTCCTTTAAGAAAGTCGACGCTCGAGATATGGACAAGTTCATCGAAAGGAATCTGATAACGGGATGCAATTTATAACTAAAACTAGGAAGCTACTGTAGAAGTATGGCTTTGAGCATTATAAGTTTTCATCATATAGCCCGCAAGCTAATGGGGCAATAGAGGCTACTAATGAGAATGTCATAAAGATTTTTGTCGAGATAGTTCAGAACTACAAGGATTGGGCAGAGAAGTTGCCTTTTGCACTTTGGAGCTAGAGAACCACCATCAGAACCTCTATAGGAGCCACGCCTTATTCCTTGGTATATGGGATGGCAGCATTTTTGCCTGTTGAAGTAGAACTCAAGTCTTCAAGGGTAGTCATGGAAGCTCAAATTCTAAAAAATAATTGGGACTAACAACAATTGCTGCAGCCAAACATGCTAGACGAGAACAGATTGCGAGCCTATTATTATAGCCAGATCTACCAAAAAAGACTTGCTCATTCATTCAAAAAAATTCAGAAGGCAACCATTGAAAGAGGGAGATTTAGTCCTTAAGCAAATGAGACCGAGTGTTCCAGACATACGAGGGAAGGTCTATGTGTTCTTAAAAAGTTTATTATCCAAGGGGGCAGCGATTCTGACAGACAGTGATGAGAAAGAGTTCAAGGAACCAGTCAATGTCTATAGACTCAAGAGGTTCCATTGGCTAAAAACTGCAAATCAAAAGAAGAGAATAAAAGCCCTGCAGGTCAAAAAATGAAAAAATGTGGCCTTGCTAAAAATGGGCGCCTTGTCAGGGTGAAAACCGAAAAAAGGCACCCTGGGCAAAAATTAGAGGCTTGAGAGAAAATGTCCAATCAAGAAAGCCCGAGAGGGCTGATTGGAGACAGGAGTTTAATGCTTACAAGATCTACTCTGAGATTAGATGTAGTTTTGCATTTTGAATCTATGTTAGATAATGATCATGTATAGAGAAATTATACTGAAATGTTGCAAATGTATGAAACGAAGGCAATTCAACTCATGTGTTCATTATCTTCTAGTTCTTTTATAAAAAGAAAAACATTATTCTTTATTGAATGTATGTAATCAAATAGCTATGCTCTACTACCATTCTCGCCGGCCAGATGCCTAAGTCGATGGGTCCTATTGTCAACCGTGAGACTAAGCACCCACCTATTGTATGCACTTGTGGAAGCAAAGGTGCAGTCTCCGATCTGCGGTATAATAGTCTTTGCAGGCAGCTGTGTCCAGAGGTTACGGTATCTGTAGGTGAAGGCCGAAGATGAGGTGCCACCTTGGAAAGATAGGGGATGCCTCGCTACATCTTGAATCCCTCCGAATCATCAAGCACAGTAGGTAGTAATGTAGAAGGTAGCCTTGTGGAGCCTATACAGCGGGACACATCTTGAAGAACCATCCAGAGTTACGGCAGAAAGGGGGAGCCAGTGGCATATGAAGCTAATATCCTCATCTGCCACCTCGCCTAATCTAGCAACACTTTCATCAGGAGAGGCAAAGGAGTACGGCCGTTGTCTAGGAAGGAAGCGCTTCAATGAATGACTGCTAAACACTCTAGAAGAGGGCTCTGATAGTAGCTTTAACTTTTCTTGCGGCCATATCTTTAAAAAAAAAGGCCGTTAGCGATGAAAACCATAACTGGCTCTTTAAGAAAAAGTCTATCCTACAAAAAAATAAATGAATAAAAGCCGCTGGAGTGGGTTGGGCCCATTTCAAGCAATAATTAGGCATAGGGTCTTGTGAAAATCCCCAAAGGGACGCATTTTCCATAAAGAAAAGCTAGTGTGAAAATCCACAAGGGACGCACTACCTTTAAAACAATGACTTTCGATGCCTGGAGCGATAAGGTGGCATTACTTCGGATAACCTCCATATAGGCAAATAGTACAGAATGCAAGATAAGAGTCAGAGTTCCTGGGGGCAAAACATTGTACAACTCATGGCAAAAGGTGCATGCTCATTGCCCAAGGGGGCAAAGATGCACACAGGACAGTTCTATTCGAAAAGCTTATGGCTCAGAGTTCCCAAGCCAAGGTGATACTCTACTAGATCACTGGGGCATCAGATAGTATGAGCAATACCCTCAATGAATCCCTTACCATGTGGGATGTGGTCTATCCGTTTTTGCATCTCACGTGCATCTCGCATGTACACTATTTTGAATATCTCTTTGCATAACTTTGTACGTGCGTAGCCTTTCACGATGTCCAACATGCATTCACACATTTATGAACCTTGTATATATCTCGCATATGCAATTCTTCACACACATTGCGTGTACATAATTTCTGCATACATGTAACGCATAATTCTTTGCACATGTTTAGCATGCATATCACAATCACATATCACATGCATTCCACCCTTTACATGTATAATTGTGTACACATAATTTTTTACATTAATCCTTTGCATATGTTTCTTGTATATAGCTTTGTGTATATATTTCACACACATAATTCCATACACACACAATCTTTTGTATACATTGCTGTGAACATAACTCTGAGGGAAAGGTCTAAATAGGCCTCATATGCAAAGGTGATCCAAGAGATGGATTCGGCTCAACATTATCGATCACGGCATTCGGTAAAAAGTCATATGGGCCTATACAGAGGGGAAACACCAATAAGAACAAGCCTACCCGGGCACACCATGCTGAGGGCAATCCAGAATCACACAAATCTATAGAAAAGAAGATCCTTTGAGAAGTTGGACTACCCACACGTACTTTAATTGGAGGCAATCGGACTCGAAAGCAAGCCAAGGTACAATTTTAGCTCAATATCGGCGCTCATCCATGATGGACAATCAGATCAAGATGAAGTCCTCACAAAAAAGGAATCCCGAGGACCCGTGCCAAAGAGGAACACCCAGAAGAGCAAGCCTATTCATGCATATCATGCCGGGGGCAATCAAGTAAGTTTCTCTTTCATAAGATGTATGCTTACACACACTACACAATAAGTGTACAAAAGTCCAAATTCAAATGTACAAAAAATACAAGTTTTTTTTTTAAAAAAAAAAAAACACAAACAAAACCAAGACAAACAAAAACAAAAACAAAATAAGGATATTTTCAAGGCCTTGAAAATCCAACATATCGTAAAAATTCAAATACATTCAAAATGTGAAAATCCCAAAAATTTAAAAAAAGAAATCATTTTACGAGACACCAAAGACGTTGAAACCCATTCTCCTGCAGGCAAGAATCGAAAAATTAAATATAATTTTCTCTGATGAGGCTCAAATCTAATTTCCTCTGAGGAGGCTCAAATCTAATTTTCTTTCAGGAGGCTCAAACCTAATTTCCTCTGGGGAGGCTCAAATCTCATTTCCTCTCAGGAGGCTCAACATTAAAGCCTCACAGTGAGCAATCAAAGCCTCTCAGTGAGCATCAAAGCCTCTCAGTGAGCATCTAAGCCTCTCAGTGAGCATTTAAGCCTCTCAGTGAGCACATATTTTTAAAGTCCCCCTGCGAGTACAAAGCCTTCTTAAGAGGTACACAGGTCTTTTCAATAAGGAGGCTCCGGTTGGAGATGATAGAGGGATCAGTATCTAGTATATCACAATCGATAAGGGATCTTTAAGAGGATGATATCTGAACTTTGCAAGAAGATGATATCCGCACTTTGGAAGTCTAGAAAATGACTTGATGCAATCAAGGGGAAGATGTTCATATTCCACAATCCTTCTCCAGGGAACAACCAATCATCCTTTAGGGGGCACCCGTCTGACATCGACCCCAATAGGTATGTACTGCCACAGGTACACACTTCTTTAATATACCCTGCACATTTATTTTCCCCTTTTTTTATTGGAAAAGAGGTTTAAGACAAGCGCCAGCAAAGATGAAGACGAACGAGTCACCATGCAGATTAGATAGTGGTTGGTAGGGAGATACCGTGCAAGCCGATCAGAGGCCAACGGGATAGATCAGACACCATACAAGCCGAACAGAGGCTAGCAGGACAAATCGGACACCATGCAAGTCGAACGAAGGCTAGCGGGACAAATGCAATCACGTGCCATGCAGGCCTAGAGGTGGTCAGAAGAATGATTGCGAACGAGCCACAGCTGGATAACACTACAGCTCGATGGTAGTAATCACATGCCGTGCAGGCCCGGAGGTGGTCAATAGAATGATTGCGAAAGAGCCACAGTTGGATAACACCATAGCTCGATGGCAACAATCACATGCCGTGTAGGCCCGGAGGTGGTCAGCAGAATGATTGCAAAGGAGCCAAAGTTGGATAACACTATAGCTCGACGGTAGCAATCACATGCCGTGCAGGCCTGGAGGTGGTCAGCAGAATGATTGCGAACGAGCCACAGCTGGATAACACTACAGCTTGATGGTAGTAATCACATGTTGTGTAGGCCCGGAGGTGGCCAACAGAATGATTGCGAACGAGCCACAGTTGGATAACACCATAGCTCGATGGCAACAATCACATGCCGTGCAGGCCCGGAGGTGGTCAGCAGAATGATTGCGAAGGAGCCACAGTTGGATAACACTATAGCTGGACGACAGCAATCACATGCCATGCAGGCCCGGACGTGGTCAGCAGAATAATTACAAACGAGCCACGGTTGGATAACACTACAGCTCGACGACAGCAATCGCATGCCGTGCAGGCCCGGACGTGGTCAGCAGAATAATTGCAAACGAGCCACGGTTGGATAACACTACAGCTCGACAACAACAATCACATGCCGTGCAGGCCCAGAGGTGGTCAGCAGAATGATTGCCAAGAAGCCACAGTTGGATAACACTATAGCAATACAGCAGCAATCACATGCCGTGCAGGCCCGGAGGTGGTCAGCAGAATGATTGCAAAAGAGCCATAGTTGGAAAACATTACAGCTCGATGGTAGCAATCACATGCCATGCAGGCCCGGAGGTAGTCAGCAGAATGATTGCCAACGAGGCACAGTCGTATAACACTACAGCTCGACGGCAGCAATCACATGCTGTGCAGGGCCGGAGGTGGTCAGCAGAATGATTGCCAACGAGCCACAGTTGGATAACACTACAGCTCGACGACAGCAATCACATACCGTGCAGGCCCAGAGGTGGTCAGCAGAATGATTGTGAACGAGCCACAGTTGGATAACACTATAGCTCGACGGCAGCAATCACATGTCGTGCAGGCCCGAAGGTGGTCAGCAGAATGTTGTGAACGAGCCACAGTTGGATAACACTACAGCTCGATGGCAGCAATCACATGTCGTGCAGGCCCAAAAGTGGTCAGCATAATGATTGTGAACGAGCCACAGTTAGATAACACTACAGCTCGATGGTAGGAATCACATGCCGTGCAGGCCCGGAGGTGGTCAATAGAATGATTGCGAACGAGCCACAGTTGGATAACACTGCAGCTCGACGGCAGCAATCACGAGTTGTGTAGGCCCAGAGCTGGTCAGCAGAATGATTGAGAATGAGCCACAGTTGGATAACACTACAACTCAGCGGTGACAAGCCATAAATTTCCAACACAGCAAAGGTAAGGATTGCCTCAGGTACGCATTTCTTTCCTTTCTTCTCTGAATTTTGGCTCAACTAGACACTAGTGCACTAGTTTCTCCAAAATTGGGGGTAACTGTAGACACCGGGTCCTGAGACAGTTCAGATCAGAGTTACCCAATGAGGAAGTTAGACGCCTATTCACAGGCAAAAAGGTTGAAAGCGATGATTTTTTTGTCAAATTTACTTTTTAGAAATAAAAAAATTAATAATAGAAATTAAAAAAATAAAATTAATAAAATAAGAGAGGGTGGAAAATTATATTTTTTAGGTCAAAATTTGTTATCTGAAAAAAAAAAATTCGGCCGTCGGCAGCCCGCGGGCGCCCGTCGGCAGAGCGTTGCACGCGCATGGGATGGGCGCTGCGCACACCCGCCGATGGGCGTTTCTCGCCCAGCGATGCCTGTCGGTCGCCCTTTCAGCCAAAATCTGCCTAAAACGTATTTTTGTCCTTTTTCTAGATTTTTTACTCAAAATTGATTTTTTATCCCTATTTTTTGAGATTTTCATATTTTTTTAAATAATTAATAATCTGATTTAAATTTATTTTATTTCCTTAATTAATTAGGTTTTCATTTTTATTCATATAAATAAAAAGTGAAAGAGAGAGAAATGGAGAGGCAACAAAAAAAAAAACCAAAAATTCATATTTTTTATTTGTTGTTCTTCTTCTTCTTGAAAAAAGGTTCTTCTCCTTCAATTCTTCTTCTTCTTCTCCAATAGAATTTCTTTTAAATATTTTAAATGGAATTTTGTTGATAAGAAATTTATTTTTGAGACAAATAAAGTAATTGTTTGTTTTTAGAAATTCAATTTTCTTACTTTCTTATTTTAATTATTTTTTCAATTAAGTTTTTCAAAGATTTCACATTGAATCATTTTTTGATGAAAAATTGATTTTGGGCAAAATAAAATAATTGTTTGTTCTTAAAATCCAATTTTTTTCAATTTATTTTCAAAAAACAAGTTTTTTTTAACAATTATTTTTTTTAGACAAGCAAAAAATAATTGTTTTGTTCTTGAAAATATTTTTATTTCTTTTATCAATAAATATCCTCGAAACAAAGAAATCAGTTCTTTATTCTTAAAAATTTTTTAACTTCTTTCATTATTATTTTTTTAACAAAATTTTCTTTCTTCGAATAAAATTCCAATTTTTCCAATTTTTTATCTCTAATTTTGCGGATCCAAAAACAAGAAAATCAATCATATTTTTTCTCCATCGAATCCGAATTCTGAGGGTAAACATACTGGATCTGATCTCATATTTTTATTGATTATTTGTTTATTTTTTATTTATTTATTGTATTATTTTTATTTCTTACTTTCAATTAATTGATTAACATAAATATCTTAGATCTATTATTTATTTGTTTGTTTGATGTGATTTTTTCAATTGTTTTTTTTCTTTATCATCTTTATTTATTTATTTATTTATTCAATTGTATATATATTTGTGTTATCTAATTTATTTAATCAATTTATTTATTTATTCAATTGCTTATTTTATTTATTTATTTATTTTATTCAATTGTTTTTATTTTTCATTCACAATTATTTAGATCTTTAAATCTATTATGTATACATTTATTTATTTGATCTTAGACAAAAATTTAACATTTTTGTTAACTATTTTTTATTCTTTATCATTTTACTTGATCATCCATCTTTCTTTTTATTGTAATTATTATTTTCACTATTATTATTATTTTGTTCTATTATTTATTATTATTGTTATTATCATCGTTGTCATTATTATTTCATGTTTTTATATATTAATATACTAACATGATATTTTATTTACTTTAATCATATCATTTAATTCATTTGTCATTCAAAATGCATTTTTCATTTATTTTAATTTACTAATATTTTAATTCATTTGTCATTTTTTATATCATCTTATTTTTATTTTACTTTAATTTATTAATTATCATTTCAAGTGTTTAATTGATTTTCTTAATTAAATCACTAATATTAATTTTATTTGTATTTGTTTTTTTATTTCAACACTTACTTTCTTTACTTGGGCATTCCCGCGAGCACACGGGGAGATACAGGAGACTCATTTGGTTTGAACTTTCATTTTATTATTTGTATTATATTCTTTATTTGGATTTTTAATTTATTTTACCATGTAATTTTTAATAAAATTATTTATTTTACGCATGTTTAAAAAACAATCAAAAAAATATTTATATTAATTAATTTGGAGTTTTTCTAATAAAAATGGAACCAATGTCCTAGTTTCTTCCGCCCAAATAAATTATCACCTCTAAACGTTTTCTGTAAGTATGCATGCGATGACCAATATCCTCATCCTTAATAAATATCCCATTTTATGTATGATTTCCAAGCTATTTACAATGGGAGTTGTATTCCGCCCCTAGTTTTGTTGTAATTTACTGCATTTTCATTTACCTTATGTTAGTCTTGCTTTCGTTTATCGCTTTTATTATGTGAATGATCTGCGCTTTAATTAATGTATTAAATTGTATGAGAAAAGGAATGAAATATTAAATTCAAAACTCAATTACAATTTAACTAAGGTATGAATAAATGAGAAGTATCAAACCATCTCTGGTCTTAGGCTCAACGAGGTTAGAGGACCATCCCAATGTCTCATTGGGATGGGGTCTCCAAAATATCTCTTGTTGCCCAAAATAGGCCCAATTTGCATTGTCTTAGGCCCCATGAGTTAGAGGACCATCTTAATATCCTATTGGGATGGGGTCTCCAAAATTTCTCTAACTTGCCTAAAATGGACATAAATGCACCGTCTTAGACTCAGTAAGGCTAGACGACCTTTCCCAATATTTTATTGTGGTGGCGACTCCAAGAAACCTCCTTGTTGCCCAAAATAGACGCCCTTGTAATTTTTTACAAGTTCCATAAACCTCTCTCGAATGCCCTAAAAGCGGGTTTTCGAGGCATCCCAGGGTTCGCTGCGCGTCACAAGGAGCTTATGAGATTTTGCAAAAGATTGGACCAATTGCCTACAGATTAGCCTTACCAATCGAATTAGCTAGATTGCACAACGTGTTCCACATGTCGATGCTTCGCCGGTATAGATTAGACGTGTCTCATATGTTATCGGTTTAGGATGTGCGAGTACAACCTGATTATTCGTATGATGAGAAACCGAAGACTATTTTGGCTCAGGAAGTGAGACAGCTTAGAAACCAGCAGATTCTTTGGTTAAGGTATTGTGGCAACATCACGGGGTCAAAGAGTCTACTTAGGAACCGGATTCAGCTATGAGGTTCTCAGTACCTGTATTTGTTCAGTTCAGGTGAGAATTTCGAGGATAAATTCTTTTTAGGAGGGGAGAATTATAATACCTCGATTCTTACCCTAGTTGTAACACCCTTATACTCGTAAATGATACGGATACTGGATGTCACGACACTGCACTGACAACCACTACAATGCACTCGATCGTTCTGTAGAATTTTTTTTTTTACTAACACAAACATACATATACTAAAACAGAACAATACCATATACCTTATATCTCTTTTTCCACAATCGTATACATGCTATGACAAACATCGATCCTTGCTGCCAAAATTTTCGTCCATACTACATCTTCGCGCACATTAAAATCTACCATAACCTGCGCGCAGTGACACTCAGCGTGCTGAGCATTAAAAATGCCCAGTGGTGGATACATATCCTAAATTTTCCACAATAATAATGCATGCACACACACATATATATATTTCTTTTACTATATTTAAATTATAACGGCCTTAATTTCTGAGACTTTGGAATGATTATTATACACTTTTACAATGTTCGTTATCTTTGTTTTTCTCATTATCACTAAGCTTCCACTATTCATTTTATACACTGTTATCAATATCCCTAGCACTTTCACTTACACTGCTACTTTAACTATCACTTTCACTATCGCTTACACTATTACTTTCACAATATTCAACTATTACGTTAATAACTTTAACCACTTATCATTTCATCTTTGTTATTATTTTTATGACTTTACTTTAATACTTTTCAATTCGATCATCAATTATTCATTTATTATTAGTAATTATTTAACTCCATAATACCACGATTCAGTTATCACTTATCAATCGATTTTCATTACTATCCCTTAACATAATCTTATGTTTACCTCTGTAACTATTTATCAAATAGTCATTTTTTTTTTTCAATATTCGAAACATTGATTTACAAATATAACTTACTTTATGTGTTTAACATTCCCTTTGCTTTCTTGCATTACACTAATCCTTTTCATTAACACTTTCCACTGTATTAACTCTTTCATTAAGTTATTTACTGCTACTCATGTATGAATTATTTTATCACTGAATGAATACATTACAATTCAGTTATTAGGTTACTTGAATACTGATTATTCGTTCACTATTTCTTTATTTATTTCTTAATCAATGTTGTACCTATTTTTACTGACATTATTACTGCTTCTATTATTCACTTTAAAGACCCTATGTTAATTTATTCCAAACACAATTAAACATTTATCTTAACTATCATTTAAACCTATTTGTTTATATCATCATCATACTTACAGTTCCATTATTAATACATACCACCCCCCCTCCCCCTCCCCCCCCCCCCCCCCCCCCCCCCCACTTTTCAAATTCATTCACTTATCCACTTATCATTATAATAGTTCTAATAAATTTCTTTCATATTATCATTTTCTTATTACTTATACTAAAATTTATCACTTATAATCTTCACTTATTATTTCCCATTGCTCTTACTTACTCTTTCTAGATTACTACTTCAAGAAGCACACCCATCAATTTATTAATTCTTTAAAATCTTTATTTTCCTTATCTTGCACTATACTTTAATTCACCATGGCCCCTTGTTGATTTAGGCATATTCAGATTAATATTTTCTTCACTTCACTATTAGTAAATTTCTCATTATTCACCTTTAAATCCCCACTTATCTTATAATAATCACTTACAATTAAATTCTCACTTAATTACTTATTCACAATATTGCCATTTTACCTCTTTATCTTTCATTGCCACATATTTTTAATTACATCATTATTTCAAATATAATCATATTACACACACATTTAAAATCATTATATACACACATACACATTTTAAATATATCGATCAAGAAACTATTATACACTTACTAATTATTCATACATTAATATTTCATCATTGTTTAATTATTTATTCACTAGCTATCCACTTACATACTTATTATTCATACTATGGATTAATTACACTTCAATCTATTAATTAGCCTCACTATGATATATATATTTACAATTTAGTTCCTAAAATCTTTATTAATTTACAACTTTACTTTTAACTATGCCATATTACGAAAATGTCACTATTTAATTCCATTACCATATTTATTCATATATTATTATACACCTTGTCATTTAATCCTACATAACATTCAAATTTAAGTTTACATTTTAGTCCTTGTTTAACTCTTACTTTCCAATTTTATCATTTCAATTCACTATAATTACAATAACATCCCTAATAAACATTAATTTCACTTTTAATTTACTATTGTTTGTTATAATTATTTTCTTATTAAACCCACATTATTTTTAACCAATTGGTTCATCAATTTAATTACATAATTAAACAATAATCTTATTATACACTAATTATATTTTAATCCTTTTAATTAAAATTATTATTTCATTAATTACACTTAAATCCTTATTCTTTTTCCAAGGTTTCTAATTGTACCCTTATCTTTTCCAATAATGACATTTATGTCCCCACTATTACTTTAATTCCATCCATGCCCTCTCTTTTACTTAAATTACATCTATGTCCCTTCTTTTTCATTAATTCCTTTTATATCCTCACTTTTACATCAATTACCATTTTACCCTTCATTATTCATTATTTACCCTTTTACCCTTACATATTTTCTCTTTTACACTTTTACCCTTACATATTTTCTCTTTTACACTTTTACCCTTATTTTCTTATTTTAATTACTATTTTACCCTTTTTACACTTATATTCCACTTTTAACCTTGTGTTTTCACTAAATTACATTTAAGTCCTTATTTTATCACTATTCCACTAATTTACTGTTTTATTCTCATAATTTGTCAAAATTATGATTTTGCCCTTAAACTTTCTATTTATCACATTTTAGTCCAGTTTTCACTCGTTTTCACTTTTATCACTATTTTAACCATTTTCATCACATAATTACCATTATGCCCCTAGTATGGACCCGGTAGAACATCTATTGACCGGATATGCGGGACGTTGATCCCATAGATCCATTACACTATGAAATGATCCCGA
This sequence comes from Excoecaria cochinchinensis, assembly GCA_947683425.1. Taxonomy (NCBI): domain Eukaryota; kingdom Viridiplantae; phylum Streptophyta; class Magnoliopsida; order Malpighiales; family Euphorbiaceae; genus Excoecaria; species Excoecaria cochinchinensis. The sequence continues at coordinate 6,739,026 of CANTUQ010000208.1, forward strand.
TAGGACCATTTTTCACTGCACTGGACTACACTGAACACTGAGATAAGCCGTCATTGGCTTATCAATATCGAGTCGCCATGAATCGTACCGTGGTGTAAAATCCCTATGGCTAGCTAATTATATCCTGAACTAGATTTCACTACCAGACAGCTACTAAAGGCAATATTTTATTATTATTCATATAAATATCACACTTTATCATCATACACATTTCGGCATACCCATTATTTTCACTTGCAATTTTGCATACACACTCGTTTATAATCAATTAATCATTTAATGCCAATAATTATAATAAATCATCAAAATACATTTTATTATTACCATACACTCAATTCGGCCAAAGCATCACTATATCATTATGTTCACTTTTAATTTATTTAATCACTTAATTATTGCAATTATATGTTATACTTATTATAAACATCCATTATAAGCCATCATTTCCAATATACCTAACTAAATTCTTCATTATTCAATTTGGCTAACACACTAACTTCTCATTATATTCATTTTAATTTCATTTAAACATTCAATCATTCAATTTACATATTGTATTAGCCATAAATGTCATTTATTTGCCTTATTACACAACATAACTCATTATTTTCTTTAATATTCCATTCAGCTACAACACTTGATTTTCTTTATGTGTTCTTTCATTTCTTTTAATCACTCCATCATGTCTTAAATATGTTATACATATAATAACCATCAATTATAAGCCATAAAATTCATTTAATCTTGATGAAATCCTTAATATACTATTCGGCCAACATTATAATTTTCATACCAATTGTCACACCCCAAAATGGCCCTAGTCGGAATGTGCATGCTAAGTTGGGATTAGTGAGGATATTTTGGTAATGTGCGCATATGGAATTTGAGTATTAAGGACCCGATTGAAGAATTAATTAAAGTTCAAGTGAGGAATTATTGTGTTAGTGAGTGAAGTGTAAGATTGCCAAGGATTTAAGTAGGATTTGCCAAGGACCAAAGAGTAATAAGACAAGATATTTTGATTTGAGCCTATGGGAGTTTGCCATATGGACTTGTTAGGTATGTGCATTAATTGAGAAGAAAGAAAAGGGGGAAAGAAAAGAGAGAGAATGCAGGAAAGGGGCTGTTTCCTGTTCCCCTCTCTTCTTCAGCCCTTCCTTCTCTTTTCTTCTCTATTTTCTGCCCTTCCTCCTTGTTATTCTTGTGGTTGGTGATTATTGGTGCCTTGGTTGAGTTTTGGGTCAGCTTTGAAGAGGTATGTGTTTGGGTTTTTGGGGTTTCCTGTGTTTGGGTTTCTTCTTCTGGTTTTGCTTAATTTAAGTTAGGGTTTGGATTAAGAATTGTGGGTTTTATTTGTGCAAGTGATTGGTGATAAGAAGAAGCAAATAAAGGAAGAGAGAAGATTTAAAGATTGAAGCTTGAAGAGAGAAGCTGATTGTGCAACAAGAGGTTTGGGAGTTTGATTTTTTTTACCTTGGAGTTTTAATTTATCTCTGCCATCATTCTTCTTGGATCACGAATGTGTAATTGTGTGTGATTTCTAGAAATTTGAGTGTTGATATGAGTTTATGCATGATTTGTTTGGGAATAATTTGTGTATTTATGATTTTATATGTTAATGAAATTCTTGAAAATTGCATGACATTTGGTGTTTAAATGGTGTATATGACTTGAGGTTTTGAGCATGTTGAATTTAGAACTTACATTGTGAATATCAAATTGTGATTATATGAGTCATGTTTAAGTAAGATTGTTAGATTATGTATGTTAAATTGATGGAATTAAGTTATTGATTGAGGTGTGAAATTGCATGTTGGTTGTGAATGGCAAGCAAAGAAGGTGAGTTTTCGGGTGATTAACATGGTATAATGTGCAATTTTGGTGTTGTGTTGTTTGGGTTTTAAATGGAGTGATTTTTTGCAAATTCTGGAATTTCCAGAAGTCACACGGCGGTAAGGAATTGGGTCACTGCCATGTGAATCGAGGAAACTCCTCAGAAAATGCAAGGCTGAGGTTTTACACGGCGGTAAGGATATACCGATACCGCCGTGTAAAACGTTATTGCCCAAGTATGTCTGTACTGGGAGTTTTACACTGCGGTAAGGGTTTCCCTTACAGCCGTGTAAAATGCCTCTGTCCAGCACCGTGTTGGACATGTTACATAGTTGTATGGGTTACGCCATACCCCCGTGTAAGTGTCTTACACGGCGGTATGGATTTGTCATACCGCCACATAAAACGCTACTGTCCCCCAATTTGCAGATTTTTGATCCTCTTCTTTTTCACTCCTTCTTTACTTATGTTTGGTTTTAAACATTATTTAGTGTCATTTTACATATCTCATAGCAGTTAATGGTATGTTTTGCTATGCTAAATTATGGAATGAGTTATTTATGCTTTAAGTTATGAACTCAGCATGTGTTGGTATTATGCTATGCCAAATTTATTTGAATATTACGGTTGATGTCTGAATGCATTATTATTATGCTTTAGCTGTTGAACTTAATGAGTTATGCTTAAATGTAATTTGGATTATGCATGGGTTATATTTAGTTATCCTCATCTATCGCGTAATTAGGATTTTGTATCGATAAGCATTGGCATGATAGTGTTTCTATACTCGACTCTGATATGCTTAGTAATGGGATCTCTGTTAGATTATTCTTTTGTTTAAATGGTATGTTTTAGCTTATCTATGTTAATTATTGTGGTTCGTATCGTGTGATGCATATTGGATACAAGTAGGTTGAATGCCATGTTCATGGTTACTATTTTTATGAGCTTATTATATTAGAATGTGATAGGTGCTATGCATACATTTACTCATGAACTTCCTCTCAAAATAATATGCTATGTTTAAGTGTAAATTATATCATTGCAGGTTTAAGATTATGTATTGTTAATAGTTGGCAGAATATTGTCCTATGTTTGACTCTGATATGTTTTAGAATTCTGAATAGTGCTAAAGTGTATTGATCGAATTATATTGTATGTTTCATCATACGATTTGTGCGGGGTATGACTGACATTATGAATATATGTATACCTCTCCTATACTCTGGATTATGCTTGATGATGATATATATATATATATATATATATATATATATATATATATATATATATGTATGTATGTATTATGTGATTCGAAACATGATTTGTTTTATGCACGACCTGTGCGAGTCAGTCTAGTGGATAGTTAGGCATGCCTAATAGAGTCTATTTAGCTGCAACACCTTTGGACGTTTGGACCCTGATCAGGTCCCCGTTTGGTTCCTCGCGAACCCTTTTAATGTGTTCGGATCCTCGCAATCCTTTTTAATGTGTTTGGATCTTGTTTAAGATCCCCCTCAATAAAATGTTTTAAATAAAATGAAATGATTTTTGATTCGTACCCGTAAGGTACCCTTTGGCTGATTTGTACCCGTAAGGTACTGCCCGTACACTCGTTATCCACTATTGTGAGTCAGCAGGTGCTTTGTTGTTTTGTTTTGCTTCGAAATATCTATGAGAATGTGATATCCGAATGAGCATGATAAGGATTTGAGGAATCAGTTTATATGTATACGAACGTGAATATGGGCTTCAGAATGTGTGTCTTTATTAAGTAAGCATGATTTTATATCTGACCCGATTATCCGCATTTGTCATATGATGTGTTATAAGCTTCAAATGCTTTAAATGTGATTCGACTGATGCATTTACTTTTATAACTTAAGCATGTTTTTATCGTATATAAGCATGTGAATCGGATCAGTGGTGGCTTTAAGTATGCAAATTAATATGTTTAATCTTATGAACTTGTCCTCTTGAATGCTATGAAGGTAGAGCCATGATATATGTTCCCTTGGTTTATGCCATCATAGTGATTTCGGTATGTTGACATGTGTTTACATTATATGGTGTGATAGCGTTTATATTGTGTAGTGTTATGGAGTATTGCTGTGTATGTTATGCCGGTCTCTGCTGTTGTAGTAATTTCAGCATGTTGTTAGGTTTCTATGTTTCTCCGTATGCTGCTACGTGTATTGATGTAGTAATGTGAGGGTATGGTGTATTAGCTTTGTAAGTGGTTTCAGTTAGTGAATGAGCATTGTTGGGTGACGGTCTTATGCATGTTTAAATAGTTAGAGATTATGCGTTGATACTTAATGGATCTGAGTTAGTGTATGTAAGATTTATTCGTATTTCTCGCATGATGAAGTGATGTTATGTTATTATTTTGGTCTCTGCTTTGGAGTGTCTTCGGCATGATATTATTCATATCAGAGTGGCGTAGCGGAAGTGTTGTGCTTTGACCTTGTCAGTCGATTCTCGGCTAGGGTGCGTGTATTATGGCATGATAGTTGTAGGTTTGGACCTCTAGTGGCATTGCATGATATTTGTGTGCATCTCTGCATGATAGTTGCATTGTGTATGAATCAACTTTTTGTTGGTATATGGGTATTTGGGTATGACATCTGCGTGGTTATATTATTTGTGTCTTCGTTTGATCCGCCTTCTGATATCTGATACTTCGGTGGAACCGTTAAGTGTTTGCATATGAGTTTATATGTATTTCTACACGATGATATATGTTCGTTTGTTTAGTGTTGGTTGTCTTTGTTCCTCCCTACTAAGCGTTATCGCTTAGCACGGATTCTTTTCCCATGTAGGTGGCAGGTTTTATTTCGGTTCAAGTCGAGCATCTGCAGGGTTGGCCACATCGGAGTTAAAAGTGTTTTGTCATTTTTAGCTTTAGCTCCTGTATTTGGATTTTGTAATTTTGTAGCTTTTTGCTTATGTATTTTGTCATGTAAGGATCTTATTGTAATTAAATTTTCAGTTATTCCTTCATTTTCTCGTTCGCCTTATGCTTCTGCTATATGATGGTTTGTATATATGCGAGTTAATGTATGTTCAGCTATTGTTTCTTTAAAGTTTTAATTTACGCTGTATTTTCGTATGTCGTCATTGTATGAATGTGTGCTTCCGCTTAGTATATGTGTGCAAGTATGTGAGTGAGTGTCGGGTAGCGCGCCTGCCGGTGCCCTTCCAAGGGGGGCGACGATGGGGGTGTTACACCAATGTATTTTAATTTATCTTAAGCACATTTATACACTTATTTAGTCCTACTAGTTATATTTATCAAGTTAGATTCAATTATACATGCATAAATCACATACATACAAGGTAAACATAACTTAAAATCATACTTCTATCATGGAAAAGGTAGGATATTGTATCCACTAACCTTATTTCCTTGCTCTCCACTTTATAAACTTACTTTCCATGCCTTATCTCCTTAAAACTCCATCTTCTCCATGAAAACCCTAAAGTGGCCGAATTCTCACATTAATATTTACTCAAAACCTTACTTCCTTTTTGCAATATAATTACATAAACATCATCTACATACCCAAACATATCTATTTAAACATTTAAATAAAATTATAGAACCCTAAATCTCTTACCTCCAAATTAGGGCATAACCTTGAACACTTGGTTTTTCCCACTTATTCCTCTCCAAATGAGTTTTTGAAACCATCATCAATGAAATGAGAGGCTATAATTTACTTAGGAGGGTTGGATTTATGAAGAACTTTGAAGAGAGAAGAAGAAAATTGAAGAGAAAGAGAGAGGGTGAAATCCGGCCAAGAAGAGGAATGCGGAGGCTGCTGGATTTGTGAAGATTTCTCTAGAAAAATCTGATATTTTTAGCTTATATAAGGGTCTTAATGGGCCGGGCCAAGTCCAATAAAAGTGGCCCAAACAATTCAAGCCCATTTTCCATTTTTAAGCCCAATTTCCATCCAAAAATTATTTCCCTCACTTCCCAAGCTCAATTTCTCCCAAAACCAATTTCATAATTCTTCAAATATATAATTTAGCCTCTATGTAAAATTTCAGCCCAATCGGAGACCGTTTCTCGGTCCGCTAATTCCCTTCCAGTCCGATAACTCAATTTTCTGTCTTACCGAAAAATTTATTTTTCTTTACCAATTGATTCCAAATAATTTTTTCGAGGTCCAGAACTCCATTTAGAGCTCAATCAAACTTTGGTCAAACCTAATCAACCAAAAGTCAACTAGTCCGGTCCAATTCACTGGTTAAACCGGTTCGGTTCACTTTTCACCCTTAGCATCAATTTCACTCCTATAAACCCATTAGACCTTGGTTCCATCTCAATTAGGGTCACTATTCGATTCAATTCAATTAAATCGTTCCGGTTCACTAATTTCTCACTGTCTCCATAAAATTTCTTTTTCACCACCAAACTATTTTACACACTATTCTGAGTCCATCTATACCTTTTGATAATTTTTCAGAGGTCGTTTACTATATTTAGAGCCTCGGTCAAACTTCGGTCAAACTTGATTACTATTTAAATCAAACCGGAGGCTTTCTTCAAACTGACTTTCGGAGGTTGTTTTAGCTCCGCTTTCAGTTCCGATTTCACCATTAGACTCTTTACGATCCACATATTATTTTCGCGAAATCAGAATTTTTCGGGCGTCGAACAGCCGGGTTCGCTGTATAGCCATCCCGGTGTCACCCTTCCCGGAATCACTATATTTTTAGCACACTTATCAATAAGTTTTGACACTGGCAAACTCACTCCCTACACTGTTCGACACTGCGATCGTCGTGGTATCACTGAAATTATGCACCACTTCTAAGCCGGTATTTGGGCCACTACACTAGTGGTTTGAGCATGTAATTGTGTGAGTGTTTTAGGAGTTAATTGTATGTTTTATTATTTTAATTATTAGTATAGGAGTCTATTGCATGATATTATTTTAATTAGGTGATTTGATTGTGTGGTGAAGAAAAGAAGAAGGATTAGATTGGAACTTTGCTAATACCACCTTAAGAACTTGACAAGTGGAGGAAAGAGAAAAATAAAAGGTAGATATAGAGGAGAGAGAATATGAGGGACAACAATTGCCTCTTCCTATTTCTGCCTCTCTTCCTCTCCGTCTCCCTCTTCTTCTTCTCTTCTTTTCTTTTCTTGTTCTTTGATTTTCTATGCAAACTTGTGAATTTTGAGTTGGTTTTGGCAAATTTTCAGTTTTGGGTAAGTATTTGTTCTTCTTCTTCTTCATCATCTTTTTGTCCTTTGATGAGTTTGTGTTTAGGTTTTGAGCTTTTTGTATGATTGCGTTGGTTTTAGAACAAAATCTGCTTGAGATCCTAAAGGGAAGGAGAAACTAAGTGGGAGTGAAGCCAAGTGATTTTGGGAAGCTTAGAAGTCAAAAGGTTTTGGAATTTATGGATTTATGTATATTTTGATTTTGATTTTGCATTTTGATATGATTTTCTGGAAATTTGTGAGGTTAAACTTATGTATGCCTATATAAATGTTGTGGGTTTTGATTAATTTGAATAGAGATGCCATGGTTATGGTGTATTGAATCAAAGTTTGAAATTGTGTGAGTTAGAAATGAAATTTCTGGGTTTGAGGAACTCTTCATTTTGATTGCTTAATTTGGATGTTTAATTCATGTTAATTAAAATAAAACATGGGTTTTATGTTGTATTATGTGTATTAAATGCTTGTTTTGGATTGTATTGAGATTTGATGAGTCAATTGCAAGTTGGGTTGGTTTAGGGCTTGGAATTCTGCAGATTTTGGCTGTAGGAGTTGGAAAATCGACTCTATCACGAGCGCCACAGAACCCGATTATCCGAGCTCTTGCAGAGAAGAGCCTCTATCGTGAGCGTGACCTTGGTCACGGGAGCGACAGAGTGCTCGGTTCTACCGGGCTATTTGCTGTCGCGAGTGCGACAGAGGCCTACCTACCTGTCCTCGCACGAGCACAAAGGCTATTGTGAGTGCAGCAGTAGGAAAATTTTGCCTCTGTTGCAGGCGCAACACTCGTCGCGAGCGTGACAGTTCCCCTATGTTATTATGTTGTTTCCTTCTATGCTAGTTATCAGGGTGGGTTACTTATGGGATGCAATTGCATTTGTGTATGAACTATTATGTACCTCAATATATGTTTTACATGTGTTGTATTGATGCATGGCCTGCAAGAGTCAAGTTAGTGGATAGTTACGCATGCCTAAAGAGTTTTGTTAGTTGCAGCCCCAATGTGTTCTACACCCTGATCAGGTCACTGTTTGGGTCCTCGCGATCCTTAATGTGTTCAGATCTTGTTTAAGATATCCAATGTGAAAATGTTTTTGGATGAAAATAAGAAAATTATTTTTTACCATACCCACGGGTATTAATGTGTTCACTCGTTATCCGCTACTTTGAGTTTGTAGGCGTTTATGCGATTCTCATACGAATGTGATTTTGTTGTATTAAATGAATATATGTTGTGAAACTCTTATGAATGCAATGCATGATATAAGATTATTATGCTCATATGGATTTACATATACATGTGCCATGTGTGTGTGTTTCTTTCACGGCCATTCTGAATGGTTGTTCATCTTGTGTTTCCCCACTAAGCATTATCGCTTAGCACATGTGTTTCATCCGTGCAGGTGCGGAAGCTGAGGAGTTTGTGGGAGATGCGCAGTAGGCTAGGCCAATACAATAGAAGGGCTTTTAAAGGGAATTGTGTTTTTGTATTTTGTACCTTTTTGTATAACCCTTTTGGTTCCTTTTTGATGTTGTAATCCTCCAGCTGTGTATTTTGTAAATTTATAAAGACATATATTGTACTCCTATCTATTTTTTTGTAATAAATAATATGATATATTAATGAATGAGATTTGAGATTTCTATTGGCAGTTTGAGCCTGTTCTTTCCGATGTAAAGTTTATTTTTATTTATCCTGTTTATTTGATATTTTATTACATGATTGTGTTATAGTTTGGCGACACCCTTATTTATGCGGGGTCCTACTCTCCCTTGTGGGTGAGTTCCCTTATGTATGGGTAGGGGGTGTTACACGGCCAATCAAGTCAACATTGTCATGCAACATACAAGCAAGAGCTAGGCGAGACAGGTGAGGGATGCACATAGGAGGAGCTGCGGGGAAGGATGGATGCAAGCATGAGGAATGCGCAAGGAAGGATGGACGCAAGCATGAGGAATGCGCAAGGAAGGGGCGAGTCACACCCAGGCCGTGACTTGCCTCTGTCTCACCCAAAGAGGCTGGGAACGATGCCCAGCTCCCACTCGAAATGCTAAAAAATTGTTTTTATGCCACAAAACTAAACCAAATGCATGATTTATGCATGAAATCACCTAAAGCACATATTTATGGAAAGTAAATTGAATTTAATACATGAAGAACAACAAACATGGGATGAATAGTAAAAGAACAAGTTAGAGAAGATAATAAATATTAGAAATTGGAAAACTCCATGTACATGATTTCTACATATTTCAAATCGGTTTTTGTGAATATATGATTAAAACAAATATGAATCACAAGAAAGATCAAGTTTACCACCTAAAAATCAAAGGAATCACAAAAATGTGAGATTTAGATAGAAATAAAGCATGAAAATGGTGATAAATAGTGATTTTTCTAGTTAACCTATTTATTTAATTCTGATACAATTTCAAGAGGTTTTTATGGATTAATGAATGAAAATAACAATAAAATGCATGGAATACGCCAGGAATAAGATTGGATCAAACAAATCAAAGTAATCAAAAATCAAAGAATAAACTAATTAAGGAAGTAGCATACTATAAAACTATAATTAAAAAGAAATTAATCAATTTCTTTGGGGCTCTGTATATTACCTTGAGTACTTGTTGCCTCAAGATCAAGAAATTCTAGTGCTTATTGTCTCTCCCTTCTTCTTTGTTCTTTTTGGTTTTTGAAAACAAAGAGAAAACATGAAAGGAGAGAGAAAGAGAAAGCCCCCCTTTTATATAAAACATCATAAGCAATCAATGCTCAAGATAAGAGTTTGAAAAGTAGGAAAGATATCTAATTAATTTTATCCCTTTTTTCAGTTATAAAATAAGCTGGAATATGGAGAAATAAAACAGAGTCTCTCCCCTAACTTAGTGAGCTACAGGAGTGGTTGGAAAAAAAGGGAAAAAGGATAGAAATGCCCCTTCATAGGCATTTCTGGGGCGAGTTACTGTCCCGTGACTCATGGGGAAGAAAACGGCCAGAGCATGAAAGGTGTCCTTGGCCGCGAGATGGGGTGAGTCACGGTTTTAGTCGTGACTCAACTCAAAACACACACCTCATTTTTTTTTAAAAAAAAACACCTAAGAGGGATTTTTAAACCTAGAGAATTTATAGAAAAAAACCTTTTTGAAAATCCCCAAACCAAAGAGAGCCTTAGTGCTTCCGTTTTTATGTTTATTTATGAGCGAACATTATCCTCATTAGGTAACCCTGACAAAAGCCGTCTCAGGACCTAGTGTCTATAGTTGTCCCCAACTTTAGTTAAGCTAGTACATTAGTGTCCAGGTAAGCTAAATTTCAAGGTAGAGAGTTAGAGACGCGTACCTAAGGTGGCTATCTCCTTCATTGTTGATAATTGCTGATGGACTGATTTGTACCAGCTTGTTGGCTTGAATCACTTCCTTAGGTAATGATCTCCTCACTAGTGGTGATTGTTGATGGAAAGAGTGATCCAGTGTTGCGTGCCTGTTGGTCTTCAGGAACCGAAGTGTGTCATCTCCACTTTGGTTGAGTTGGTATGAAGTGCGATCCGGTGGTGCATGCCTGTCGGACATTGGGAACCGAAATCTGCAATATCTATTTTGGCTGTGCTGGTGTGAAGTACAATCCGGTGTTGTGTGCTTAACGGACATCAAGAATCAAAATATGCAATCTCCACTTTGCTCCTTGATTTGGTGATAGGTTGGTGGTAAACTTCATCTTGATCTACTTATGCTCATAGAGAGGCTTTGATGCTCAAGAGAGGCTTTGATTGCTCATGTAAGGCTTTCATGATTTTGAAGGATTTATGCTCACTGAGAGATTTCGATAATTTTGAAGGATTTATGCTCACTGAGAGACTTTGATTTTTTAAAGATATTATACTCCCTGAGAGACTTTGATAATTTTAAAGATTTATGCTCATTAAGAGACTTCGATGATTTAGTTTTTAGCAGTGATCGATGCCAATCGTTATGTCAAACCATAGAGAGGGCTTTAATGCTCATAGGGAGACTTCGAGGATTTTGAATTTTAGTAATGATTGATGCCAGTTAGCATGTCAAACCACAAAGAAGGCTTTAACGCTCATAGGGAGACTTCGAGGATTTTGAACTTTAGCAGTGATCGATGCCAGTCAGCATGTCAAACTATAAAAAGGGCTTTAACGCTCATAGGGAGACTTCGAGGATTTTGAATTTTAGCAGTGATCGACGCCAGTCAGCATGTCAAACCACATTGATGCGAGATTTTGTTAGAGCGTGATTGATTAATGCCAGCTTATCAGCATGTTAAATCACGACAAAAAATGATGTGTGATTGATTAATGCCAGCTTATCGGCATGTTAAATCACATTTGGAAAGGAGTGAGTGTAATTGTTTAATTCCAGTTTGTTCAGCATGTTAAATCACGTTGATTTGGACATTGATGCTTTCTAAGAGGACTTTGGTGGAGGAATAATCAATGCTAGTTTATCTTCATGTTGGATTATTCGGATATTTGGTTGATGCCAACTTGTCGGCGTGTTGGACTAAAGTGATGTGTGGCTGATGCAAGCTTTTCGGTATGTTTGACCCATCGTTGTACGTCAAAGAGACTTTGAATGCCTCGAAAAAGGACTTAATAGTCCGAAGAGACTTGAAATGCCTTCAAAAAAGACTTAATGCTCCGGAGAGACTTGAAATGCCTTGAAAAAGGACTTAATTACTTGTGGAAAAGATTTGGGGCGCCTACAGAAAGGCGTTTTGTTGCCTGTAGAAAGGCTTTTTATCACCTATAGAAAGGCTTTTTAGTAACTATAGAAAGGTTTCTTAGTTAGCTATAGAAAGACTTTTTGTTACCTTAGAATGGTTTTTTAAGTTACCTGTAAAAAGGCTTTTCAGTACCTATGCAAAGGCTTTTGGCTACCTGTAGAAAGGCTTTTTATAGAAAGGCTTTTGGTTACCTGTAGAAAGGCTTTTTATAGAAAGGCTTTTGGTTACCTGTAGAAAAGCTTTTTTAGTTACTTGTAAAAAGGTTTTAACACCTGTAAAAAGGTTTTAAACACCTGTAAAAAAAGGTTTTGACACCTGTAAAAAGGTTTTAACCACCTGTAAAAAGGTTTTGACTACTTGTAAAAAGGTCAGGTTTTGACACCTGTAAAAAGGTTTTGAACACCTGTAAAAAGGTTTTTGTTTATGTTTATTTGTTTGAGCTTTGTGTGTATTTTGGTTCATATTTTGAATTCACACAGTTTGAATGTATTTTGAATGTTTACACTTTGAATGTATTTTGAATTTGTGCATTTTGTATGTATTTTGAATTTGTGCAATTTGTATGTATATTGAGTTTATAGAGTATGAATGTTGAGTTTTTAAAGTATTTCAAGGACTTAAAACTTTTTTATTTTATTATTATTATTACTATTATTATTATTATTATTATTATTATTATTATTATTTTATTTTATTTTATTTGTGTGTTTTAGTTTTAAGTTTTTGAGATTTTTATTATTATTTACATAGGTCAAAGGTGTATTTTTACCCCTATCGTTTGCTAAAATGGATAAATTTACCCTCAACGTTTATTTTTAGGCGAATTTTGCCATAACGTTTGTAAAATGGGAGATTTTTACCCTTACCGTTAGCGGTCAACTAACGTATTAACGGTCAAAGTTACCGGTTATTGACGGCAGGGGAAAAAATCTTCCACTTTTGCAAACGTTAGGGGCAAATTTACACGTTTGAAAAAATGTTAGGGGCAAAAATATGTTTGATTCATGTGTCTAATGGATACATGACACGTGTCCCACTGTAACACCCTTATACCCGTAAATGATGTAGATACCGGTTGTCACATCACTGCACTGCATTGCCAAGCACTGATGATACACTTGAAAGCTCTGAATTTTTTTTTTCATACATAATAATACATATACAATAAGCATAACAATACACTAACATATAACTTACCTACTTATACCATAATTTTACCCAACTACAATCGTATACATGCCATGCAGATTCTTCGGTCCTTGTTGTCGCTAAATCTTCGATTGCTTCTATGTCTTCAGCCACGTCTAACCTTTACAACTTGCGCGCAATAACATTTACGCGCTAAGCATTAAAATGCTCAGTAGTGGATACTTATCCTAAGTTTTCCATACTAATCCTACATGCTTGTTCGCTTAATTATTTTACTGTGTTTGGATTATGGAGACGATTATTTCTAAGTCTTTTAAAACAATTTATAACATACTTTAATGGTGTTCACTAACCTTATCTTCGTCATTACCACTACTATCACTAATCAATGTCTTTACCTTTATCACTACTCTGCAATTCGTTATTCACTAGCATAGCATTTACAATTTCACTATCACTTACACTGTTAACCTTTACACTTATCGATTCTATCGTCATTTGCACTGTTAATCTGTGCACTTATCGATTTCATTATCATTTACACTGTTAAACTTTATAGCTATCAATTTCCACTATTATTTGCTAATTCCGATGTTTTACTTTATCTATTGGTTTCACTCTTATTATAACTATTGTGATTAACTTTATTATGTGCATTAATGACTCTTGTCGCTTAATACTTTGTTTGATTTGTCATTTACGATAAATTTCATATGTACTTCCTTTTTAATACCTTTACCTTTGTAAATAATCTATTAGATTCTTCATTTAATTTGTATACTCAATTGCCATTTAATTCCGTACACTAAATTATTTATTAACTTACTTATAATTTTATCATTATTTCACTACTAGTAACACTGAGCAAATACTATTACTTTCTTTGCATTTCTAATATTTCCTTTACTCATTTACACTATACTAACTCTCTTCAGTTAATGTCATTTATTAAGTTAAATCTTCCGATAAGTCATTTACTTAAATTAATTTCAATTGCGTTTACTCTTATATGGTTATCACTATACATTAATCTCTATATTATTTCTTCCCTTACTATTTCGATTCTACACTTATCAAAAATTTTACCTTACGATATCACTTATCCACTTCATTTCACTTATACACTCATTTTGTTTAACAGTTTCCACTTATCACTTATCTATCAATTGACCTATAACTGTCTCTTCTTACTATTCATTTGGTCCACATATACGTCACTAAAAATTTCCATTTCTAATATGTTATTTCTTTATCGATTCTAGTCACTTATATTATTACTCACATTAACACCCTGTCTATTTTCTTTTATCTTAACAATATTTATTAATCACTCTGTCGTTTATCACCTTTTCTATATAAATCTTTATTTTCCAATATACTTAATTAGGCACTTCGAACATTTAATTTATTTCATCTATACTTAGTTTGTTAATCCCTCTTATTACCTTTATTCAATTAATCTATATTATTGTTTAATTCACTATAGTCTCTCTCAACAATTAACTCTACAAAATAATCCCTCTTTATGTCTTACAATTAAAACACTATCTTTTCATTTCACTTGATTAATATTATCATTATTATCTACCTCATTATTTATTTTCGAATATCCTCTTTTAAATTTTCACACATACACACACACACATATATATATAACCAATTTATCAATTCATTTAGTGGTCTATTTCTCTCTCAATTTGCACGTAAATATTATTATTAGACTTGCTATGATCAATTCCGATTAAGTCCAGTAAATTTCACTTATTTACAATAATACCACTAATTTACTTATTTACCCTTTATTTCCGCTAACATTATAGCTACGTTATAAATCAATTATATTCATTGTACACTTAATATTCAATCGATCAATATAATTCTAAAATTCTTAATTATTCGCTCCCTAATTACAAACACGCACTTATTGTTATGCTCTTTTTATAATTTCATTTTAATCCCTTCTTTCATGCCAATTTACAATTTAGTCTTTAGTTATTACAAAATTGTCATTACTTAATTTCATTATTACATTACTTAATTATTTAGCATACAAATTTCCATCTAATCAATACCATAATATTTCTTTCACATTACACTTTAGTCCCCACAATATTCATTAATTTCCACATTACCACTTCAATTCACTATAATTACAATCATACCACTAGTTATAATTAATCTCACTATTAACTCACAAATTCCATTTTAATCCTTAAACCACTCATTTAAATCATTTATTCATTTATCCACAAATTTTCACTAACTACGATTTAATTAATTAAATCCAATAATTTATTCAATTATTTTCTCAATATAATGATCCATTAAAATTCATTAATTAATTAACTATACTTCTAATTTGCCAATTAGCCTATTTTTATACTAATTTTCTAATTAATCTTATTTCAATTATAATATTTATTAAATCACTCTAATTACATTAATTATACATATATTCCATAATTACTCCACCAATTACAATTATTTACACTTAAGTCCTTAATCTTTTCACTTAATTCCATATACGTCCCTAACCTTTTCATTAATTACATCTATATCCCATCTTTTACATTAATTACATTTATGTCCCATCTTTTACCATAATACCATCCATGTACTTTCTTTTTCACTAATTCCCTTTATGTCCTTATTTTTCACTTAATTACCATTTTGCCCTCACGTATTCAATAGTTACCATTCTTACCTTATTTACTTTCCACTTTACACTTTTACCCCTATTTACTTTTTTAATTACTATTTTACTCTTTTTACACTTAAATACCACTTTTAACCTTATAATTTCACTAAATTACAATTAGGTCCTTATTTTATCACTTTTTCACTATTTTACTATTTTAACCTCACATTTTGTCAAAATTATAATTTTACCCTTCCACTTACACTTTTTACCTAATTTGCTCACTTTTTACCAACTTTTTTATAAAATTACCGTTTTACCTCTAAACTTTCTATTTACTTCATTTTAGTCCCGTTTTCACTCATTTTCACTTTTATCACTATTTTAATCATTCTTATCACTTATTTACCATTATGCCCCTGGTATAAACCCGGTAGCAAATCTACTGACCGGATATGCGGGACATGGGCCCCACAGACCCATTACACTATAAAATGATCCCAATAGGACCATTTTCACTACACTGCACTACACTGATCAATATCATCACTGGATACACTGTAAACACTGCACTGAAATAGACCATCATTGGTCTATCGATAGTGAGTCGCCATGACTTGTACTGCAGTGTGGAATCCCTATGGCTAGCCAATTATATCCTGGACTAGATTTTCCTACCAGACAACTACTAAGGGCAATATTTTATCAATATTCATATAAATATCACATTATGCCATCACACTTATTTTGTCATACACTTCATTTTCACTTACCACTTTACATACACACTCATTAATCATCACTTAATCATATTATGCTATTACATTACATTAATTATTAAAATACACACTTTATTCCTTATAAATACCATTTAGCCAATGAATCACTTTTTAACATCATGCACTTTAATTTTATTTAATCACACATTCATACTCCTTACATATTAAACATGCTATGAATATTATTTATATGGCACAATTCATCATATATTTTGATTAAACCCTTTATATACCATTCGACCACTACTTTACCATTTCATTATAATTTCTTTTAATTCTTTTAATCACTCTATTATGCTTTAAACATATTATATACACTATATCCATCATTTATATACCATAATCATTATTAGATCTTGAGGAAATCCTTTAATAACCATTCGGCCTACAATAGAGTTTTCATTCCAATATGTTTTAATTTCATCTAATCATATTTATACACTATATTAAGTCCATAGATTATGAATATCACATTAGATTCAATTAAACATGCCTAAATCTCATGTTCACACTTGGATATAACCTAAAACATGTACAAAATCAATGGAAAAGGAAGGATAATGTATTTACTAACCTTAGATTCTTGTTCTCCACTTCTTAAACTTCTTTTCCATAGCCTTAGTCCTTTGAAACCACTTCCACCATAAAAGTTCCTATAGTGGCCGAATTCAAAAATCCACATAACTTTAAAACCAAGCTTCCAATATGAAATCCAACATCATAAATGTATTCTACACCCTCAAAATCCCCCATAGAGACCAATAAACTAAATTAAAAACCCTTAAATCACATACCTCAAATCTTGACAATAACTTTGCACACTTGATTTTCCCAACTTTCAGTGCTCCAAATGGACTCCAATAACTTCTATATGATTGTAGAGGAGCTGAAATTTGTCTAGGAGGTTGAATTTTGGAGAAACATTGGAAGAAAGATGAAGAAAAATGGTAGAGAATTGAAGAAAACCCATTCTTTTTTAGAAAAGAAGGAGGTCGGTTTTGGATGGATTTCTCTAGAGAAATCTGGCCTCCTCTCTCCTTATATAGGCCTTAAATGAACCGAACCGGTCCAACTAAGGCGGTCCAACCGATTTAAACCAAAATTTTGGTTTTTCGGTTCAATTGCACTTTTCCACAGCATCTATATGTTTCTCTAATTATTTTCACTTCTAACCAATTCCATTGATCTTAAAACATCAAAATTAGGCTCCCTGAAAAGTTTTACCTCAATCGGAGTCCATTTAGGCCTCGGTTCACTTAAACCGGTTTGATTCGATCAATTTTTCTTCTGCCATAAAATACAGCTCTAAAACTGTCAAAATTCGCAGAAATCACTTCCATCATATTATTTAACTCACTTAACATCTATTAGGCCTCATTAACCACTTATAAACCGTTGGTTAAACCTCGGTCAAACCCCAGTTCAAATTGAACAGAACCGGAGGCCAACTTCAAACTGACTTTTGGAGTTCAATATAACTCCATTTTTGGTTCCGATTTCACCACTAGACTCCTTACTGCCCACAGATCATTTTTGCGAAATTAAAATTTTTCAGGCGCCGGACAGTTGGGCCCACTGTACAGCAACCCCGATGTCATCTGACCCGGAATCACTATCATTTTAACACATTTAACACTAGATTTTCACACTAGCAAACTCATTCTCTACACAGTTCGACACTGCGATTATCATGATACTACTGGAATTACACTCTGACACTTTTAGACCGATATTTAGGCCATTACACCCACTACTAGTCAACTAACGTATTAACGGTCAAAGTTAGCGGCAATTGACGGCAGGGACAAAAATCTCCAATTTTATAAACGTTAGGGAAAATTTTACTCCAAAATAAATGTTGGGGGAAAATTTGTCCATTTTGACAAACGATAGGGGCAAAAATGCACCTTTAGCCTTTACGTAAAAAATGTAACTTGTTAGCCTCCAGCATAGTGCATACAGATAGGCTTATTCTTCTGGATGTCCTCCTTTCGTATGGATCCACATAATTTCTGCTCCATAGGGACTTTACCTTGATCTGATTGTCCAGCGTAGGTGCACGCCAATGTCGAGCTGAAGTTGTCCATTGGCCCATTTTTGCTTGGGAGGTCCATTCTGATTTTCCCTGCAAAGTTATGTGTACAAGAGCATATTCAAGAGATTGTGTGTGCATAAGAAATTAAATGTGAGAAATATGTGCACAAAGATATGTACATGAAATATACGAAGAGGACTAAGTACGTGAACATGTGTAAATGATTGCGTACGTGGTATGTAAGCAAAAGAATTATATATACAGGACATGTGTGTAAAAAATGTATTGTATGTGGGTGGCACATGTACAAAGAATTGTCTGTAATTTAATTGTGGCATTGTGTACAGAGAGTATGTGCAAAGATCTATCATGCCAATAGAATTATGGGTGTGTGACCCATGTAAAGAGGGCACATGCGGGATATGTGCAGAATATATATGAAGAGTGTGCACACAAGATATGTGAGGATACATGCGAAGAATATGCATGTGAGATATGTACAAAGAACGCGTACGGGATAAATGCTGAATACATGCAAAGAATGTGTACATGAGATATGTGCAAAAAAGGTGCACGAGAGAGACGTGCATAAAGTGTGCACATAAAAATGAAGTTTGCAAAGCTATGTGTGCGTGAGTATCTACAGTATGGTGAAAGATGCTTACCAAAGATTTTATGTATAAGGACATGCGCCGAAAATTATATGTGTAAAATTAATTGTAAAATATTTGCTACAACCATGTGTGAAGACATTTGCAAAGAGCATATGTGCAAAGAATATCGCATGGTGTGTGTTCAAAGAATTATTTGCGTAAATAATGGCAAGAAATACCCCAAGGCTATGAAATAATTGCGCCCTATTAGGTACCATAAACTTAAGCTTTTACTTGCCTTTAAATGCACTGAATGAACCATATTCTCAACTGATTCAACCTCAGCAAAAAGAATAAAAGAGTCATTCTCAATGAGGGGCAGGAAGTTAAACATGTAAATAACAAGGTTTACTGAACTAACACGTAAACGTAAGGTATACCAGGCAATCTGTGTGTGTATGTACGAATGGCCAAAATATAATTTTTCATCATTTGAAAGTAAATTCTAGATGCATGTTGAGGATAAGACTCAACTCGAAATCATAAATGCACTAATGGCTTCCCACTCGAAACTTAAGAAACACCATATGCCTCTTCCTACGCGCCAAACCTTATTAGAAAGTCATCTCTGCTAAATGAGATAAGACAAAACCAAGAATCAAGAGGTCTTACATCGATTGTAATGTTAGGCTTAGGTAGATGGCTATGACAGTCACATTTACTTGACTGATAGAAGAACCATTCCCAGTCCAATTGCACATTGTCAAAGTATTCTTGAATTTGGACTTGATAATATTTTAGCTCATCGAGCTCAGAATGACATTTGAGGTTGAAAAGATAACCATTAAGACTTATCAAGTGGTACTAGCTCTACCTTTCTTCTTCTTCTTTTTTTAGGGTATCCCAAGCTTATGTTTCTATTTACATAAAGAATTGACAAGGACTGAACCCCTTTTCCTTAAAGTATAAACCCCATCCTTACTAGGGTGATTTTTGATAGCCTAAAGAATTGTCGAGGATCGAACCATTTTTCCCTAGAGTGTAAATTCCATCCTTACTAGGGCGGCTATTCTTCTAAGGGGAGGCAAAAATAATTTTAGGCTAAAGGTAGTTTTGACATGTGTAATAATAAAACTGATACGCATTTAGCATACTAAAATAAAGGCTCAATGGGTTAGCAAGGGATTGTGAACTAAGGGCAGGAAAAGTCATTTAGAGAGATATACAAAGAAGGGTTGCCTAAATCACTTATTAGTTTCTGCTTTATCTCGGGGTCGATTTGACGGGCAATCGAAAAGGTTCTAGTGCTCTTAGTGAGTTTTCATCCAATCCCTTAATCGCAACTAGTTTTTCTTAATTTGTTTTCAAAACCGGCTCAAGGTGTTCTGAAATTAGAAATTGCCTGGTAAAGTTGAGATCTTCATGAGGTCTAGTAATCAGAGATAAGACATACTTATCCTTTGTTTAACTCAAATGGAATGAAATGCAAATTTCTAGAGCTAGGATCAAAGCCATTCGTAATTGAGAACTACTAGGACAAAGTCAAACTTTTGACTGAGGGTACCTTATTAGGTGCAACCATATCAATGTTTTAGAGTACAACCTAACAAGATTTAGGTATTATAATTTATATACACAAGGATTATGTGAGCTTATAAAGAATTGTGTGTGGAACATGCCAAAGAGCCATGTGTGGCGTATGTTGAAATACAAGGGTTCGCATATGATGAAGTCATGTACGGGATTATGTACAAGAAATGTGAGTGGAAACATATAAAATATGTGTGAAAATGTGTGTGTGGAACACGTACATAAAACTATGTGTGTAGGGCATGTACACGAAATTACAAAGCATATACACCAATCATTGTGCATATGGAATTTATACAGATTTATGCGTGTCAAATATATTCGTGCAGACCTATATGTGCAAAGTACTTATGAGATACTATATGCAACAATGTGTATTACATGCAATATGTCCTACTATGTACAGGAATTTGTACTATATGCAAAAATATATAGACCACTTCCTAGATAGTTATGTGATCCAGTTGTGAGTGTGACTCGATTGTTGTCCCCGGTTCTAACATGCTAAATGCTGACAGCTCTGGACAAGATGCTCTAATAAAATGACTGCCGGGATCCCTAAACCACCGTGGTAAACGGTCTATAATTGCTTCAAAATCAAGGGGAGTTATAATTAAGCATGTGAAAAAATTATATGCACAAAA
Source organism: Excoecaria cochinchinensis (assembly GCA_947683425.1). Classification (NCBI taxonomy): domain Eukaryota; kingdom Viridiplantae; phylum Streptophyta; class Magnoliopsida; order Malpighiales; family Euphorbiaceae; genus Excoecaria; species Excoecaria cochinchinensis. Next base: position 6,760,276 of record CANTUQ010000208.1, read on the forward strand.
TGAGATGTATATGTTTTATTTATTATTACAATTTCATAAAAATCTTAAACATGACATGTGTTTATGCAACACAGACAAACACATGCAAAAGAAAGAGAGAAATTTCCCAACCTTATTACTCACACACCGGAGGTCATGCAGTCTTTTTCCTAGGCGAGTTTAGTCCATGGGTTAACAAGGAACCCCAAGCCGACAGCATAACCTCCCTTTATTGAAAGCACATGAAGATGAATTTTGGCCATTGTGTATTTAAATTATACAATTAAACTGAAATGTGCCCACCGGGGCATGAAAACCTTTGATGAGTAGATATCTAAATCTATTTGGATTTATTCAATATATAAAGGCCCACATCACAAGCAATGTATTATGATGCATGCCCCTTAATGTAAGTGTTTATGCCATTACATGTGTTTTATTCTAGTAATATAGCTTTAGGGCCACCCAATCATGATCCCTACCAATAGGTATAACTCGTCGTGAGAATAGCGACCAGTCGGGTCATCATTTGATATACCAAATGGTACGAGACTTGGGTTGGTGACTATCCCTAATTACTTCCCTACATTGAGTAAATGTAGGGTTGTATTTTCGGGAATGCACCGAGGTTAAAAGAGGGACGCTGTAGACACCGGGTCCCGAAACGATCCAAGATCAGGATTACCTGATGATGAAGATAAAGACTAATTCATGAGCAAGAAAATGGGAATCGATCATCTCTTTGTCAAATTCTTTTATTTTCCTCAAAATTCTTTTAAAGTGTTTATTCTTATTTTTATTTTTATTTTTATTTTTATTTTTATTTTTATTTATCCATATTTTGCATTTTATTTTATTATATTTTATGAAAAAAAATTAAAAAAAAAATTTCGGCCGCGATTGGGCTACCGCGCGCTGCGCGGAATCTCGCCTGATCGGCGAGATTTCTCACCGATCCGCGCACTCTCGCCCCACGATCGGCGAGATTTCTCGCCGATCCTGCCCAGTCTCGCCGACTTTCGCCATTTTCCACCGAAAATCAACTTTTTCACATTTTTAAGGTAAAAAATGATTTTTTCTTGCGATTTTTTCAGATTTTGTTACACTACAAGAAAATACACGATTCCCGACGGAATTTTACCGACGGTATCAAAATCGTCGCTAAATAGCGACGGAATAAACATTTCGTCACTATTTAGCGACGAAAATTATTTCCGTCGCTAAATAGCGACGGAAATAATATTCCATCGCTAAAATAGCGACGAAAAAAGAAGTCCGTCGCGAAAAGAAGCGCCAAAACTTCCCTCCATAAATTGCAACAGAAATTTGCGACGGATATATAAATCCGTCGCTATAAAAAAAATTAATTTACATTTAGCGACGGAATATTATTTCGTCGCTAAGTATAGCGACGGATATCGAATTCCGTCGCGAAAAAAATAAGCTTTAAAAAATAAAAGAATTTTAGCGACGGAAGTACTCTTTCGCCGCTAATTACCGATGGAATGGATTTTCGTCGCTAGTTTTGCCGACGGAAGTACTAATCCGTCACTAATTACCGACGGAACACAATTTTCGTCGCTATTTTTAGCGACGGAAATACATTCCGTCGGGAAATCTAAATTAAATTCAGATTTAACTCCCTCCCCCCTGATCCTCTCTCTCTCCTCCCTTTCCCCTCACTCTGCCTCCGGTGTCCGATCCCGTGCCCTCTCGCCGCCGACGACCGCCCCTCCCCTCCGATCGCCGATCCCCTCCCCTCCTCCTCCTCCTCCTCCTCCTCTCTTCCCTCCCTTCTCTCTTTTTTTCCCGCCCCGATCTTCCCTTCTTCTTCCCTCACTGCCGTGCGCCTTCTGTTCGCCGCCGCCATCGACCGCCGCTGCTCCGGTGTTGGCTTCCTCTCCTCCTCAGCCTGGTCGACCTCCCTCCTCCGTCTCCTCCTCCTCTCCTCTCCTCCGGCGTCTGGTAAGCCAACAGACCTTTTGAGTTTATTTTTTTTTTAATTATTATTATTATTATTATTATTATTATTATTATTATTATTATTATTATTATTATTATTATTAATTTATTTAACTTAATTAGACAATGAATTATTGTTGATTGATTGTTGAAATATATTATTATTGTTAGAATAAATTATTATTGTTGAATGTTGAAATAGATTATTATTAATTTATTAGACAATGAATTATTTAACTTAATTAGCCAATGAATTAACTTAATTAACTATTGTTCAAAGAAAAAATTAATTTTTAATTAGTGTTGATTGTTGTTAGAATTTTATTAAATTAGTTATGTTAATTAAATTTTTTGTTATTTTTAAAAAATACAATGAGTTAGACAATGAGTTAACTTAATTAATTTATTAGACAATGAATTATTTAACTTAATTAGACAATGAGTTAACTTAATTAAGTATTGTTCAAAGAAAAAATTAATTTTTAATTAGTGTTGATTGTTGTTAGAATTAATTTAAATTAGTTATGTTAATTAAATTTTTTGTTATTTTTAAAAAATAAAATGAGTTAGACAATGAGTTAACTTAATTAATTTATTAGACAATGAATTATTTAACTTAATTAGACAATGAGTTAACTTAATTAGAAATTGTTCAAAGAAAAAATTAATTTTTAATTAGTGTTGATTGTTGTTAGAATTAATTTAAATTAGTTATGTTAATTTAATTTTTTGTTATTTTTAAAAAATACAATGAATTAATTAGTGTTAATTGTTGTTAGAATGTTAAACATTTGTTGAAATAGATTATTGTTAGTGTTATTAACAATAGTAGGATTATGGTTAATTAATAAAATGACAAATTTAATGTTGTTAGTATTATTATACATAAAATAATAAGATTAGCATTTAGAACACCACAACTTTCATTATTTATATCTCATTCTTATACCATTCATTATATAATTAAAGATAATTTTTTTTGTGAAAAAATAGAAAATATATATATATTTTAGCGAATGAAATGATAAAAAAATTAGAATATGATAATTCGACAAATTGTGTAGCGCCAAAAGTTTGAAAATACCAATTCTCATAAAAATATATTTGGATATGTAAATAATAATAATAATAATAATAATAATAATAATAATAATAATAACAATAATAATTTCCTTTTGTTGAAATTGTGGATTCTGAAATATAATGAAAATAATAATTTGATTTATACTCATTTTTATTATGTGAACCAAACTAATTTTTATTAAGTTTTGCTTTTTTTGAATTAGATTTTTATAATTCTATTTGATGCTGTCTCCTTCTTCATGTAACAGTTTTGGAATTAATTATGAGTAATATAGATAGATCTTGGATGTATAGACGAAAAATAAGAGATGGTTACATTAATCCTGAATTTGTGAAAGGGGTTCAGTCGTTTATTGAATATGTCAGTTCTCAACCTGCATTTATGGACGGGGCTAAAATAAGATGTCCATGCAAAAAGTGCCAACATCTTCGTTATTTGTCAGTCGATAAAGTGTATTTTCACCTGTTACGAAAGGGATTTGTGCAAAATTATTTTGAGTGGACACGACACGGAGAACCATCAATCTGTAGTACATCGAGTGGAAATGTGGGTAACATGTGGACAACTGAGGGTGAATTTGAAAGAGAGGGGGAATTTGTAGCTGATGATGTAGGGGTGACTGATAATCCATACGTTCAAATGGTTTACGATGCAGCTGGCCATGATTTTAGGGAAAGTACACCAATGTTGGAAGAACCCAACGAAAATGCAACAAAATTTTATGATTTGCTAAATTCAGCAGATCAGCAGTTATGGCCAGGATGCGATAACATGACTCAGTTATCTTCTGTTGCTCAGATATTGAATATAAAATCCGAATGCCATATTTCGGATCGAGGTTTTGACCGAATTCTTGCTTGGTACAATAAATCATTGCCTCCTGACCATAAAATGGTTGATAATTTGTACAATGTGAAAAAACTGATCAGTGGTTTAGGTTTGCCTGTTGAGAAAATTGACTGTTGTCGGTTGGGATGTATGTTGTTTTGGAGGGATGACATCAATTTACAAGAGTGCAAATTTTGCAGTCAACCTAGGTACAAATCTAAAAGAGGTGGTATTCAGCAGAAATTGGTACCTTGGAAACGTATGTATTTTTTTCCATTGACTCCCAGGCTTCAAAGACTATATGCATCCGAAGTTACTGCACCTCACATGAGATGGCATGATGAGCACGAAAGTACAGGTGGAATAATGAGCCATCCATCCGATGCAGTTGCATGGAAACATTTCAATAACACCCATCCTGATTTTGCTGCTGAATCTCGAAATGTTCGAGTATGTTTGAGCACTGACGGATTTCAACCTTTTGGTCAATCAGGGCAATAATATTCATCATGGCCAATCATAATTACTCCATATAATTTGCCTCCATGGATGTGTATGAATGAGGCATATATGTTCTTGACAGTTATTATTCCAGGACCTAGAAATCCGAAGCACAGAATTGATGTATATTTGCAGCCGTTGATTTATGAGTTGCAACAGCTTTGGGATATCGGTGTTGAAACATATGATGCATCACTTAAACAGAATTTCATGATGAAAGCAGCATTAATGTGGACGGTCAGTGACTTCCCTGCCTATGCTATGTTGTCGGGTTGGAGCACGGCTGGAAAACTAGCATGTCCTTACTGTGGCGATGATTCAGATGCGTTTTATCTTTAACATGGGTGCAAAACTTCTTGGTTTGACAACCACAGGAAATTCCTTCCACCTGATCACCCTTTTCGACGGAACAAGAACAAATTTCTTAAGAAAAGAGTTGTTCTTGCAAGTCCTCCTGTTATCAGAAGCAGTGAGCAAATTTTACAAGACATTGATGAGTTGGGTTTACTTAAGGTAACAGAAGTTGATGCTGATGAAGTTAATGGAAGAATCAACAAAAACTTTGGTTGGAGGAAAAGAAGCATTTTTTGGGATTTGCCATATTGGAAGACTAATTTGTTACGGCATAATCTAGATGTGATGCACATTGAAAAAACTTTTTTGATAATGTGTTCAACACCATTATGAATATAGAAGGGAAGACCAAGGACAATTCAAAATCACGAGCGGATTTAAAGTTGTTATGTAGAAGGCCCGAGTTAGATAAAGATTTTTTAACCGGAAAATATCCCAAAGCATGCTACACTTTGGACAAAAAACAAAAGGAAGTTTTGTGTGATTGGTTAAAAGGACTAAAGTTTCCGGATGGTTACGTCTCCAATTTGGCAAGGTGCGTCGACATGAGAAAGTTCAAATTATTCGGGATGAAAAGTCATGATTGTCACGTTTTCATGCAGAGGCTACTCCCAATAGCATTTCGAGAGTTATTGCCGACAAAAGTGTGGGAAACTATAACAGAGCTAAGTATGTTTTTCAGAACATTAACGTCCTACGAGATAAGTGCGGCAGATATGGCAAGATTGGAAATAGAAATTCCAGTAATCCTGTGCAAACTTGAAGCAATATTTCCTCCAAGTTTTTTTGACTGTATGGAGCATCTCCCCGTGCATTTAGCACATGAGGCGAAACTCGCTGGTCCGGTTCAATATCGTTGGATGTATCCATTTGAGCGGTAACTATCTATGACACACCATTGCAATTATATTATACCTTTGTATGCTAATTAATGGTATTAAGATATATCATGTAGGTATTTGTTTCACTTGAAGAAGAACATCAAAAATAAAGCTAGAGTTGAAGGTTCAATATGTAATGCTTATTTGGTCGAAGAAGCAAGTACTTTTTGTTCGCATTATTTTGAGCCTCATATACACACGAGACAGCGGAAAGTACCACGTAATGATGATGGCGGGGCATCAAGTAATCAGGACGAAAACTTATCCATTTTTACATATCCTGGGCGTTTACATGGCCGTTCAATAAGGAAAATGCGAATAGAGGATGAATTAATAGCGGCCCATAGTTATATTTTATTGAATTGTGAGGAAGTTTGTCCTTATGTTAGGTAAGGTTAATATATACGCTACATTGTGATATATTGTTTTACTATGTAAAGAGTGTAATATATAAATTGATATTGGCATTTTAGATTATTTGAGGAATGGATACGGGAGCTAATGCCTGAGAAAAATGAAACTGAGGTGAACAAGGAAGTCGAAAAGCATTTTCATGATTGGTTTAAGACATATGTAAGTTGTGATTTTCACCATATATGTCCATACATACATGAATATATGAAATATATGATTGCATTGATGTTAGCTTATTGGAATATGTAGGCATCAACAAATGCAATTGACAACAACTACATCACTGATCTTGCAAAAGGACCTTTGCGATATGTTAAATCATTTCCGGTGTATTTCGTGAATGGATATAAATTTCATACACAGAGTCACGGTCATAATAAAGAAACGGTAAATAGTGGGGTTTGCATTCAAGGAGAGTTGATGGATTATTATGGGCAAATTGTTGATATAATTGAAGTCGAGTATCCCGCGTTGCCAATAAAACGTTGTGTGTTATTCAAGTGCGAATGGTATGATCCAACTATTAACGTGGGAACAAAAATACATACCAGATACAATTTAGTTGAAGTCAACCAGCGTAGAAGATTGAGGAACTTTGAACCATTTGTGTTGGCAATGCAAGTGGGCCAGGTATATTATGTCTCCTATCCAAGCGTAAAGCGAGACAGATCGGAATGGTTTGCAGCATGCAAAGTCAAACCAAGAGGCATTTATGAAAGCAAAGGCGCCGGACAAAGTGAACGTTCTGAAAATAATGATGCATTTCAGGAGGAAGAACCGAAAGTTCATGAAATCAACAACTCTCTGCATTTTGAAGATAACGAACCATTGAACTATGCGGACAATGAATTTGTTGACACTGATGGTGAGGATGATGAAGAAACTTTGGTTGGCGATGGATCTGATGACGAGCCAGAATTTTCCTCTTATACATCGGAAAATGAGGATGATTTGAATTACGATTTACAGCTTAGTGACGATAGCGAATAATTTTTTAACTACTTGCTTATCATGTGAGACCAATTAATATTGCACTGACTTGGATATTAATTTAATATGCTTATTACAATGTAATTATTTTCTATTATCTGACAATATGCATTTTTCTTATAATGGCAGGTTGAAAAATGTTTAAGCGAAAGAAGAGAACGTCGATTCCTCCGCGTCTCAGGTTGCATGATGGCGATGACAGTACTGGTACTGGAGGATCCCCATCGCATGGGAATAATGCCAGCACTGAGGCTGCCGCAGCATCACCGCCCATCTCTGATGCACCATCTACCATTCCTTCCACTGATTCCACTCCTATGGCACACCCAGAATCTATGCCAGCTCAGGGGTTGGGAACAGAACAAGCGGAAGAGCCTACGCCTGGCTCAATTGGAGAGGATGGAAGAATATACATCAATATCACAGCTAAGGAGTAAGTAATTAATATTTCACTTCATTATGATTTCAATGACAGTTATTACTTGTACTAACATTATTTACATTGTTGTATCTTAGATTGAATCCTTCAGGAAGGTGTTCACGCATAATGATAACCTCTTTCAAAAACAGAATTGAATACAATGGGTTTGCCTGGAAGAATGTGTCAGAGGAAACAAAAAATTTTTATTTCGAAGAATTCAAGGTAAAACATTTATGATAAAGTCGGTTACATAACAAATTATACTTTACACTTGCTTACATAAAAGTTTTTTTTTGTTCTGTCTGTCTCATAAGAAACAATGTTATTGGAATTCGGCGTTGGACGATATCATGCCTTCAGTGTGGGAGACTCGTGCGCGGGCACGTTACAGAGATTTAATCTGCTTGATAAAAAATGGTGGTGTCCGACCTCCCTACATGACCGAAGAGATATGGGCACATTGGAGACAGTATTGGACGACCCCTGAAGCCATTTCCGTCGCATCGCAGAATTCTAGTAACAGACGGGGAGGACCTGATGGACTCAGTTCATGCTTGCATACTGGAGGATCGTTGTCGCATCGGGACCATGCAGATAGACTTGTAAGTATTACAAAATATTACTTTTACTGCTGTAATTAATGGTTAGGATATATGAATTTTATCTTATTACCATAGAGGAGGATGGGAATGTTACTTGTGTGAGGAGTTTGCTTTGTTGTTGAATGTTGGATTGTAGCGTAGTCTCGAAATTTGAAGTATTTTTTGTCTATGTATACAGGAGGTATGTTCCAAATATAGGGGAAACTCTGCCGAAATTTAAATAAAAACTTTACAAAGTATTACTTTTACTGCTGTAATTAATGGTTAGGATGTCTGAATTTTATCTTATTACCATAGAAGAGGATGGGAATGTTACTTGTGTGAGGAGTTTGCTTTGTTGTTGAATGTTGGATTGTAACGTAGTCTCGAAATTTGAAGTGTTTTTTTGTCTATATATACAGGAGGTATGTTCCAAATATAGGGGAAACTCTGCCGAAATTTAAATAAAAACTTTACAAAGTATTACTTTTACTGCTGTAATTAATGGTTAGGATGTCTGAATTTTATCTTATTACCATAGAAGAGGATGGGAATGTTACTTGTGTGAGGAGTTTGCTTTATTGTTAAATGTTGGATTGTATCGTAGTTTCGAAATTTGAAGTGTTTTTTTGTCTATGTATACAGGAGGTATGCTCCAAATATAGGGGAAACTATGCCGAAATTTAAGTAAAAACTTTACAAAATATTACTTTTACTGCTGTAATTAATGGTTAGGATGTCTGAATTTTATCTCATTACCATAAAGGATGATGAGAATGTTACTTGAGTGAGGAGTTTGGTTTGTTGTTGAATGTTGGATTTTGAAGTGTTCTTTTGTCTATGTATACAGGAGGTATGCTCCAAATATAGGGAAAATTCTGCCGAAATTTAAGTAAAAACTTGTACGAATAGTCAATAAATTATAGTTCATCTTTAATTTTTTTTATGTTTACAGGGAGCATCGATGGGTCGACCGGCTACCTATGGTGAGGTATTTTTACACACCCACACCAACAAGCATGATGGTCAAACGTTCGTCAATGATCGGTCAAGGGTTTTACATGTATGTCCAAGTTACTATAATTTACAAATTTTAAATATTACTTATTATTAATCGTTACTTATTGTAAAACATTTGTCCTACGACAGGAACAAGTTCAAGATGCAATTCAGCAACGCTCACAGACTTCTGATTATGTTGATGCGAATCAAATCTATTGTGACGTGTCTGGCGGTAGAGACCAGCGAGGACGAATATTTGGCTTAGGTTCTTTGGCCAAATCCTGTCACTCGCATGCCTCAAGTTCAAGTACTGCCGCATCACATAGACGGTCTGAATCCAGGCGAGTCCATGAACTTGAGAATACTGTACATGAGCTGAGATCTGAATTGCATCAGTCACAGACTCGATGGCAGCAATCTATCGACTACATATCTGAGCTGCGCAATGAGATGGCAAATTTGAAGAGTATGGTGTCATCGCAGCAGTCCGATCGTACTTCTCAGCCGCCGCCGCCGCCGCCATCAGCTTAATTAGTTATGATTCTGTATTAAACATGGATATTATGTTATTACATAATTACTAACTTTATAACTAGTACAATTATTAAATTCGACTATTATTGTATATTAAAATTTAGATATTATTTTCATTTGCTCATTATTTTGCAATTAATTTTACAGGTTATAATTTGGATTATAAAAATATAATTGTTAATTAAGGGGGGAAAAATTTTTTAATTTTCCTACGGATTACCGACGGAATAGTGCATTCCGTCGGTAAATAATTCCCGACGGAATAGTGTATTCCGTCGGCAAAAAATTCCCGACGGAATAATGTATTCCGTAGGGAATTTTTTGCCGACGGAATACACTATTCCGTCGGGAATTATTTACCGACGGAATCGTGAATTCCGTCGGTAAATAAATACCGACGGAACCGTGAATTCCGTCGGTAAATAATTACCGACGGAATAGTGTATTCCGTCGGTAATTATTTATCGACGGAATTCACGGTTCCGTCGGTAAATTACCGACGGAAAATCCATTTCCGTCGGTAATAATTACCGGCGGAATATTTTCCATCGGCATTTTATTTTCCCGACGGAAATTACACATTTTTCGTCGGTAATTTTCGTCGGGAAACGTGTATTTTCTTGTAGTGTTAAAATTTGACAAATATTATTCAAAATGGCTGGGTGTTAAAAGTCAAAAAAATAACAAAAAATAATTAAAAATAAATAAAAACATTAATTGTAAATATTTGACTTTTAGGATTTTATTTTGAATTTTTGAGTGTTTTTGTTGAAATTGGGGAAGAGGGAAATGGAAAAAAGCTTGAAGTGGACTAAATTGGGCCAGAGAATGGGGTTTTGATGGAGGATTTATTCATTTTTGGGAGAAGGAGAAAAGGAGGGATTTTTGGCTAAAAAAAAAAAATTTCTAAGTGAATTGATCTTTTCTAAGGCATTTTGAGAAAGGTGTTCTTAAGGAAGATAGTGCATTTTTGCTGGAAAAATAAGAAATTTATTGTTCTTGGAGTTCATCTTTTCTTTTTCTCAAAATTTAAAATCATTTTCTTTAATCTTCTTAATTCTCTTTCCTTTAATCTAAAAAATTTTCTTCTTTAATTCGATTCTAGTTTTTCTTGGATCTAAAAATTTCTTTTATTGAGCTTGAAAACTTTGAGAAAGGAAAATTAATTCCTTAACTTGAGTTTTCTCATCAAACATCAAATACAAAAAAATCAAATCATTTTTTGAATCTTAGTGTTCTTGAGTTATTTGAAACATGAACTCAAGATTTTCTTGAACATCTTTTTTTCGAGTTTATTCTCGGATCTTAACAAGAGAATAGATCGGGATATCTTGCTTCCATATCACTTAATTCTGAGGATAAAGATTCTTGGATCCATTTTTTTATCCTATTCTTATTTCATCTTATTCATGTTAATTTATTTCATCTCATTTTACTTTACTTTTTGTATTAATGCATGTATGTGTTTTTTTTGGGTTGAGATTTATTCTCTAGCATGAGTTTTCAATTTTTATTTTGTCATTGGCATAGAAATGGATAAATATATATGATGTTAGGAGATGAAAAATAAGATTTGCATGATTTTCTCTTTTATTATCATCCTTTGTGATTTTTTTTTTTTATGTTTAAATGTTATTATTGTATATTGCATGTTTAATTGCCTTCCTTTTATTTACTCATTTAATTTCATTAGCTTGTTGTTGTTGTTATTATTATTATTATTATTATTATTATTATTATTATTATTATTATTATTATTATTATTATTATTGTTGTTGTTGTTGTTGTTGTTGTTGTTGTTGTTGTTGTTGTTTTTATTATTAGTATTGTTATTACTATTATTATTTTCATTAGTGTCATTATATTTCGCATGGTGTTATTTCATGATTTAGTTATTACTATTATTATTATCATACTTTGCATGATCTTTAATTATTGTTTTTTATGTGTGATGTTCATATATTGAATTAATGTGTTTAATTTAACTTATTTTATGTTGATGTCTTAATTTTACACTAGATTTCATTTATTTTTATTTTTAATTGATTTTGGAATTATTGCTAATATTTTTTCTATTGTTGTTTTTTTTTCATTGGGGTTAAAAATGTTGTGCTTAATTTTTGAGCATTGCCATGACCAAACGAAGGGGTCGCGATGCGTAGGAGTTTACATCACTTGGGTGAGACCTTTCCTATCCCTATTTACATTATTGTATTTGTTTGTAAATAAAATAGTTTATTTTATGCGTGTGCCAAATAAAAAATCACAAAAATATTTTGTACAACTAAATTGAAATTTTTATTAATAAATTAGGACCAATATCCTAGATTTTAGCCAAGAATGCAAAAATATCGCGGACTAAAACGAAGAGTTGATTTTATTAAAAATGGGATCACTCATCCCGATTTTCACGACAAATAACAAAAATAACTCTTCGATCCATTTTTAGGTGAGCATGAAGGAACCAATGTTCCTAAACCGAATAAATATCCCAATTTATGTATGTTATCCTTTTGATTGATTTTGTGTGATTGTTTAATTTTATATCTTGTGGACCCTTGTAATTAATTATTTTTAGGGCAAATTTATTTTCTTTCACTTGGGGATTGTATTATGTCCCGATTTTCATTTTTAATTTTATTCAGTTTTTCTTTTCATTTGGGGGATTGTATTTGTCCCAATTTCTCTTTTGTAAATGGAGTGGCTTTATGTGTTTACCGATTTATTTACAGCGTAGAGGTTAGATGACCTTTTCCAATTTCTTGTATATTGGGTGGCGACTCCAAAAATACCTCAAAGGTGCCTAAAGGTTTCATGGGACTGGATGAACTTTCCAATGTTCTATTGGGTAAGAAATTCCAAAATGTCTCATGTTGCCTAAGATCAAAAGACGCAAACCAATCCCTCGAGCCCTAAAAGCGGGTCTCGCCTAAGAGGGCCTTTGCTTGATTCGGCGCGCGTCACAGTGGCGATTCCACTGGGGAATTTGTGACTTTGCTCTGAGAGTGCCTTGGTTAAAATATAATTGAGTTTTTAAAACCTAAAATTTCATCCCTTTTTCGAAATTGCATTGCATTTCATTAGAGCCTTAGAATTATGTTAGTTTGGTCCCTATTCTTACCCTGGTGCATTCCCGAAGCATGACCCTACGTTCACTCAATGTAGGAAAATGTTAAGGATAATCACCAGCCCAAGCCTCGTACCACCATGGTATATTAAATGGAGACCCGATCGGTCATTATGCTCGTGATGAGCTAGACCTGTTGGCAGGGACCATGCTTGGGTAGCCCTAAAGTATCACCACCTTTGACCAAATCTCATGTAATGGCAATAGATACTTCCACTAGGTGAAATGTACCATAATACCGTGCTTGCTATTTGGGTCATCATATATTGAACAAAATCAATCAAATTAAAATGGTCTTCATCAAAGGCTTTCATGCCCCGGTGGGCCCATCTTAATTTAGTTGAATTGTTTAAATACATAATGGCCAAACACCCATACGTATGTACATTAGACAAGAAGTGTTATGTTGCCGGTTTTCCACCGTGTGCCATACGTGTCCAATAGGTTCCCTATTGACCCTTAGATAAAGCCCACCTAGGGAAGAGACTATATTACCTCATGTGTGGGAGAAATAAGGTTGGAAGGATCTATTTGCTTGCATGTGTTTGTCTATACTGCATCAGCACGACCATGCATTGCACCTCGATCATGCATCATCCTCACAAAGGTGTGTTTTGCAGCCATCATAGATTCGTCCATGTGGTTTAGAGGTTCTGATAATCGGCTAAGAAAGATTTCACCCTTGGGGTTATCAGGGCTAGTGTCAGATCAGAGTTCGGATTCTTTTTTGGAGGGCAGTGAGGTATTCTCTTCTGAATCATCGATAGAGACAAGCATGTGTAATCCATCAAGTGGTTCTGATGCAACTAGGGTAATGATTGCCGAAGAAGTGGGGAAAAGAATGGAAGAGTTTGAGGCGAGAATGATGGCAATGACGGGAAATTTAACTGCCACCTTAGCCCCACTAGCTGGGCAACAGGCTGCTGCTCCAATTAGGGAGCAAGATGAACAAGGGGCTGCTATAGAGGATCCCCCAGCGACAGTTGATCCACCTGCGGTTAAACCAAGGGAGCCAGTGCCTGTTGAGTGCAGAGAAGGCCTTGAATCTGAGATTGACTTATGGGAGGAGCAAGAGGAACAGATGGTAGTAAAGGGAAAGTCGCCCAAGCTGGAGGATGCAATGTGGAGAAAGATGGAGGAGAAGTTTGAGGCCATGACAAGGATGTTGAAGGTAGGAGGAGGAATAAATCCTGAGGATCGGGAGCTGGATAGTGATGATCTAATCCCTCTAAATTTCAAGATGCCTGATGTCCCGAAGTTTGATGGCACATCGGACCCCACTACACACATCAAGCAATACTCTTTGATAATGAAGGGTACTACGCTAATAAAAAGGCAGAAGGTACAGTACTTCTGTTTAAGTTTGATAGGCCCTGCGGTGGACTGGTATCATGGACTGGACCGGAGAATAAAAGAAGACTGAGATCTATTAAAGGAGGAGTTCCTCCAGCAATATGACTGCAGTACAAGGATAGAGGTCACTCTAAAAGATCTAGAGCTGCTGCAGCAAAAGCCAGGCGAGTCATTCCATGAGTACCTAACTCGATGGAGGAACCGGGTAATGGAGATGAAGAAAAAGCCGGATACTACGGACCAAATCAGGATATTTATCAGGAATGCTAGCCCATATTTGAAGGATGGGTTAAAGATGAAGGGGTTGAAGGACTGGGAGTCCCTAAAAGATATAGCCATCGAAGCTGAGGCCGAGCATTTGGATAAAATAGCTAAATCTACAAACATGGCCTCTGGCAAAAGCAAGGGAAACAGCAGTGGTAATGGGGGCAATTCTGGGGCAGCAGAGGTCTCAATCACGGCAGCGACTCAGCGTTACCTCACTATCTCGGGTAAGCCATTATCTTGGCACTTCACTCGTCTTATCAAGGAAGGGAAATTACAATGCCAGCTGGACCTACCCCAAGCCAAGGCCAGCCTAGACACAGAATAGACTGGTATTGTGCATATCATCAGTACACAGGGCATAGAATAGACTATTGTCGTTCTCTGAGAGATGAGATCGCATTCAAGAATTGGTGTTTGGCCTGGAGGATGGAAGAAAGCATTAAAGTTGTTACAATGCCTTTCCTTTTCTAAAGTGTATTCCTGAACTATGCACTTGTTTCTCTTTTCTGTTTTAATAATATGGGCTTTTCTTATATATGTATTGTCATATCTTATTGCATCAAGCATAAGTGATAATCGTGATTAAGGCATTAGTTTAATAAACACTGTTTCATTTAGTTTTAATAAATAGTAATCTTGGTTGCATTCAACTTGACTCCTGAAGTGAGATAAAAAAAAATAGTTGCAATTAGGGGATTGGATGGAAACTCACTAAGAGCACTAGAACCTTTCTGATTACCCGTCAAAGCATTTCCTGGATGAGGCTGAATCTAGAAGATGATTTAGGCAGCCATTCTTTGTATAGCTCTCTAAATGACCATTTCCTACCCTTGTTTTGCAACTGCTTGCCAGCCCGTTGAGCCTTTATGCTGGTATGCTAAATGCGTACCAATTTTGTTGTTACACATGTTAAAACTACCCTTCACCTAAAATGATTTTTACCTCCCCTTAGAAAAATGGCCGCTCTAATAAGAACGGATGTACATCATTGACAATTCTTTGGGTTATCAAAAATTGCCCGATAAGGATAAGTTTACACTTCGGGAAGAGGGTTTTAGTCATGCGCAAAAGACATGAGCTCTAAAAAATAAAAAAAAGAGCTCAAGATAGTAACTACTTGACGAGTTTCGACGATTATCTTTTTTTTAATTATTATCCTGACCTTGATGAGCTAAAATATTATCAAGCCCAAATTCAAGAATACCTTTGTATATGCGACTGAGTTGAGAACGGTTCACCCATCAGTCGAGTAAATATTGAGGCCATTTTTCTCTAGTGACATGATCCTTCTTTGACAGCCATCTACCTAAGCCTAACGTTACAACCAAAGTAAGACCTCTTGATTCTTGGTTCAGTCTTATCCAATTAGCAGAGATGACCTTCTAATAAGGTTTGGTACGTGGAAAGAGGCATATGGTATTCTTGAACATCAAGTGGGGAGCCACGAGTGCGTTCATGCATTTGAGTTGAATCTCGTCCCCAACATTGCATTTAGAATCCGCGCTCAAAGAAAAAAATTAAGAGCTAAGAGAAAATATTCAATCATAAAAACCCGAGAGGGCTGATTGATAACAGGAGTCGAATGCACCTGAGGTGTTACTCATTGAGATTGAACAAAACTAGTGTTTTTGCATCACGTGTCTAGTCACGGTCATTCTTATTGCCATATAGTGCATATAGATAGAAATGCATGCATAAGCTAGGCATAAACATGCAATTGAATGGTTAAGAGAAATCTGTTACAGAAATGAGGACATATGTTGGAGCAAGTCTTACGGCAGTAATAACAATTTTTCATGTGATAAATCCTCCTCCTTTCCATTAAAAAAATTAAATAAAAAAATGAAAAGAAATGAATAAAAGCCGCTTGAGTGGGTTGGGTCCATTCCAGGCAAAAATTAAGCAAAGGGTCATGTGAAAATCCCCAAGGGGGCGCATTTTTTGCTAAAAAAAGCTAGTGTGAAAATCCACAAGGGACACACTACCTTTAAAACAATGACTTTTGAAGCCTGGAGCGATGAGGCGACATTACTTCGAATAACTTCCCTTTAGGCATATAGTGCAAAATGCTCATTGACCGGGGGGCAAAGACTTACACGGGTCAGTTCTCTTTGGAAAGATTATGGGTCAGAATCCCTAAAGCCAAGACGAAGCTTTTCTAGATCCTTGGAGGCATCAGACAATGTGAGCAACCAAGTAGTACCCTCAATAAATCTCTTGACCACCTAGGATGTGGTCTATCCATTTTTGCGTCTCACATGCATCTGACATGCATAGATCTTTTACATATCCTCCAGTATATCACGTGCATTCAATCCTTCACGCGTATAATTGTGTACACATAATTTTGTACATTAATCATTTGTTTGTATTTCGTGTATATAGCTTTAAGTATGCATTTTACGCACATTATGCACACACAATCTTTTGTATATCCCTTCGTGCTAATGATTTTGCAGGAAAAAGCCAAACCAAGCTATAGCTTCGGCACAATGAAGTCAAGAAGAAACATGCGCAAGTTGAAATCATGCGGTAGCTTGTAAAGTCCTTTATCAAGGCATTTTTAAGTCCTTCTTTAAAGGCATTCTCAGTCTCTTCGGAGCATTATCTTTAAGTCCTTCTTTAAAGGCATTCTCAATCTCTTCGGAGCATTATCTTTAAGTCTTTCTTTAAAGGCATTCTCAGTCTCTTCGGAGCGTTATCTTTAAGTCCTTTTCCAAGGCATTTTCAGTCTCTTCGGAGCATTATCCCTTAAATCCCTCTTCTAAAACATCCCCGATATTTTCAGAGCCTTAAGTTTTTCCAAATCCTTTCAACCCAAGAACATCCGCACTTTGTAATCTTGTCAGCGATTCGGTGCAATCACTTTGTAGCCTCGATAACGGCTCAGTGATATTGAAGAACATCTGCACTTTGTAATCCTGTCAGCGATTCAGTGCAATCACTTCGTAGCCTGGATAACGGCTCGGTGATATTGAAGAACATCTGCACTTTGTAATCTTGTCAGCAATTCGGTGCAATCACTTTGTAGCCTAGATAATGGTTCGGTGATATTGAAGAACATCCGCACTTTGTAATCTTATCAGCGATTCGGTGCAATCACTTTGTAGCCTAGACAATGGCACGATGATATTCAAGAACAGTCGCACTTTGTAATCTTGTCAGCGATTCGGTGTAATCACTTTATAGCCTAGACAACGGCTCGATGATATTCAAGAACAGCCGCACTTTGTAATCTTGTTAGCTATTCGATGCAATCACTTTGTAGCCTAGACAACGGCTCGGTGATATTCAAGAACAGCTGCACTTTGTAATCTTGTCAGCGATTCGGTGCAATCACTTTGTAGTCTAGACAACGGCTCGGTGATATTCAAGAACACCCGCACTTTATAATCTTGTCAGCGATTCGGTGTAATCACTTTGTAGCCTAGACAACGGCTCGGTGATATTCAAGAACATCCGCACTTTGTAATCTTGTCAGCGATTCAGTGCAATCACTTTGTAGCCTAGATTACGGTTCAGTGATATCCAATGACATTCGCACTTTGTAGTCTTGTCAACGACTCGACGTAGCTCAAGTGTTTTGTAAGTTCGGAGCGGACTCGGCGCATCACCATTTGAGGATGGAACCCACATCTTGTACATCCAGAGTAGGCTCGCAGTTTAGAAAAGATGATTTATTTTCATAGCAACGGAGAGGTCGTCGCCTCAGGTATGCGCTTCTTTCCTCTTTTCTGAATTTTAGCTCAACTAGGCACCTATGTGCTAGTTTCCCCAAAATTGGGGGCAACTGTAGATACCGGGTCCCGAAACGATCCAATATCAAGATTACCTGATGATGAAGATAAAAACTAATTCATGAGTAAGAAAATGGGAATCGATCATCTCTTTGTCAAATTCTTTTATTTTCCTCAAAATTCTTTTAAAGTGTTTATTCTTATTTTTATTTTTATTTTTATCTTATTTTTATTTGTATCTTTATTTTTTATCCATATTTTGCATTTTATTTTATTATATTTTCTGAAAAAAATAAAAAAAAAATTTCGACAGCGATCAGGCTACCGCGCGCTGGCCTGCACACGCTGCGTGGAATCTCGCCCGATTGGCGAGATTTCTCGCTGATCCGCGCACTCTCGCCCCCCCTCCGATGAGATTTCTCGCCGATCTTGCCTAGTCTCGCCGATTTTTGCCATTTTCCATTGAAAATCAACTTTTTCACATTTTAAAGGTAAAAAATGATTTTTTCTTGCTATTTTTTCAGATTTTGTTAAAATTTGACAAATATTAGTCAAATTGGGTGGGTGTTAAAAGTCAAAAAAATAACAAAAAATAATTAAAAATAAATAAAAACATTAATTATAAAGATTTGACTTTTAGGATTTTATTTTGAATTTTTTAGTATTTTTGTTGAAATTGGGGAAGAGGGAAATGGAAAAAAGATGGAAGTGGACTAAATTGGGCCAGAGAATGGGGTTTTGATGGAGGATTTATTCATTTTTGGGAGAAGGAGAAAAGGAGGGATTTTTGGCTAAAAAAAAATTTTCTAAGTGAATTGATATTTTCTAAGGCATTTTGAGGAAGGTGTTCTTAAGGAAGATAGTGCATTTTTGCTAGAAAAACAAGGAATTTATTGTTCTTAGAGTTCATCTTTTCTTTTTCTCAAAATTTAAAATCATTTTCTTTAATCTTCTTAATTCTCTTTTATTAAATCTAAAAATTTTCTTCTTTAATTCGATTCTAGTTTTTCTTAGATCTAAAAATTTCTTTTTTTGAGCTTGAAAACTTTGAGAAAGGAAAATCAATTCCTTAACTTGAGTTTTCTCATCAAACATCAAATACAAAAAAATCAAATCATTTTTTGAATCTTAGTGTTCTTGAGTTATTTGAAACATAAACTCAAGATTTTCTTGAACATCTTTTTTTCGAGTTTATTCTTGGATCTTGACAAGAGAATAAATCGGGACATCTTGCTTCTATATCAATTAATTCTGAGTGTAAAAATTCTTGGATCCATTTTTTTATCCTATTCTTATTTCATCTTATTCATGTTAATTTATTTCATCTCATTTTACTTTACTTTTTGTATTAATGCATGTATGTGTTTTTTTTTTGGGTTGAGATTTATTATCTAGCATGAGTTTTCAATCTTTATTTTGTCATTGGCATAGAAATGGATAAATATATATGATGTTAGGAGATGAAAAATAAGATTTGCATGATTTTCTCTTTTATTATCATCCTTTGTGATTATTTTTTTTATGCTTAAATGTTATTATTGTATATTGCATGTTTAATTGCCTTCCTTTTATTTACTCATTTAATTTCATTAGCTTCTTGTTGTTGTTGTTGTTGTTATTGTTGTTGTTATTATTATTATTATTATTATTATTATTATTATTATTATTATTATTATTATTATTATTATTCACTATAAAAAAACAGTCAATTAACGACGGCAAATTTCGTCGCTAATTGGACTTTTTTAGTCGCTAATGGCCTTTAGCGACGCGGCGACTAAATGTCGCTATTGGAGCCATCGCAAAAATTTTGCAACCAATCCATAAAATAGTCGCTAAAATTAGCGACAAAAAATTTCGTCGCTAAGAATAAAATTTCAGTCACTAAATAATTTTAAACTTAGTCGTATAAATATTTATTAGCGACGGATAATTCATCGCTAATCAGTCGCTATTGTATTTTTTAATATTATTTTTAATTTAATTTTTAAATACAATTTTTTATTTTTAATTAAAATTTTTGATTTAATTTATTATTATTATTATTATTATTATTACATCCAAAATTTAATTTAATTTATGTAAATAATAATTATTCAATATTACTATTAATTAAAAAAATATAATATCAAAAAGTAAATTAAACTATATAATATTTAAAAAATACCAATTCAAATTAAATTGTGCTATTTAGCAATATACAGACGTTTACAATAACTTTGTACAATAAATTAACAATAATTCAAATATAATAAAAGTATATTAAATTATACAATACTTAAATTAAAAGTACATGCTCTTATTATATTTAGCAGCATTTCATCCAGTTCCGGTGCCTACAAGTTACCAATAAAATTTTCAAATTAATATATACCAAAATTAATGAATTAAAAATTGAAATAAAAAAAATTGATTGTAATTCATATATTACAAGGCATGAGCTACCAATTCATGTATCATGTATCCAAATTTAACTATCATAGAATTATTTTCCATTTAAATTGAAACATACAAATTAAGAGAATAAAAAATAAATTTAGACTTTCCTCCAAATTTAGACATATTTTGCTTAAATACAAAGTTTTAGACCTCATATTTTACTCAATTGAAAACCTGAAGAAATAGCATTATTTATATAACACAGTTCAATGAAATGTTTAAATTTTCAAATGAATCAAATATGAAAACAATTTCACACATTCCGTCTCTTGCTTTCCTTTCTACTACTACTCTCTCTCTCTCTCTATGATATTAATTACAGTAATGTACATCAACAAAAACTTCTCAACCCCAGGTACATCCCTAATTCTCATACTAATCACAAGCCAAAAGAAATACCTTAACAACTTAAACAATAAATATCAAGTTTCTTTTAAAATACTATTTAATACATATTTTCTAACTTTATACATTCAAATAATTCCAAAATAATAATAATAAGAAAGAAAATAAGTATGATCAAAGCCACACACCAAAATAATTTATATTAGATGAACAATTAGTTGAGCAATGCCACACACTAAAAATAATCATTTAAAGAAGAGGGACTTACATAATCAATTAAATGCTAACACATTCTGCAATTATCAAAGCTCCAACATTTATATCAGGATTTTCAAACCCAGCACTGCAGGTACGCAAATTACTTTCTGCTCATCCTTAAAAGGAACCAATTGAGCTACAAAAATGGAAATTATCTGCAGGAAGGTCTAAGTAAAGGAGCATGTAGCATTGCACATATATGTGTGAGTTAAAGTAAACGAATTTTGTTCCAAAAATCAGTTTAATTACCGACATTTTATAAAGTTACTATTATTATTAAAAAACTCAGAATATCTGCAATGTGGTTTCTGCTCTAGCTATTATCACTTCTGCAAAAATTAAAATATTCTTCAAATAATAATAGGCAGAAGCAAAGAAACCAATCTTAAGAACATTGCTTTGAACATTATGCAATTAAAAGCTTAAAGCTTAACTCTACCAACAATCTTCTTCTTCATAACCCAAAATTAAATATCAAATATGACAGCATCAAGAAATTTAGCATCCTCGTATAGCAAGACACCCATTATTAAAGATAACTGGGCAAAAGTCCTAATATAATAATAACCTTCGCAGGCAGTAGCTGGGATAACGAGAAGTAACTATAATTACATGTGACAAAAATTAACCCAAAATTACTTGCATCCTAGCATAAAGCACAAGGGAGTTTAACAAAGGTACATTGTAACGAGTACCGCCAAAGAAAGCTTCACGAGGCGAAAGTAGTAGTCTCTGATTCAATTCAGTCAAACATGCAGAATTCACCAAACATCAACCAATTAATTACACAGCAAATTAATCAATTTTACAAACAATTTTACAAGCAATTTAATCACACAATTCACCAAACATCAACCAATTTTGCCATTCCAAGACTCAATTCACCAAATTCTAACCAAAAACACATATTTAGTAACCATCCAAATCCAACCTAAATCTATGTCAGTTTAATAGATACAAAGAGAAAGAGAGACTACCAAGGATAAAGGTGGCAGAGGGAGGAGGACGATGAGGGGCGAAGGACGGCTGGAAAGAGTTGCCGGCGTGGGAGATCTGCAGATCTGCAGGGTCCAGCGGTTGGGACGCCAGGGGAAGAAGGCGGATCGAGTGTGAGGGCCACAGTGCGCGATGGTTCGACAACTTCGATCTCCTTGTCGGCGACGACAAACGGGGGCGGCTAAGCGATGGCAGGAGGCGCGACCAAGAGAGATAGCGTGCGAGGAAGGGGGAGAGTGGCGCGCGGGGAAGAGAGACAAAGTAGAGAGACGGCGGCAGGGGAGCGAGAGACGGCAGCGGGGACATTGGATCCGGGTGGGTAGCATGGCGGCGGTGAGAGGGTGAGAGAGACAGAGGGTGGGGGGAGGGAGGGAGAGGGTGAGAGAGACCGAAATTTGAAGGATTTTTATATAAATAAATAAATAAATAAATAAATAAATATATATATATATATATATATATATACACATATATATACACATAGCGACTGAAATTTCGGTCCCTATTTAGTCGCAATGTTTTTATTTCTATTTAGCGACTAAAATTTCGTCGCAAATATTTAGCGACTAAAATTTCGGTCGCTATTTTAGTTGCAAAAAAAGGCGCATTTTCTTACCGCCAATTTTTAGCGACTAATTTCATATTTAGTCGCTAAATTGCTATTTATATCAAAAAAATACGATTTCGCAACTAAATTCTTATTTAGTCACAATTTAGTCGCAAATTAGCGATTATATTTCGGTAGTCGCTAAATTGCAGTTTTTTTGTAGTGATTATTATTTTCATTATTGTCGTTATATTTCGTATAGTGTAATTTCATGATTTAGTTATTATTATTATTATTATTATTATTATTATTATTATTATTATTATTATTATTATTATCATACTTTGCATGATTTTTAATTATTGTTTTTTTATGTGTGATGTTCATATATTAAATTAATGTGTTTAATTTAACTGATTTTATGTTGATGTATTAATTTTACGCTAGATTTCCTTTATTTTTATTTTTAATTGATTTTGGAATTATTGCTAATATTTTTTCTATTGTTGTTTTCTTTCATTGGGGTTAAAAATATTGTGCTTATTTTTTGAGCATCGCCATGACCAAACGAAGGGGTCGCGATGCGCAGGAGTTTACATCACTTGGGTGAGACCTTTCCTATCCCTATTTAAATGATTGTATTTGTTTGTAAATAAAATAGTTTATTTTATGCGTGTGCTAAATAAAAAATCACAAAAATATTTTGTACAACTAAATTGGAGTTTTTATTAATAAATTAGGACCAATATCCTAGATTTTAGCCAAGAACGCAAAAATATCGCGGATTAAAACAAAGAGTTGATTTTATCAAAAATTGGATCACTTATCTCGATTTTCATGACAAATAACAAAAATAACTCTTCGATCCATTTTTAAGTGAGCATGAAGGAACCAATGTTCCTAAACCGAATAAATATCCCGATTTATGTATGTTACCCTTTTTATTGATTTTGTGTGATTGTTTAATTTTATATCTTGTGAACCCTTGTAATTAATTATTTTTGGGGCAAATTTATTTTCTTTCACTTGGGGATTGTATTATGTCCCGATTTTCATTTTTAACCCTATTCAACTTTTCTTTTCATTTGGGGGATTGTATTTGTCCCAATTTCTCTTTTGTAAATGGCATGGCTTTGTGTGTTTATTTCTTTATTTGTCACTTTATTTACAGCTTTCTTTTACCGTTTTCTCAATGCTTGAAAGTGCGCCTTAAATAAAATTCATCGAATCGCGTGAGGAGAGAGATGAAATTTTACAATCTAAAAACTCCCTTATATTTAACGAAGGCATAAATAAAAGTGAAGTTCCGAACACCTTCTCTGGTTTAGACCGTAGAGGTTAGATGACCTTTCCCAATTTCTTGTAAATTTGGTGGTGACTCCAAAAATATCTCAAAGGTGCCTAAAGGTTTCATGGGACTAGATGAACTTTCTAATGTTCTATTGGGTAAGGAATTCCAAAATGTCTCATGTTGCCCAAGATTAAAAGACGCAAACCAATCTCTCGAGCCCTAAAAACGGGTCTCGCCTAAGAGGGCCTTTGCTAGGTTCGGTGCGTGTCACAGGCGCCTAACTTAATTATAAGGCCTTAGCATGAATGCAATGTAAAGAAAGATAAAATTTCTTAATCTTAAACCCATTTATATTAAGTTAACCAATGGTACTTACTGAGCAAAATCTCGCGGGTCCCCAACGAAGTCGCCACTAGTGATACACGCTGAACCCCTGATTAGTATTTGGTTTGTTCTCGAATACCCACTTTCAGGACTCGAGGCCAGATGAAGGTTCATTAAACTCGTGATGGCCGATCACCTAATAATGGATGAAGGCCCCTATCCAATTTTGCAAATCCTTAACCTTTAAATGTCTAGACCAGCATTTTAGGGTTCCTCCATTCCACTATTAGTTATTGACCTACGAGGGCATCTGTTGGGCACCACAAGGTAGGTATTATGGATTTGCCACCCAACAAAACATTGGGAAATGAGTTCTAACCTTATGAGGCCAAACTAGAGATAGGTTCAGGATCTCACTCTTATTTATACCCTTGGTTAATGTTATATAAATAGATTTCGAGATTAATTATTTTATCTCTCTTCTCACGTGCATTATCATACAAGAAAAAAGGTAAAGGTGTACTCATTCATGTTGGAAAGTTGTAAAAACATTATATTGAAAGCGATAAAGGATGGCATAGAAAAGCAATAATATTATGATACAAAAATAAAGATAAAAGTGTACATAAATCGGGATATTTATGGAGTATCATTTTCTGTAGGAACGCTGGTTCCCTCATGCAATTATTATAAAAATAATTATGTTTATTTTGAGCGAAAATTGAGATGAATGATCCCATTTATTATGCAAAATATATGTCAATTTATGTACAAAAATCATTTACAATTTAAGAAAACTTATAACTTTGTGTGTAATTTTATGTTACAAAAATAGGACATTGGTCCTGTTTTATTGAAAAAATCTCAATTAATTAATAAAAATAGTTTTGGTATGATTCTTATGTTAAGCATGTGAAAAACTTTTATTATTACAGACAATTGCAAGAAACAAAAGAATAAATACAAATTATTTACAAATAAAGAATAATAAACTGCAGCACATTTGCTGCAGCCTTAAGCCTCTAACTCAGGAATGCGTGTGACAGTGAAAAATAAAGAATAAATGGTTAGTGATGAATAAAAATGATATATATATATATATATATATATATATATATATATATATATATATATATATGAGGAAATATAAATATACAGTAATAGTGTAATATATATTATGTAATATAATATATAATATATACAAATAGTATATATAATGTAAATAATAAATAAATGTAGATGAATAAAAGAAAATAGCACCAATAAATAAATATACATTTATAAATATATATATATATATAAACACATATATATATTATGTATATATATATATATATACACACACACATATATATATGTGTGTATATGCATATATATGACTGATATATTTATTTATTATAAAATAAATGCAAAAATAAAAACATAGATAAAATAAGTTAATAAAAATGCATGATACAGTCCAAAATTCATGCAGCAAGCAATAGCATGCGTATGCTAAACATTTAAATAAAATGTGAATTAAATAATATATAATAAAGTAAAATGAATTAACAAAATTAATAAATTAACAAATACAATAATATAAATAATATTATAACAATAATGATAATAATAATAATAATATTACCAACATTATAATAATAATAATAATAATAATAATAATAATAATAATAATAACAATAATAATAATAATAATATACTCAAAATATATTTAACAAGTTATTATGACATACAAAATATATTCACAAGATAAATAAATAAAAATAAGAAAGAAAATAAAAAATGCATTAAATATTATCTATAGAAATTGGAGGAAGAAAGGAAGAATTAAAATACATGCACAGAGGTGACAGTGGCCAAACAAGGGAAAATGAGAAATGGCCAACCAAGTGAACAGTGTCATGCAACATGCAGGCGAAAGGTAGGCGAGATGGCCGCAGGAGGAGTAGCGGGGAAGGCTGGACGCCCGCGTGAGGAACGCGCAAGGAAGGGGTAAGTCACGCCCAGGCCGTAATTCGCCTCTATCTCACCTAGGGAGGCTAGGAACGACGCCCTGCTCCTACTCGAAATGCCAAAAAATTATTTTTATGCCACAAAAGTAAATCAAATGCATGATTTATGCATGAAATCACCTAAAGCACATATTTATGCAAATTAATTGAATTTAATACATGAAGAACAACAAACATGAGATGAACAGTAAAAGAACAAGTTGGAGAATATGATGAATAGTAGACATTAGAAAACTCCATTTACAAGATTTCTACATATTTCAAACCGGTTTTTGTTAATATATGACTAAAATAAATATGAATCACAAGAAAGATCAAGTTTACCACCTTAAAAACATGAGATTTAGAGAGAAACAGAGCATGAAGATGGTGATAAATAGTGATTTTTCTAGTTAACCTATTTATTTAATTCTTATACAATTTCAAGAGGTTTTTATGGATTAATGAATGAAAATAACATTAAAATGCATGGAATAGACAAGGAATAAGATTGGATCAAATAAATCAAAATAATAAAAAACCAAAGAATATACTAATTAAGGAAGTAACATACTGTAAAACTAGAATTAAAAGGAAATTAAACAATTTCTTTAGGGCTCTGTATATCACCTTCAGTACTTGTTGCCTCAAGATCAAGAAATCCCAATACTTGTTGTCTCTCCCTTCTTCTTTGTTCTTTTTGGATTTTGAAAACAAAGAGAAAACATGAGAGAGAGAGAGAGAGAGAGAGAGAGAGAGAGAGAGAGAGCTCCCTTTTTATATAAAACATCATGAGCAATCAATGCTCAAGATAAGAGTTTGAAAAGTAGAAAAAATATCTAATTAATTTTATCCCATTTTTCAGTTATAAAATAAACTGGACTATGGAGAATTAAAATCCAGTCACTCCCATAACTTAGTGAGCTATGGGAGTGGCTAGAAAAAGAGGGAAAAAGGACATAAATGCCCGTTCATGGGCATTTCTGGGTGAGTCACGATCTTGGCAGTGACTCAGGCTGAGTCACGGCCAGGCCGTGACTTATGGGGAAGAAAATGCAGGCCAAGACGTGAAAAGCATCCTTGGCCACGAGATGGTGTGAGTCGCGGTCTTAACTGTGACTCAACCCAAAACACCTCTTTTTTTTTAAACACCTAGGAGGGATTTTTAAACTTGGAGAATTTGAAAAAAAAAAAGTCTTTTTGAAAGCCCCAAACCAAATAGAGCTTTAGTGCTTCCGTTCTCATCTCTATTTATAAGCAAACATTATCCTAATTAGGTAATCCTGACAAATCAAGACCCAGTTTATACAAGTAGTTATTTTTGTATCCCGTTATTATATTGAGAATTATTTTTCATTAAAAAATGGATCATATGAGTTTATCTACATCTCGGCCCATTTAGGCTTCTATCCGACCCATTTGGGCCACCTGGCCCATTTGTACCAACATTTTTTATAGTAGTTATTTTAGTATCCAGTTATTATATCAAGAATTATTTTTCATTAAAAATATGGGTCAAATGGATTGACCCAAACCTGTCCAATCCATTCAAGCATTGGCCCATCTATTTTTGGTCCATTTATGACCCAACCCAAACCCACCCAACCTGCCCATTTTTCCACCTCTATATATAATGCATTAAAAAAGATTTTATTGATAATTAACAACATGTGATCACCCATTAATACGTGGTAACCCCATGATTTTGTTGGCAAGAGAATATCCATTTCTTTATTAATTAGGCCATGAAATTAAGGTTATATATATATTTTTTATCTAAGAGCAAATATATTTTCTTTTAATAATTTCTTTCTTGATTTCAAGTGATAGTGATGAAAGAACTCAAAAAATAAATATTAATGGATTATACCATCTTCCGTAGAAATTTGGCTTAATATTTTGGTTCTTGTTATTAGATCTGATTATAAACAATTTTATAATATCAATCTTGTGTGAGTTTTCTTTATTATTTAAATTTTAATTATTTATTTATCTATTTTAGTATTTTAATAATTTATTGTGTTTCATGTACCGTAAATCTCTTAATTTTACATATAAAATTATAAATCATCTATAAACGGAAAAATTAATACAGCAAGGTAACATACAAAATATGGTACCTACCTTTTATAGTACAGAACTTTAACGGAAGCGATTATAAGGATCATTTTTTTGTTACTGGCTCGGCTTTTATCCACTTGCGAGATAATAATAGCTTTTCATGGTCTAAAAGCCCCTTGGAGATTTTTGTTTAAAGTGTTTCACTTTTTGGTTATGCGTTTCACATTGCCCATAACTAAGTTTCATTAAACATCACCAAATCTGACTTCTAATTATCTATTTATAGTATCCTGTAAGCTAGAAGTCAGTCTCTAATACAACTTAAACTCTTTTTTCACATTCACTGTTTTAACTTATGATCTCATAAAACAACTTTTGTATTCACTATTATGTTCTACTCATAGAAACTATAATAGGCATGCCAGTGAACCACAAACCAATTGAATGTGATCAAATAGCTATTTCCTCTCTTACGATATGCCATCCATCATGATTCAACTCTCATTTTTTTACCTAAGTCCGTCAGGCCAAATTTTTTTCATGACCTCTTGGAGACTAACTAAGCTAGCCACATTGAACTATACTTCAAGGATAAGTTAAGGGTCCTACGGGGTCAAAATTTAAATAAGGTCTCATAATAGAGAAAGTTGAGATCAAAGATATTAAATTCCCATCACTTGGTCAGTTAAGAACATACAATATAAAACATGTGTTATGGTGTTCTTTCCTTTCTTTAAAAGAGTGCATCTCTCATATTTTTAAAAAAATATATATAACACCATACAGAAGTATAACATTGTGATTCACTGACGCATCTAACTTTAGTCCGCTTACTTAAGGACTATTTCTGGCTTTTTGGATAGAATATGGTAGTTACGTTTAATTGATGATGGGATTCCATTCAATCCTTATTTGGATCTTAATCCAAAGCATACAACCTTATGTATGTCTTTATCTTACACCTTAATAAGACTAATCTTTTAATTTATGCAAGATGACACATTTATTTTGAACAGCCTCTCGAGCATTATCATATGTTAAAAATTTGCCTCATCTTAGTCTTTGTCAACTAATTGACAAAACTAAGATAAACACCCTTGTGAGTGGGTTATTTTTTTGTCCGACATGCTCAATCTCATATAAATAACAGTAAATGTTCACGCATTAAACATTCACACTCATGTATTGCCAACAATGAACTTGATTATTATTCATAAATAATAATATTAAGGGATTATATAAAATATAACAGTACCAATTAAATCCTATGCAAACCTCCAGATCTAATATGTCTCTCAAACACATCTCTTGTTACAGGCTTTTTCAATGAATCTGCAATCATATCATGCATAGAAATGCACTGTAAGTTCACTTCTCCTCATGCAATAATATCTCTCGTGAATTGGTACTTAATGTTTATATGATTAGTCCTACTATCAAATTTCGGATCTTTTATGCAAGCTATTGATAACTAACTATCACTATAAACTGTCATTGGTCCTTCTGAGGAAGTTACTCTTAAATGGCCCATAAACCATTTTAGCCAAACTGCCTCTTGTACCGTAGCTGAGGAATTGACAAGTTCAACTTTCATTGTTGATAGGGCTACAAAGGTTTATTTCTTGCTACACCATGAGATGGTAAGAATATGAAACCTGAAGTGGATTTCCTTTCATCCGTATCTCTAGCCTAATCAGCAATTTGTGTATCTCTCAATTATAGATCCTTTCCTTGAAAATAGAGAGAATAGTTTTCTCTATCTTTGAGGTATCTAAGTACCCTTTTGACTATTTTTCAATGTGATTTGCCTGGGTTAGATTGATATCTACTTACCATACCCACTATATAGCATATATCAAGTTTTGAACACAACATTGCATACATAAGACTACTCATGACACTAGCATATGGAACGTTCCTCATATGTTCCATTTTGTTTGGCATCTTAAGACACATTTCTTTACTAAGAAACTGATTCTTGGCAATGGGGTTGTTTATAGATTTGCTTTACATATTAAGTTGCTCAAGTAATTTTTTGAAATATGTTTCTTGAGAAAGAGACAACAACCTCCTCAAATGATCTTTTGAAATCTTAACTCCAAGAACGCAATCTTTTTGACCTATATCTTTCATTTCAAAGTTGGACGACAACCAATCTTTGATTTTATTTATGTACTTTTTGTCATTTCCAACTATAAGTATGCCATCTACATACAATGTTAAAATGACAAATTTACTTTCAGAACTTTTACTATAAACACAATGGTCTTCATTAATCATGCCCCATTCGACATGATTGTATCATAAAATCTTAAGTACTATTGTCTTGAAGACTGTTTAAGGCCATAGATTGATCTCATCAATTGGCAAACCTTATGTTCGCTGCCTTTTCAATTAAACCTTTAGGTTGTTCCATATAGATTTCTTCATCCAATTATCCATTGAGAAAAGCAATCTTCACATCATTTGATATAGCTCCAGGTCCAAACTCGGCACTATGGCCCGAATCAACCTTATGGACATAAATCTTACAATAGGTGAGAAAGTCTCCTCATAGTCAATCCCTTCCAGTTGTGTGAACCCCTTAGCGACTAACTAAGCCTTATATCTTTTGATACTTCCATTAGCCTTTCACTTCACTTTGAGAATCCATTTATTCCCAATTAGTTTGCATCCTTTCGGTAGATCAACCAGTTCCCAAACATGGTTTGATCTCATAGATGCCATTTGTTCTTGCATTACTTTAATCCATTTTTCCTTAGATGGGCATGAGAAAGCCTTTTGAATATTTTTGGGTTCTTCTTCATCTTGTGGGGTAACCAAAAAGGCTTCATTTGAGCCTTCGATTTCAAATTATCGGCATGGGACACTTATCCTTAGATTTTTGCAGTTCTGATTCTTGATAAACATATCTCATATATTCATCGTAATTCAAAATGCTCCCACTGGGTCCATATTCCATACTCCGACTGGAGTCAAGAATACCCCCACGAAAAATAGGATATCAAATATCTGGATCGTTTGGAGGAGGAAAGTCTTGACCTTTTTCCTCTAACTCCCTCCTACTCGAATGGAGTGATCCTGATGGTTTCTCTTCCTGAGTTTTATAGAAAGTGAAATCTTGATTCACTTCACCTAAATTTGAAAATTCATTCTCTAAGAATATGATATATTGTGATTGAAATTCTATCATAGTGCCATTCTCTTGCTCGCCCACGAAAACATATCCTTTTGATGTTTCATGATATCTCATAAAGATACTCTTTTTACCTCTTAGTCCTAATTTACCAAATTTATTTGAGGTATTATGGACGTAAGCAGCACAATCCCAAGGTTGTAAATGGCTTAAGATAGATTGTCGACCAATCCATAACTCGTAAGGTGTGAAAGTGATAGATTTGGAGGGCATACTTATGTGGCAATGCTTCTGCCATCATAGATCTAGCCATATTTAGGAGAGTCTTGTTTATCCTTTTCACAACAACATTTTGTTGTGGAGTTCTGAGAATGGACAACTGATATTCAATCCCCTTTTTGTCGCATAAAGCTTTAAATTTAGTTGAAAAAATTCCCAACCTCTGTCGTTTCTTAAAGCTTTAATCTTTTTGTCGTCTTGATTCTCAATTAGGTTCATATAAGTCTTGAAGCAACTCAATGCTTCTGACTTGTGAGAAATCAAATAGACATGTCCATACCTAGTATAGTCATCTATAAATGTCATGGAGTAATAGGCCCCATGCCTCACCCTCACATTCATTGGACCACATACATCAGAATGAACTAAATGCAATGGAAATTCAGCTCTAGTTCCTTTGTCGAACGGTTTTCTAACTAGTTTTTCTTTTAGATAATGCTTGTATGTAGGCAATTCAACCTTATTTAAATCACTTAATAAACCTACTTTGGCTAACTGACTCATTTGGCCTTGCCCGATATGGTTTAATCTAGCATGCCTTAATTTTACATTATTCTTATAACTATGTAAAGAAGAAAAAATTAAAGAAGAACTAGTTTTATTCAAATAGTTATGGTCAACATCCATAAAAATAAAATTGTTCAACACAAAACCAGAACTATAATAAGCATTATCCAAGCATAAGTGCATACTGATATCCTTAAAAAGCAAATCAAAGCCAAGTTTCATTTTTTCTAGCTTGTTCCTTATCCCAACTTTTAAAGCTTTTTCTCTTGTTCTAGTTAGAACTCATTCTATCAGAATGATATTATGTCATATGCACTACGATATTGACCTTAATTGCTACCAGATGGTCCTCTTCAAGCTCCAAATGACGAGCGACATCCTCAAATTTCTTTATGTTGTCCATATGAGTTAGTTGCATCTTCATATGCTCCTAACTCTTGGGTAAGTAATGGATAACAGCTTGGATATGTTG
Organism: Excoecaria cochinchinensis; assembly: GCA_947683425.1. NCBI lineage: Eukaryota > Viridiplantae > Streptophyta > Magnoliopsida > Malpighiales > Euphorbiaceae > Excoecaria > Excoecaria cochinchinensis. The sequence continues at coordinate 6,792,937 of CANTUQ010000208.1, forward strand.
CTAGTTAGTCAACCTATGACCACACTTACTAAGTTCACTTATCATATTTTCTATCTCACTTAGATGTTTCCGCATCGAATGATCAAACTTCTTCTAATAGGTATCAAATTTGATCGTTAATGATCGGAGCTTAGTCAGAATCACACCTCTAAAGTTCTCCCACAAAGTGATCCACAGATGTATTGCATTTTGATACTTGTGGAGCTGCTTAGTGATGTCATCATCCATTACACTGAGTAAGATGATTCAAGCAGTGGAATTTTTTTTCCATGCCATATAGGCATCTCAGTCCCGACTATGCTAGCTATAGTGCCATCATCGGGTTCAGCCATAATCAAACTTAAGGGTTCTAGAGCCTCTTGCTCTTCAAGCACTTACTGTATTTTCATACTTCAGATTTCGTAATATCACTATTCAGCTTCAAATCTTTGTTTATCTCAGTGATAATTGATTTGGAAGCAGTAGCCATTTGGATCATCTAATCTCTAATAGAATATGCTGCACATTTTTAAAGGAGATAAGGCAATACATACTATTTATTGTGCATCTCAAATAATAATCTAGTGAAGTTTTCTATTAGGCTCAAATTCGAAAAGGCTACTTATAGTATCCAATTACCCTTTAATTTCTAATGCCTAACTTTATAAGTTAAAATTTTATGCATAGTAAATTTGAATTATTAGATTATTAAGTTTTCAAACTTAAGAGGGGAATTTTATTGGTTTTGTTGCAATCATTTTACTCATAAAACATTAAGAGGGGAATTTTATTGGTTTTGTTGCAATCATTTTTCTCATAAAACATTGCAAGGCAATTAACAATTAAATAAGCACATTCATTAAAAAAAAGTTAAATGCCATCAAATATTTAAAAATAAATGCATTTATTCAACCAATAAAAAAAACCAATAATCCATAAAATAAGACACTAATGTTAAATAAACAGGAAACAAGAATCCCATTTAATAAAAATAAATGCTAGCTAAAATTGACACTTATGTAAAATTATTTTAAAAGTTTAGATTTCCACAAAATCTTTCTTGATACAAGGATCGTATCTTTGACAATCTTCATCAATTCCTCAGGTAACTCATAAGTTCGTTGATGAAGCCATGTACGATGCACACTACGTCCACTCCTTAATACCATCACAGATTTAGTGTTGCTCCTCAACACTCCCCTTTTGGTAACTCTAACCAAAAAGTGGATAATAGATTTTTTATAAAATCTATCTCCAATGAACTAGGTATTTTCCAATAAATCCCTCAGTTCTGGATGATATTCAAAGGAGTCAATCAACACTTTAATCAAGAGTCTATCATTCCTTCCCATACATAGACCACTAATCCAAATGCACTCTTGCATTTGTTCTTGCATATCCACTATATGATGCACTACTACATCGATATCATCAGCTTGAATCTTCCTTTACATTCTTATGTTGCTTACTGGTTGCACTCTTGCATTTCTCAAAGCAATCCCATATGGAGTTTTTGGAAGAATGGGTGTCCTTATCAACATTTCTAAAACATATTACAAAAATTTTAAGTAGTTAATATACTAATGTATAAACACACATGATTGAAATACATTTCAATCAATAAGTAAGGACATAATCTCAAAAAAAATTGAAATTATTTTTAAAAAAAAATATTCAAAGGCAAAAAAAACATTTTCTATAATTTTAAAATATTTATTTTTAAAAATTAAAAATTTATTTTTTGGTTATTTAAAAAATATGAAAAATTGACCAAAAAATTAGAAAAAATTTGAAAAACTTATCTGCGAAAAATCGAAGTTGATTTGGTAGCCGATGGATGATGCACGCGCCGTCGCATGATGATGGAGGGAGTTTAGATGTGCCCACGTACCTTCATGTGCCACCATGCGCGCTTTCTATTTTATTTTTTTGTATTTTGTTCTACCGCATGTCACAACCATATTGTGCTATGTGACGATACATCAAACCTTCTGTCATGACACATGTTGAAATTTGATTTGTCCACCTGGTACCTACATAGCACAACAGCTACTATCCACGTGGCATGACCACTATCGTCCATGTGTCATTTCCCATTAGGTTATGTGTCGACATGTGTCCAGTGTTGATTGGTTCATCTGTAACACCCCCAACTCCCGCATGTAGCGTATCAAAGGATGAAGAGCTACAGTGAGCGGAGGGTGCTACCAGACAAAGACATACATAGCAATACAGAAATCAGAGAAATAAAATTTCTAACATCACAACTTCAAAACATGCACATTCTAAACTTATCGCACACACAACATCGTTCGCACTAAGGATTATTACATCTCATCTAGATGCTAAATCAATAAACTTATTTACAATCCGACAATCAAAAAGAAAGACATTCTAGAACCTCCACCGATTCGTTGGCCAAAGTCACAGAGAACCGCTGCGCTACTCTGATTTACTAACCTGCACGAGCAAACAATCGTGTTAAGCGATAATGTTAAAACGGTGAAACAAATAATGGGTCGCCACTCACAGTGGTTCCCTAGGCAAACACATGCGAATCCATAATATGTATATGAACATAATAGAATGCCGGCTAAAGTTATTACAAACGAATACCATTATTTTGTTACGAAAACTTAAGCAATTCCACATACATTAGCGTCTTATAACCATACACGGAAATACTTGTTTACTTTAAATCAAAAAGAATGTATCATACAAAACTTATCATATACTTTAAATCACTTAATGGCCTTAAAGATTGTTATCCTTCATAAATTCCCGAAATACATTTCAAGCCTTGAAATATGAAGTTCAGAAATTCCTATTGATGCAAATATTTCAAAATCGTACAAATCACAGTATCAATACTTAAACCAAAAAATTTCATATTGATCAAACCGATACTGGTTTAAAACTAAACAAAACATTCAATATTCAGATTTGGTTCGGGCTTGAAATAAATATTCTAAACTTCCTACGTATCCCTATGTTAGGGAATCAGAACCACATAGTTCTACAGCGAACTCGATACAAAGATATTCCAAAATAATCTTAGTTCATTACTAAATTCAATTATCTATCTCATACCCAAAACTTATTATTATTTCTCTTATGTCCTACTCAATATATAATTTACCGTGTTCATTAAGATCAACAAATATCGCACATGAATTCCTTACCAATATACTTACAGTAATTGTCCCGGCTAAAGTCTCATGGATAAATAACACATAACATACCTGTATTCTCATTGTAACATATAAACGAATATATTTATAAAGTTCATTTATAAAGTACTCAACTACAACCACCCATACATCAAATATGTCAATACTTCTTTACAAATACTTCAAACAAACAATCATACTCGTAGCTTTTGGACAGATTTATAACATGCATTAACCATGTACAATTTCTCATGCGATCAATACTCATAACATCCATTATAGACAAATCAATTATAGTAGATATGCATATCCAATACTTCAGTAAGCCTCTACCAAGACATCCTACAGGCACTCATGTCCATAACATTTAAACAGAATAATACAAGCCTATTTAACAAACATTATTCGGTAAAACTCTCTTCATTTACGGACATTATTTTATTATAAAAATTACATAGGTACACGAAGGTACCACTCTTTTCCACATGAGTGTCCATAAAAGATCCGGAACAGAGGGGTGCGTAAAGCACCAGTCAAATGGCATTTATCACAAATGCATCAGATATTTATTCACATATCTTTTTCACATCCTTACAGAATTTATCGATTCATTCATGTACTCAGAAACATATCACAAACAAAAAATACACATGCTGACTCACAATAGTGGATAACGAGTAAACAGTGACGGTACCGTACGGGTATGAATCGAACAGTGAAGGTACCTAACGGGTACGAATCGAACAGTAACTGTACCTTACGGGTATGAATCGAATAGTGTACCTTATGGGTATGAAGCAAATAGTGACGTTACCTTAAGGGTACGAATCAAACAGTGACGGTACCTTACGAGTACGAATCGAACACTGACGGTACCTTACGGGTACGAATCAAAAATCATTTTATTTTATCACATTCAAAACATTTTACAGAGGGGACCTTAAATAAGATCCAAATACTTTCAGGGATCGTGAGGATCCAAACGGAGACCTGATCAGGATCCAAACATAACAGAGGGCTGCAGTTAAAAGACTCTATTAGGCATGCCTAACTATCCACTAGACTGACTCTTGTAGGTCATGCGTAATCCAAATCATGTTCCAAAACACATCATATAATTTATCATGTATAACATGTTATTTGTCATGAAGAAATCATGATATTACAAATATAAGCAAGATAATATAGCATACAGTAGTGAAAGGCCATGAAAAGACATTTGAAACCCATTTTAGAAAAACATAACACGTGAGAGAAATAAGGCATACTGGAGTCACTGTCGCGATCGCGATAAAGTTGCACTTGCGACAGAATGGCGTGAACAACCTTCACGAGTTGTGAAGGTGGTTCACGACTCGTGAGCGTTGCTCACGTGCTCACCGAAGGCTCACGACTCGTGAACCTTGTTCACGACTCGTGAGCTTTGTTCACGACTCGTGAACATGCCCTCTGACTTCAGTGCGATCCACATGCGAGAGCCGGATTTCACACCTCTGTCACGCTCGCGAGATTGCCGCGCTCGCGACAGTGTCGTGACCTCCAGTTCTCAGCAAAAACGCAGGAAACCCAGAATTTTCAAATCAAAACCATTTTCACCCAAATCAAACTTAAACTCAATCTTACCTCAAAATTAAGATTTTCAAACACCATAGTCAACACAAAACACAGTATTTCCACAATCAAATTCAAGTAAATCATCCATTCACTAATTAGTTTCTCAACAATCACAAAACCAGAAAATTCTACAGTAATTTCATTCAATCTCACATTCACTTCAATAATTCCACAATCATGCATAATCATCCATCACAACTAAAAACCCATTTCATGTATACCAATATAAGCCTAATTACCCATCATAAATTTCCAGAAATTCATGCAAACCCAGAAAATCCAACATGAACATCAAAACACTAGAAATTCCCAAACCTCTTTTGAAGCACAACCCAGCTATCCTTTCCAAATTTGATCTTTAAATCTTCTCTTTACCCTTGCTTTGCTTCTTCTTATCATCAACAACTTGCACAAACCAAAACCCAAGAATCACTTAACCGAAAACCCTAACTTAAAATCACGCAAAACCAGGAGAAAGAGAAACCCAAGATGCAGGAAACCCTAACCCCAAACACATACCTCTTCAAAGCTGACCCCAAGCTCAACCAAAGCACCAACAATCACTAGCAACAAGGAAGACAAGGAGGAAAGGCATCAAATGAAGAAGAAAAGAGGAAGAGGGAACGAGAAAGACAAGAGAACGGGAATGCCGAATTTTTCCCTTTTCTTTCTTCTTCATTCAATGCACACACCTACCAAGTCCACATGGCAAACTCCCATTGGCTCAAATCAAAATATCTTGTCATATTACTCTTTGGTCCTAGGCAAATCCTACTTAAATCCTTGGCAAACTTACACTTCACTCACTAACACAATAATTCCTCACTTGAACTTTAATTAATTTTTCACTTAAGTCCTAACTCATACTTCACAATTTTACCATTAACTATACTTGCCGAAACTTTCACTTAAATTCATAAATGGTCCATTTGACATACCTAACACTTCAATTTTATCCAAATCCTTCTAGTGTACTATTTGGGGTGTGACATCATCTACCACTGTCATCCACGTGGCATGCTCCTATTGGGCCATGTGTTAATAATGATGCATCGTTATTGACACGTGTTTGTGCACATATGCCTCACATATGGTGGCACATGTATGCCACGCATTGCCTTCCCGATGGAATTCAGTGTTCGGGTTTCGGCCGGTCAGAGATTTTTGGGTTCTATGATTCTAATGGTGAGGTCAAAAATATCAAATCCCAACTTCTAGTTTAGCATTTTTGAACACTCATGTTCTTCCCCTCAAATAATAATGTACATATACACAATTTTAAAATTAAAATATATACTCATATATATCATCAACACAAAAGAAAATTATTGTATTTCATGCACCCTAGATCTCTTAATTTGACATATAAAATTATAGATCATATATAGCCACATGCCAAGACACAAAAATAATGGCTGTAATACCAATGAAGGGAAAATTAATACAATAAGGTAACATACAAAATATGGTACCTACCTCTTATAGCACAAAACTTTAATAAAAGCGATTACAAGGATTCCTTTTATATCAATGGCCCAGCTTTTACCCACTTATGGGATAACAACAGTTTTTCACGGTCTAAAAGCCCCTTGAAATATTTATTTAGATTTTTTCACTTTTTGCATTATGCATTTCAGATTACGTGTAACTAAGCGTCATTAAGCATCACCAAATCTGACTTCTAATTATTTATTTATAGTATCCTAAAAGCCAGAGACCAGTCTTGTAACGCCCTAATGCCCTTTAGGAGGATAAGGGAGCGCTACACAACACTAATATCTTACTAATAGAACTATAAACATACATGCTATACAGAATAAAGTCATTAAAACATTACTTATCCAAAAATTTCGATTATTATTAACTAGTTAAATATTACATCTTAATAAAAAAAATTACAAGTTATAATTACAAATTCTAATTATACAAAAATTGGAACATTTCTATACAACATAAAACAAAAGAACCTAACTAGAGGACTTTAAGACTCCTTCTATTGGCCAGCAAATGTTCCCTCAAAAATCAGGCTCTAAGCTAGAAACCTACACGGGAGGTAAACACCCGTGCTGAGCTAAGGCTCAGTAGGGATATAAACATACAATAGTCTACAATAGGAAAATCATGAACCAATCATATAATAATAACACATTATATAGTCAATGATAAGTCATACATTCGATAATCCATGCTTTACAACAATAAATCAATATCATACAATGTTATCAGAATTTACCAGTATATCATAGCAACAACAACATGTAATGCAATACTATAATTGATCAATACAATAACAACCTTAGGATAGCCTAAACCAATACAGTAGTGGATAATGGGTATACTAGATACCACTCGGGTACCAATCACTAGCATTATTAGAGAGAAAAATATTTCCACTAGAGATATATAAATCTCAAAATACTGGATACCGATTAGGTACCGACACTAGCAACTGCGAACACTAACCCTTATAAGCATGCTTATCTATCCACGACTCGATTACAGGCAATCAATCAATTATCTCACTTAATGTTCGTGTAGATAAATACATTCATCCTAACTTTATGTATAGACATTCATGAACCAAACATCATTGTTCATATGCATAAATACATTTATCATTCATTATCTAACGCAATAATGCACACGAATTAGGTCAACTAATTTGCATTCATGATTCTCAAATGTGTCGCGCTCGCGACAGAATCTAAAACTCTACTGTAGCACTCACGGCCATGTCACACTCGGACAGATTGCCCAATTGTCTTCTATCACACTCGCAATGACGCTCGTGCTCAACAGTGCACGGCTTGGCAAACTCTCGCCTATAGAGCACTCTGTCACGCTCATGACCCTTGTCACACTCATGACAGAGCGTGAACTTAGAGTTCAAATGTAACACCCTGTTTCCCACCTTAGTAGTTTGATCCATATTGTATGCAAGTATTTGTATGTGTATTTTTGGCATGTGTTATTTATTTGAGTTTTATGTATGTTTATTGGGTTGTTATAGTGTGGTGTATGTATTGAGTTATTGTGTGTGAGTTAGGGTGGTTAGACTTGGGTGCAATATAGAGGATGGTTGTAGGGTGTGAAGGGTTAAATTCCACCAATGAGAGTTTGCCATGTGGCAAGTGAGGGAGGCTATTTAAGCCAGAGAGAAAGAGAGGCAGTTGTCCCTTGCCCCTCTCCCATTTCTTCCTCCCTCTCAAACTATTTCTTTTTCTTTCTTGTTCTTCCTTTTATTTCTTTTTGATTCATCTTCCTGTGGCCTTATTAATTGGTGGGATTTAGCAATTCTTAAGTATTTTGGTAAGTTTTAGTTAGTTTCTTTCGTGTTCTTCATCTTTTCTCTTTGATTTTTGTTAGTGAAGTTATGTGTTACGGTTTTGAGTTTTTAGTGATTATTGGTGTTCTTGGTGCCTCCTAAAGAACCTAAGGGTAAGGAGAAGGCTAGTGGAAGTGGAGCCCCTTGATTAGGAGCAAAGGAGCTAAAGTTTGGGAATGTTCACTTTGTGCATTTTGATTTGATTTGTAACACTATGTTTGATTATTGGTAAATTGAAGTATGAATGTAATTGAGTATGCCTTCGGAAGTGTATGAGTAGTATTTTTGTAGTGCTTCATTAATTTTGAGGTTTGATTAAGTTTGGTTGTGAGTTTTGGTTATTTTGGATTGATTTTCTGGGTTTGGGATGATCTACACGGCGGTATGAAATGGGCATACCACCGTGTGATCATATTCTGTTCTTCAGTTTCCCTATCCATGATTTTACACGGCGGTAAGGACTTTGCATACTGCCGTGTAAAGTCATTCTGTTTTGAATGATTTCTGTGTTGTGCATTTTACACGGGGGTAAGGATTACCCCTACCCTCCAAACAGTCGAACATAACTAGAGCTAGGGGCATAGAATTGATCTTATCTGCCACCTCACCCGATCAAACAACACCTTCGTTAAAGAAGTCGAGGGGATATAATTGTTGTTTAGGAGAAGATGTCTCAGCGAATAATTGCCGATTGCTATAGAAGGAGGCTCTAGCAGTAGCTTCACTTTTTTGTTGCCACGCAAAAAAAAAAAAAAAAGCCGCTGGATTGGGTTGGGTCCATTCCAGGCAAAAGTTAGGCACAGGGTTATGTGAAAATCCCTAAAGGGACGCATTTTCCACAAAGAAAAGTTGGTGTGAAAATCCACAAGGGACGCACTACCTTTAAAACAATGACTTCCTATACTTGGAGCGATAAGGCAGCATTACTTCGATGACCTTCCTTCAGTCAGATAATGTATAATTCAGGACGTGAGTCAGAGTCCAAAATGGATGCTCATTGACCAGGGGGCAAAGACGCACACTTAATGGTTCTCTCTGAAGAGTTTACAGGTTAGAGTCCCTAAGCCAATATGACATTTGCTTAGATCCTCAGGAGGCATCATACAATGCAAGTGGCCAAGCCATATCCTCAACGGATCCTTAACCACTCAGGACATAGTTTATCCATTGCTGCATGCATTTCATGCTATTCTTTAGCAAACATCTGCACATGGACATTTACACTTGCATGCATAGTCCCTTGCATATTTTCCTATGCACACAGTTTTGCAGGAAAGGTCCAAAAGAAGGCTACACATGTAAAAGCCAGTCAAGGATAGTTTCAACTCAGCATTAACATTCACCCGAACAAAATAAAGTCCATTCTAGTTTTTCTTTCGATTTCTCTTGACAGGCAAATCGATATCTCCTGCACTTTTTATAATCTTGTCAGCGGCTCAGTGCAGTCCTCTGCGGAGGATATTTCCTACACTTTTTGTAGCCCTATCAACGGCTCGGTGCAGTCCTCTACGGAGGATATCTCCTGCACATTTTGTAGGCTTGTCAGCGGCTTGGTGCAGTCCTCTGTGGAGGATATCTCCTACATTTTTTGTAGCCTTGTCAGCAGCTCGATGCAGTCCTCTGTGGAGGATATCTCCTGCATTTTTTGTAGCCTTATCAGTGGCTCGGTGCAGTCCTCTGCGGAGGATATCTCCTGCATTTTTTGTAGCCTTGTCAGCGGCTCGGTGCAGTCCTCTGCGGAGGGTATCTCCTGCACTTTTTGTAGCCTTGTAAGTGGCTCGGTGCAGTCCTCTATGGAGGATATCTCCTACACTTTTTGTAGTCTTGTTAGCGGCTCGGTGCAGTCCTCTGCGGAGGATATCTCCTGCACTTTTGGTAGTCTTATTAGCGACTCGGTGCAGCCCTCTGCAGAGGACATTTCCTGCGTTTTGTAAGTCTGGAGCAGACTCGGCGCATCACCATCAGAAGATGAAATCCCCGCACTTTGTAAGTCTGGAGCAGACTCGGTGCAGCTCAGAAAGCAACCCTCACTTTTGTAAGTCTAGAGCAGACTCAGCGCATTCTTGTGACCAGGAAGACAGCTGCCTCTGGTACGCTCTTCTTCTTTCTTTTTTTGAGTTTTGGCTCACCTGGGCGCCCAAGCACTACGTTCCCCAAAACTGGGGGCAATTGTAGACACCGGGTCCTGAGGCAGCTCATACCAAAGTTACTCGATGATGAAAACGATGCCCGTTCATGGGCGAATGGACAAATGGAAGTGACGGTTTCCTCGAAAAAAAAATACTTTTCATTTTGCTTTATTTAAAAAAAAAAGTAGTTTTGAAGGTTTTGGGGGCCTGTGGGGTGAGGCCCATCTCACCCATATGAGATGGGGCCTCATGTTTGTGAGGCCCATCTCACGTTGGTGAGATGAAGCCTCACCACGTGAGGCCCATCTCATAGGTGAGAGGAGCGCCTCACCTGTCCTATGTTCCAGCATGCTTCCCTTCCCTGTTTTTAGGGGATTTGGTTTGAAAAAGTATCGTTTATGTGGGATTTGGTGGAAAAAATGGACTAATCCTGTCTAAAGCATTTAAAGAGAAGTGAAAAGAGTTGAAAAAACTGGGAGAGAAGGAGGAGAAAAAGAATTATTGGAGGAGAGCAAGAATTATTGAGGAAGAACAAAAAAGAAAGGAGAATATAGAGAGAAAAGCTTGAGGAGAAAGGAAGAACAACTAGAAAAAAATATTCTGGAATTGTTTTGAGAGCATTTTGAGTTTGATTTTCCGTAAAACGAAAGGAGTTTTTAGTATTTGAAAACCCATTGCTTTGGTTTTTGCTGGAACGTAACTTCTACTAAACGTTTTTTGAATCTATGGTTTTTTAACTTTCATTCCAAGAAAAGCAACGAGGAAAACAGAAGCTTCATTTGCAGATCAGAGATCAAATATCTGAGGGTAAATACTCACTAGCTATCTCTGTTTTATTTTCTTTCTCTTTTCTCTTTTCTTTCCTTCTGTTTACCTCTTCTTCTTCTTCATTTTCCTAAACCAGTAAGTATTACCCTTTGTATATATTATATATATTGTATATATTGTACATGCATATTGTTTGATCTTTTTAATCTGCTCGTTGCATGTATATTGTTGTTATGATTAAATGAATGTGTATATTGCTTCATAATGCATGTTTGATCACGTGATTTTGTGTTTGTCAAGTATGTACCTTTGTTTTTTCATTTCTTTAAGTCAATGATTTTGTTTTTGTTTGATTCATTATTTTCGATCTGATTTTCGCTTCTATTATTGCTTGTATCATTTGTTCCGATCGGATTTCATGCTCCCCGATCGGATTGCGTCATCATTTTTCCTGTTCCAGATCGGACATATCGGCGAAAATCTCAATTCCCGATCGGACATTCATGAGTCGTGAATGTTGTTCACGACTCATGAAGCACATTCACGAGTCGTGAATGCTGTTCACGACTTGTGAAATTCATTCACGAGTCATGAGTGGCGTTCACGACTCGTGAATTCCATTCACCAGTCATGAGTGGTTTTGTTCTCTTTTCCCTCTTTACAATTCCTCTTCTTTCCCATTTCCATTTCCAATTCTATTTTCCTTACTTTGGCCACATTTTGTCTTTTGGTCTAGCCATTCTCACGTGACTTGTTGGCTTATTTACTTTAATCTTCATCCTTTAGTTCACGTGGTGCTTTAATTTAGTTTACCTTGATTTTCATTCTTTATGTTATTTTTTCCCTTTTTGTTTTTTTATTTTATATTATTTCATTTTATCATTATTATTTATTTAGCCTAATTATCATTAATATCTCATATTATTTTTTTTCAAAAGTTATTATTATCATTATGTATTTAACATATCTCTTAGTATTGTTGTCATCTTTCTTATTATTATTTGATTAATTTATTAATCACTTTAAATAGTTATTTTTATTAAGCTAATTTTAGTTAATTAATTAATTTATTTATTTATATTATATCAATTATTTAATTTATTTTACTAATATTTTACTTCGTTTATTTGTTTTATGGCTTAAATGTGTATATGATTGTGCGAGTTACACGCGTGCTCGAACCGGGAGATCAAAGACCATCCAAATTTTGGTTGCATTTTAATTATATTTTCTATATATTGTCTTTTTTTTATTTATTTAGTATGTAAAATATATTTTAATTATCAGCATTATAGAAAATCACTTTTTTTAGATAATTAATAATTTGGAATTTTTCCTAATAAATTGCACCAATGTCCTATTTTACCCAATAAAACCTCACCTTCAAAATGGAGAACTAATTTTTATAAAATGGGATCACTCATCCTAGTTTTCTCAATCAATATCCTAAAAATAGTTCTCCAATTTTTCTAATAAATAAAAAGGAACCAATGTTCCTAAAATTCATGACTCGATTTATGTATGTTGCATTTTAATTTCTTTTATGCATTTATTTATTTTTTTTATATTTTCTTATTTTGGGGGATTATTCTGTCCCATTTCCTTTTATTTATTATTTATTTTGGGGGATTGTTCTGTCTCAATTTATATTTTGTAATTTATTTATTTACTGCTTTATTTATCGCTTTTCTATGTGAATGAATGCGTTTTAAATTTATTGCATTACCGCGTGAGATGAGAGATGGAATTTGGATTTCTTAAAAACTCATTTATAAAACTTAAAGTCATTAATAAGAGTGAAGTTCCGAACACCTTCTCTGGTTTAGACCAATAGAGGTTAGAGACCTTTCCAAATTTCTTATAAACTGGGTGGCGACTCCAAAATACCTCAAAAGGTGCCTAAAGGCGTTATGGGTCTAGATCCTCCTTTCCAATGTTCTATTGGAAATGAGGCATCCAAGATGACTCATTATGCCCAAAATTAATAAGACGCGAACCAATCTCTCGAGCCCTAAAAGCGGGTTCAATGAGAGCCTTGCTGGTTCCGACGCACGTCACAGTACCCCAATGTGTTCACTCGTTATCCACAATTGTGAGTCAGCAGGCATTTGTTTTATTTTGTTATGATTAGAGCATGTGAAATCAGTTTGTTATATATATTTTGATTATGAGCTTTTGAATATAATTGATGATGATTAAACTATGATTTATAGGATTATAAGCATGTGCTATGTTGTATGTGTTCTATCTTAGCGACCATTGTGAATGGCCGTTCATATTCTGTGTGTTTTTCCCACTAAACGTTATCGCTTAGCACGAATGTTTCATCCGTGCAGGTGCGAAAGGTTTTGAGATTTTGGGAGTGTCTCCGTAGGTCCAGCCAACTCAGAGGGATTGAAGTGTTATAGCTTAGTTTTGTATCTAAGTTCTTTTTGTAACATTTTGGGCTCTTTTTTGTAATTATTCTTTTGTAATGCTTCCGCTATGTATTTTGGAAGATTGAATTTTTGTAATATCTATTATGTACAGAATATTTTTATAACGAACCTTTGATATTAATGAATGATCTTTTGAGCTTTAAAGTTTTATTTCCGCTGTAATCTATATTTTGTACATGTTTATTATATTGCTTTGTTTGGTGACACCCTTGTCCATACGAGTTCTCACTCCTTTCGAGGATGAGTTCTCCTATGTATGGGTAATGGGTGTTACAATTTTTGGTATCAGAGCCTAGGTTTAGGCATTTTCTGGGTGTTTGTAGAGTATAGATATATGTTTAGGACTGTATTGGCCTAATGCTAATGTCTTTGTGGTTGTTTTAGATGGAGTCTGCACGTGGATCACTCGAGGGGGTCAGCTGAGAGTGCTAATCCCCAAGAGCAAGATCTGTCAGTGTCGGGTCTAGCTCCGCCAGCTAGGGTGCAGCCTGAGGCCGTAACCATGCTTTTTGAGGCTATATTGAAGATATCTCAGGACATGGCTAGTGTCTTTGAAAGGGTTACTGCTCCGAGGGCCCCGAGAGAGAGCATGAGGAAAGCTGGGGCGGAAGATTTTTATGGAACGAGCTTAGATGAGTCTGAGTTGGCAAAGTAGTGGATCGAGAAGGTGGAAAGAGTTCTTGAGGAGATTCGTTGCCCTCCTGAGAGGCAAGTTGAGTGTGTTGTTGCCTTGCTCCAAAGATCGGCTTACGACTAGTGGAAGTTAGTTCGTAGGCATCCCCAGTTGCCAGATCCGATCACATGGGAGTTCTTTGAACGAGAATTCACTAGTAAGTATGTGACCAAGGCTTATAAAGAGGCTAAGTGGGCTCAGTTCTTAAGTCTGAAGCAGAGGGCTATGTTGGTTTCGGAGTATGAGAAGGAATTCAATCGACTTGGGAAGTATGCTACTCCGGGTATTTTGATAGAAGAGTTTCGGTGTCAGCATTTTGAGGCCGGGTTGAATGAGTCCTTGAGAGCTATGCTCATATCTTTGATGAGTACTCCTGCTATTTTTTCCCTTTCAATATGTCAAAAATTGGAGCATGCATTTTTAGTCACCATTTCGCCTTAAATATACATCAATACTACTAGGGTGTATTTTGATGCCATACAGACACCCTTTGCTGGGAGAAAAGGACTACCATTTACCATTTATTAAGGTTTAAGTGAGTTTTTAACTTGGGTTGGTTATATGTTGATTGTTATCCTTTAATCAATTTAAACTGTTTCTGGGTTTAACCTGCATTTGTGTTATTTGTTCTGATTAGAGTCTCTTCTTAGCTTGTTATTTTATTTAAGTTAATAGTGTCTGTGACAGCCAACTTATCACAACATAATTATTTTCTATTTATTTGAGTTTGGTTTGTAACTTTTATGCAGAAAATTTACATGTACTTCAGGGGGCATAAATGAGAGCAGAAAATTTTGAGGTTTGATCCCAATTCAGTTTTAAGAGTGTTTTGAGTATATTCTTATTCTATGTTTCTGTGATGATTGTTCCAGTTACACAAATAGGGCAGTGCTTATATTGTATTTTAATAAATACAGTGTGATTTTCTTTACAATTGACTTAATTCCTTTTCCATTGTTTAAAGCTAAAGGGAGTAAATAATTGAATGAACTATATGAATGAATATTTTATCTGATTTAGTTAGCTATATGCAAAATAAATGTTGGTGATTATGTTTGTTATTGTTTAAGGTTGGAATGATTTTCCTGTGCTTTTTACTGGATTTTGCTAACTTGTGTAAAGATAAGTTTTCTTGTGCTGTTGTTCTTACTTTCTTCTTCTAAAAAATGTAATTAATCTCCACATGCTTATATAATTTATGACCTAGAATTTATGGCTCACAACATGATCATATGTGTTACAAATTCATCATATATAAAAGTAAGCCAACCTCATCAATGGATATTGAAAATGAAGATTCTAGGAGAAAAATCATTTCTTGTCCTCCTCGCCCCATCCTTAGGAAAATAGTAATAGGTTGGGTTCTAGAAAAACTTCTGCTATATGGGATCATTTTAGGTTGATAGAGTGTGGAGATAAAACTAGGGCAATTTGTGTATATTGTGAGAAATTGTATGCTTCTAAATCCACGATCTGTAAAACTAGTACTCTATGGGCTCATTTAAACAATCAATGTAAGGAGTATCCTTATAGAGTAGTTAAGGCATCACAAAAGGGTTTTAGTTCTAGTTCTGGGTATAGGAGTGAAAGCCTTAGAGTGAAAGGTTTCGATATAAAGGAACTTAGAAATGAGCTTGCTAGGCAAGTCATATTAGATGAAGTTCCTTTTAGAGCAATTGAGAAGAAGGGGTTTAGGAATTATTCATATGCTTTGGAACCAAGGTTTGTGGTTCCATCTCGCATTACTGTGGCAAGAGATTGCTTAAAAGTTTATGAGAAGGAGAAATTAAAGTTAAAAAGTGTCTTAAAATCTCAACATTTATGTCTTACAACGGACTGTTGGACGTCTATTCAAAACTTAAATTATATGTGTTTAACAGACCATTGGATAGGTAGTGAATGAAACTTGTATTAAAGGATTTTGAACTTTTCTTAAGTGCATAACCATAAGGGAGAGACAATTGGAAAGATGGTTGAGACTTGTTTGCTTGATTGGGGAATAGATAGAATTTTCACACTAATAGTTGATAATGCAAGTTCCAATCATGGTGCTATTAGATATTTAAAAAGAAAGACAAAGAGTGGGGAGGCACTATCTTGGACATGAGTTTTTAAGATGCGTGCGGAGAAAGTTAAGATAAAAAACAAAGGTCTCCTGTGTCTTGACATAGAAACTAGGTGGACTTCTACCTACAAGATGCTTGAAGTGGCAAAAAAGTTTGAGAAGGCTTTTGCTAAACTAGTAGAGGAAGACCCGCATTATGTTTCTTATTTTGACAAAAAGAATAACATAGGTCCTCCTACTAGAGAAGATTGGGATACCGCTAGCATGTTTGTCAAGTTTTTGAGACTTTTTTATGTTGTGACTTTGCGATTTTCGGGTTCATTGTATATAACATCAAATTATTTTTTCCATATACTTAGGTTAGGTACATTGATGGGAAGTGGGGAAAGTCTCTTGCACTCTATGGCTATACAAATGAAGAAGAAATTGGAAAAACATTGGAAAAATGATGCAAATATGAATTTCTTGTTGTTGTTGTCTTAGATACTCGGTACAAAATGGATTATGTGAGATATTATTTTGTTCAAGTGTATGATGAGTCAAAGGCTATGGAGATAGGGGATAAAATTTATGATGCATTTGTTAGGTTATATGCCCATTATTTGACAAGTGATTCAACTAATGTCATTGAGCTCGATACTTGTATTTCAAGTAGTCAACTTTTCAATGATGTGAATTTAGATGATGCTGAAGAATCAAGTCATTAGTTTTCAATACAAGTACTCTAGGCATAGGAAACAAAAAGAAAATTTAGAGAGCAATTCAGAGGTTGTAAAGTATTTAGCTGAAACTTGTGCAGAAATTCATGAAAATTTTGATATTCTAGGATGGTGGAAGATTAATGCCTCTAAGTATCCCTACCTTTCTTAATTAGCTAGAGATGTCCTAGCTATTCTTGTGTCAATGCTTGCATAAAAATCAACATTCGGTACTGGAGGTAGGATGTTGGATCCTTTTAGAAGTGCATTATCACCTTTAATGGTAAAAGCACTCGTCTACTGTCAAAATTAGTTGGACTCGACTCCAATTAATCTTTAAGAAATTATAGACAATGTAGAAACATATGAAGAGGTCGAATTAGGTGCTATCTATTTTTATAAGTTAAGGTTTTTAATTTTTATGTTATAGTTTTAAACAGAATCAAGTTTTCTAATTCATTTTGTTTGACAGATTTTCCAAATTTGCTAGCACTTTCAATTCGAAAGTGATGATGTGTCTGCAAGTATGTATATATATGTGTTGTGATGTGCTTTTATTATATTTTGTTCCAGCAGAAACTAGTATAAGGAGAGATTAATTATTTATCTTGATTATGTTTTCAAAATTAACTATATTATTGATAGGTTCTGGTTCCATCAGAGAGTAAGGTTTTGCATCTTTATGAAGCTTGATATCTAACTCTGCTGGATGGGGTATTGAATGTATGTTGTATTATTCTGTAAGGTACTGAATATATGTTGTATTGTTCTATTTTATGTTTAACATTTTCTATATGCTTAACTAAACATTTTATATAGAAAATGTAACCAAAATACTTTACCTAGCCGATTCTGTCATATGGATTCTAAAATAAATTACTGGTATTAGTGCATGTTTGGTGTGAATTTCATATATTATTCCATGTTTGCATATATATCTAAGACATAAAGTAGTAGAGACTAGTCCTGCTTGTTATCTAAATTAGGTTCTTGTATCTAAATATCTAAATTAGATATTTTCATCTCTTGCCTTTTAATTCTTATGACACCTTTTGCTTAAGATAATCTATTTAAGGCCGCTAAACTTCTGATTCAACCTTTTGAATTTTGTGGTTGCTCAAAATCTATGAAATTTATAAATGGAGAAATATAATTTTCGTTTAATCTAGTGCTTCAAATCTCTAGTTAAATTTCCCTAGAATTTTGATAATAGGGCACAGTTTGAGTTTGTAGCTAAATTAGGCCTTGTAATTAACATCCTGCTAAATAGTTGATTTAATGGTCTCTGTAATATGTTATATGCGAATGTCTAATTTATGTGTGTTTATATGTTTTGTTTGTAGGTTTCAGTGTGAAGGACCTGTGAATAAACAAATTATGGACAGTTGTTAATTTTTCTAGACAATTGTTAATTTTATGGAAAATTGTTAATTTTATACTATATTATGTTATTAGAGAATTTCAAGTGTGCAGGCCTTGATATGAATATGAGAGAAAAGATGGGATCAGTCTTTTTTTTGTAAATATATTAAAAAAAAAAAGAAAATTTGCAATTTTTTTAAAATAAGATGCAATTTATAATTTAATATAATTATTGTTTTATTTATTATTTTATTTTATAACAAATTTAAAGAGCTAAAGTTTGAAAATAAAAACCGTCCCAAACCGTTTTGAAACCGTTTGAAAACCGCCCCAAACCATGGTAGGTTGTAATGGTTTAGGTTAGTTTTTAATAGATAAACCATTAATCTTCCAATATATTGGGTTGGGTTGGGTTCATTTTACTTTTTACCTAACCCAACCTATGAACAACCCTAGTTATTTCTATCTGATTCTTTTTTGTAGTTATTTCTATCTTATTCTTTTCTGTATTAATCTTCAAAGAATCAAAAATTGTACCCATGAAAAATTCAAAGTTACAACCTTGTGGAATTAAAATACCATCCACATCAAAATTCTAATAATTGTTCTGTTAATTCTATTTCCTTTTATGTTGAATAAAAATTGGAATTCCTTCCTTGGTTATCAAGAATAAAAAATTTGCAATTAAAATGTAACACCCTAAATTTTGAGTTAGTTAACCGTAACTTTTAGACTAAAAAATAATATTTTTCACCACAAGTTTTGAAGGTCAAAATTTAATTGTTAAGAATGCATCATGAAGGTTATAAATTGAATTAATATTTCTAACTAAATGAATCATTTACACAAGAAAAAATAATTAAAATAAAAAGTAAATACATGTAAGTAAACAATAAATAAAAAAATCTTAATTAGGATCCCAGAATTTTCTAGAAAAAAAAAAAAAGAAGAGAAAAATAATCTTGACATAGGAATATAATAGAACAGAAAATGAATGAGGGAGAAAGAACAAAGAATGGAGAAAAAGAGCGACAGGGAGGCAAGAATGGGTCCTTATCAGTGCTGGCAACAACCTAATGTTCCCCCACCGCAATGACCAGGATGCCGTCATCTCCCCTCTGTCCAGTCGCAGTTCTCGCCATCTCTGCTCTATTTCAAAAAGAGAGAAAGAAATAAAGGCTGCTCCCTCAATTTTTGGCCACCTCTGGCGTCGAGTGGCGACACGAACAGCACCGGAGGACTGTTAATGGGGAGGCAAACATTCTGATACTATCCTGTCCTCACTTGCCGAAAAATGGGAGATCAAAAATTGGAAGTCGAGATGATCCAACTCTGATTTCAATCAAAGAGCATGGCACTTGAGCCTATGACCACCACCAGCAAGCCCCAGATGCTTTGAGCTTCACGTCGGCAGTAACAGTGCAGCTTTGGCAACCAGTGACCGGCAAAGGGACTTGAACACGACAAAATTGAGCTGAAATTTTTACAGAAAATATAATATGGTATGTGCATTACCAAAATTATCACTTCTTAATTTCTTTAAATAAAATGTGCAAGTTAGGAAAAAATCTTAAATTCTATTGCGTTATTAGTATAAAGTGTGATTTTGTTAAATTGCTTATATATTTAGATGTTTAGTGGTTGATTTGTTTGGAATGTTGATTCGGCCATATTGGAATTTTTAAGATTTGTTATGTTCTGTTACAACTTGACTTGCTTGATTTTATAATCTGTATGAGAAAGTTTGTTTGTTTGATAAGAAAGTGCAAGTGATGAATTGAAAAGTTAGGAAACCCCATAATTGTAATTTGTGCATGATTGTGTTTGTGATGAATTGATGGGATTTCATGTTTAATCAATGAAAATTATAGAATTCTTCAACGATAATGTTTTGGTTAAGAGAGTTTTTAGATCCACTTGGTCTGTTCAAGCTATAAAAATATGTAAAATTTTTTAAACTAAGAGCAATTCTTATGGCACTTTAAGTTATTAGAATTTATGCATATAAAGTGTTGTCAATTATTTAGTTCTTGAAAATTGGCTTACTTGCTTGGTAATGTTATTTAAGGTCATGGCCATAGAGTGAAATAATGTGATATCACTATTCTTTGTCATATGATTCTTTATTAATAATTCTTGATGTTTGAACAAAAGCTATTGGTTGGTTATAAATGAAACTTGGGATTTTAAAATTTCATATAAATAATACAAGTGAAAAGAAAAAGGTCAATTTGCATGAAAACTTCAATGCATACGTATAAGATGAATTATGCTATTTGGTTAAAGGAACTTGATGTTAGAGAAAGGCCGGGAATAATAGTATATAAACATGTAAATATGGTTCATGTAATAAGATAATTGAGTAAATACTAAATTTACAAATGTGTAATACATGTATGACTTATTATTTGATTTTGTATGTTATTTGAATGTGAGTACGACATTTAAATTGTGAAAATACTATGATAATGTATGATTTTGAGAGATGTCCGTAATTTTCATGGTAAATATTTACCTAATGTAAAAATAAGATGCATGTATGTATGATGGTGTTAAATATGAATATGTAGAACTTGAATTAGATGTTTTTTTATGACAACTACATTAAATGGAATGGTTAGAATAATGAATGACTTTGTGGAATAAGTAGTTGCACGGAGTTATATGTATACTTCTTTTTATGGACCATATGAACTTTATGAATATGAATAAGCTTATAAATGAAATGTGGAATGATTTGGACATGTGTTAAGAGAAAAAGTACAAGTATTTGTGTATAAGATGCATTATGAGAACCATGAAAAAAGAAATATGATTTGAGGTGTAAAAATGGTGTCTAACATGGAAATGAGCATGTAATGAAGTAAATAAATGATAGTGGATGATGCAAAGCACACTTGATGAATGCGTGAGTATATGTACATGATGTACATGGTGTGAATTATGAGACAAGAATTGATGTAATAGAGGAATATATGATATATGATGAATGTGATATATAGTACTTGGATTTGGTACCATTACATAATGTGAAATAATGAGAAAGCATGGAAATAATGTCATAAAATGAGGAAATAACATAATAAGTATTTTGCCCTTAGTAGCTAGAAGAGAAATTGGGGAGTATAGGATGTGTATGACTAGCCATAGGGACACTAGGATAGTGAGTCATGGCACTTCACATAAGAGGGACCAAAGGCAGTTCCGCACCATAACATAGAGATGATAAAACACAGATGTGATAGAGATTTCATAGACTTGGACCTTTGGAGGTCCTAGCCCTGCACATCTAATCTGACCACAATGTGGTTTTCTCTGGAACTATTGGGGGCAAAAATGTGAAATTTTGGAAATAACGAATACAATAAGGTAAAACTGTAATTATAAGGCAAAATTGTAACTTAAATGACAAACCGATAATTATGTAATAAAATTATAAATTAAGTGACAAAATGGTGGTTTTAATAATAAAAACCTTAATTTAAATATACAGTGATAGTAAATGAACTTTTAGATTAATGATATGATGAAAATGACTTAGCGTATGCATATGAACTAAATGTTCACAAGTATGCATGATGTATATGCATACATGTTGGTAACTAAAAGTATATGGAACAATATTAGATGATTCATGATGTGCAAATGAGAATTTAAATGCTATAATATATCAACAATAAATTGCTTAAGAATTCCATGAAATTAACATAGATATGCATGATAAGCATGTTATGTTATATGCATGAACAATTAACACAGATATATATGTATATATATATATGGTAAGTAAAAAAAAGTATGCATGACCAATATTTAGGAAGTTTTTAGATTATTGGTTTGGAAACCTAATTACATATGTTTTATTAAATTTCATTTGTTTGTCTATAAGGATTGAATGTATTGCATGAAATGTTGTCTTACTCCATGTGGTGCATGCATTTGAAATTAATGCAGCAAAATCTATGCAAAGAAATGATTATATATATCTGTGTATGTATATGAATTTTACAAGTAAAGTGGAAAGGGCAATTGAGGTGTATTTTTAGTCTTAATTAATATGTTACAAAGTATATGGATAAGATTTAAAACTGTATTTAATTTTGTTTATTGAATTGAGAAAGTTACTATAGTTGATATATATATATACACACACACACACACACACACATATATTTTTAAAATTGAATGACCCATCCCGTCCGTTTTGGTATCAGAGCCTGGGGGAAAGAGGAGATAGTTTTATTTAAGCTATTTAGAAAGGTTATTTTGATCAAATTTGTTTTAGAAATAGTTGCAAAACAGATAGTTCTTGAGAGTAGGAAACATTGTCTAATAGCTCCTTGGTTAATATCATGTCCTAAGAATCTGACTTTTACCCGAAATAATTTCATTTTTGTAGGGGAAATTACTAGTCCATTATTATGAATGATATTATAAAATTTCTTTAAATGACTAAAATACTGATTAATATTTTTTGAGAAAATTAAAACATCATCTATGTATACTATAGAAAATTCATTAATAGGTCTGATAATATCATTCATTATATTCTGAAATTCTGAGGGAGCATTTTTCAAACCAAAAGGCATTACGTTCCATTCGTAATGACCAAAAAGAGTATTAAATCTAGTTTTATATCTATCTCTATCTTGAATCTGAATTTGCCAAAATCTTGATTTCATATCAAATTTTGAAAATATTTTTGCATCGTAAAGTCTTTTTAAAAGATCTCTTTTGTTTGGGATAGGATATCTTATCCATTGTAAAACCTTATTTAGAGGTTTATAATTTATAACTAACCTAGGGACTCCTCGTTCTAATTCTGCAGCATTCATAACATAAAAGGCTGAACAAGGCCATGGTGATTTTGAATCTCTAATTAATCCTTTATTTTTTAATTCTTGTATTTCCTTTCTATAAAGTTTTTCTAAATCTTCTGACATATGTATAGCTTTAGATTTAGTGGGAATCTTTTTCTCATCAAAATCCTGTTCGTAAGGTAGACTAACAATATGACTTTTCCTATTCCAAAAATCATTAGGTACTGGAGCACAAACATCTTTTAAAAAAGTGTCTTCCACTTCTTTTATTTTCTCCTTTATCTCTTCTTTATCTAATTGAGCTTTTGTCCTTTTCTCATCTATTTCTTGAATTAAATATCTTATATGATTTTGCTTATTTTTTATAAGGTTTATCTCCTGAACATTATTTTTCAATTGATTAATATCTCTAGTTGTCATAGGAAAGGCGAATTCAAATATTATATCTTTTCCTAAAACCTTTGTTGACAGTCTATTATTACAAACTTGAAAAGGGTAGAGCATAGTAATAAAGGGTGTTCCTAAAATTACTCTTGAATTTAAATTCTTAATTAAAATTAACTGAGTTTTATAGCAATAACCTTTATTACATATTTTAACCTTAGATAACTTATAATTAATATATAATTTTGAACTATTGGCTTAGCTAAGTCTTTCTGAAGTTTTCTCATAATATTTAGTTGGTACTAAACCTTCCTGAATACAATTATGATCAGCACCGCTATCTATTAAGGCTAGGGTAGAAAGATGAAAATCATCACTTATGACTATGTCTAATTTATCATATTGTAGACACCGGGTGCCGAGGCGGTCCAAAATCAGGATTACCCGATTATGAAAACAACAAAAGACCGATTTTCGGCAAGAAAAGTGAGAATCGATTGTTCCCTTGTCAAATTGTGTTTTTTAGAAAAATAATTAAAAATATATATTTTAGAAATTAAAAAATTAAAATAGGGTAGAAAATATTAATTTTGTGTATTTTAGGCTTTTATATATAAAAAAAATAATGTGTTGCGAGTGCCATCCGTGGCAGCGCCGCCCCAACGCGTAGGGGCGCCTGCGCGGCAGGCTGCCCTAGCGCGCAGGGGCGCCCGCGCGGTAGGCCGCCCCTGCCCATGCGGAGCTTGCCTACAGTGCGCGCGGTGCTTGCCTACCACGCGGGCCCGTGCGCGCGGTAACCCCTCACCGCGTGCGCACAAGCGCGCGGCCTTCCTTCTCCGCGTGGCCACCTGGCCGTTGCCCTGTGCTGTCCCTTTCTCTGCTGTTTTTCTGATTTTTTTTTCATCATTTTTTCAGTCTGCTTTCTTCAGTTTTCACCCTTTTATGCTTTTTTGGGTTAAACAAAAATTAAAGCTATTTTGTCCAATCCTATTTTTGGCCAAAGCTGAAAATTAAAGGGAAATTGCCCTTCATTTTGAGGGGGACGGCAAAAATTTTACAAATGAATTTTTTGGCTTTTCTCTCTAGCTTCTTCTCTCCAAAAACTGGTTTCTTCTTTAAAAATTCTTCAAAAATTTCTTGAGTTTTATTTTCAAGCTTTAATCTTTTCTTCTCTAATAACATTTCATCTTGGGTTTGATTTGAGCTAGAAAAATTAATTTTCTTTGCTTATTCATCCCACCAAAAATATTTTCTTGAACTAATTTAATTAAAAAATAGATTTTTATTTTTTTTTCGGGTGGTTATCACTGTAAATTCGACAAGAGAGACGGATCAAGACACCGCTTTCTTCAATCTATAAAATTTCTGAGGGTAAACACTTGGGACCGTTCTCGTTTGTTTATTTATTTTTTTTTATTTGCTGTCCAATATATTGTCTTTTTTGCTATAAATATTATGCCTATTTCTCCAATAAACTTGATATTTTGGCTCCCGTTGATATATTCATGCAATTATTCAATTGATTTTCCTGTGCTCCTTTAATCTAGTTTGCATGCCGTTTTTATTTTGAGTTTTTGCCACCAGTTTCTTCTGTGTTACTAATATCATTACCATCGTCATTATTATTGTTTGTTTTTTTGTTATGCCATGTTCATTCACTTCGTACTACTAATGTTAGTATCACCACTGTCATTTGTCTATTACCACTATTATTTGATTTAATATTCATAATCATCATTATTATTATTATTATTATTATTATTATTATTATTATTATTATTATTATTATTATTATTATGCTTGTATTTATGTTTATTATTGTCGTTCTGCCATTATTATTATTATTATTATTATTATTATTATTATTATTATTATTATGTCATTAATTTATTGTTTGCTTATTTCATATTTTCTACTGTTTATAGTTGTTGTCCATTATTATTATTATTATTATTATCATCATTTTCATTCTTATCATGTTCCTGTTGCTTTCATTTTCATGTTTATTATTATCATTGTTATTATTATTATTATTGTGTTGTATTGCATCAATATTATTATTATTTTTATCATCATTATTTATTATTGTGCCTAATATTCTTGATATTATTTTTTCTGTCTGAGTTTTCAATTTGAATCGTGTCATGCGGGCGTTTCCGTGACTCCCCGGATGGGTCACCACGCGTGGAGGATCACATCGGGTTTGGTGAGATCTCCCTAATTCCCTTTTTTTATGTTGTGTTTATTTGTAAATAATTGTTTCATTTGTGCACGCATGCGATAAAAAAATCACAAAATTATTTCTATAATTAAATTGGAATTTTTACTAATAAAATTGTGACCAATGTCCCTTATCTTAGCCAAACAATAAAAAATATCGCAATTAAAACGAAGAGTCGATTTTCTCCAAAAATGGGATCACTCATCCCGGTTTTCACTCAACAATTAAAATGACTCTTCGAACCCTCTTTAAATAAATGCGAAGGAACCAATGTTCCTAAGTTTCGAACAAGTGCGAAGGAACCGATGTTCCTAAAATAATGTCCCGATTTATGTATGTTTTTTCTTATTTTGATCTTGTGTGAATGTTTTAAATTCAAGTTCATTTCTTTTTAGGGCCCTTGTAATTAATTTTGGAGCAATGCTATTTAATTTTGGGGATTGTATTCCGTCCCCGTTTACATCTCGAATCTCCTTTTATTGGGGTTATATTCCGCCCCGATTTCTCTTGTAATTGTGTGCTTGCGTGTTTACTGCTTTCATTTATCGCTTTCTTTATTTACTTTATCGCTTTCGTATGCTTGGAATGTGCTATTTAATTTAAATGCATCAATCGCGTGAGATGAGAGATATAATTTTAAGAGGTTAAAAACTCATTTATAATTAAGCAAAGCATAAATAAGGGGGAAGTTCCGGACACCATATCTCTGGTTTAGACCGTTAGAGGTGAGAGACTTTTTCCCAATTTCTTGCAAATTGGGTGGCGACTCCAAATGCCTCAAAGGTGCCTTTAGGTGTCATTAGAGTAGGTTGTTCTCTCAAATGTTTTATTGGGAGGAATACACCGATGTCTCATGGCGCCCATGATCAAAAGACGCAAACCAATACCTCGAATCCCAAAGGCGGATTCACAAGCGAGGGCCTTTGCTGGGTACTCCAGCGCGCGTCACACATACCATTTCTGATAACTTATTTTAGATATGCTATTAATATATTCCTCTTTATTTTTTGGTTCTTTGATTACTAGAGAAGTAGAAGCATGTGCTTTATCTTTATTTTGAAATAATTTGCTTAGATTATTTTTTAAATTTTCTTCTTCTAAATATTGAACCTTTCTTTTTAATATACTCATATCTTGTTTCAAACTTCTAACTTCTTCTTGAGGATCTTGAACAGAGGATTCCTTTTTTACCTGTTTAAATCTTTGACAAATTTCATTAAAATTATATGGTCTATAATCTCTTCGTTCTTCTTGCCCTATTAAATCTTTTAATTTAAGTAAATAATTTCTTTTGACTTATGGGTCGTCTATTTTATCTATTATATCTAATAAAAATTCCGTTTCATTATTAAGCATATTTATTTGATTACATTTACAGGTTCCTATGCATTCAAATGATTCTGACTCACTACTAGAATAACTTTCTTCGCTAATTATATTTAAATCATTTTTTGAGTAATCTGACATACTACTTTCAGTTTCTGAGGATTCATTTATAACTAAATTCCTTATTTTTTTTTCTTTTAGTTCTTCCGATGCATCTAGACTATTAACCTTTTTCTTCATCTTACAATTTTTAGAATAATGTCCTCGTCTACCACACTTATAACAAATTATTATATCCTTCTTATTGGGCCGTTTATTTTTATAAGATTTTTTCTTTGAATATGTTTTACTTTTATTGCACCTTTCTTGTTCTATATTGGGCCTGAAAGTTCTTCTTTTAGGATTATATCTACGTTTTATTTTATTCTTCCTTTTTACTCAGGCCGAAGGTGCACTAATCCTTTCATATCCATATTGTTGACAAAAATCTCCTAACTCGTTTCTTCCACTTATTGTTTCTCTTTTTAATTTTGCTTTAAGTTTCATGTTAGAGCATATAGCTAATCCTTCTTTATTTATATAATTTATGATTTGACCATAAGTTAAATCTTAATAAGGAATTACGTCGTTATACTCAGATCTTAATCTATTCCTAATTTTTTCAGCAAATAATTTAGGTAATCCTGCTATAAATCTTTCTTTCTAGTAAGAATTGCTACAATCATTTCTAGTCATTACTTTAGTTAAAAATGTATCTTTATACCATCTAAAATCTTGTAATTTAGGACAGGTAAGATTTTGTAATATTTCTGAATTTCTATCTTGATACTGACTAGGATCCCCTACAAAACATTTTGTTATAGCAAAAATTAAAGTATTAACACTATCATCCATAAGTGTTTCCGTTTCCATATTATTTTCCTTTTTTACTACAGCCTTAGTTGCTTTTAGTATATACTGTTGCTCATCATGGGTTAAATAATAATCCCACCAACCTTTTAGCTGTCCAGCAAATTCTGACATTAAGGCTTAAACTACCTGGTGTTCTCTATTTCCTACGGTTCTGTATGCACTAGCTGCCATAGTCATTTCTTGCAAAATATTTAATATTCTATATTCTGATTGTCCATCTATATTCCATTCATAAACTGGTTTTCCATCATAACTAGCCTGATAAATATTTTCTTTTTCTTCTAATTGAGTGTCTGTGGAGTAGGTCTAGCATAATAATTTTTAGTGGTAGGTAATGGTGCATTCTTTCTTAATTTATTTATTTCTAGAGGACTTTCTAAAGGTTGATTAAATTGAGTTTCTATTTCGGTTATCGAATCGGTATCTGAGCTAGATTCTTGATCTTTATTTATTACTGCAACTTGTTTATCCTTCTGCTTATTATCCTTTATTATTTTTGAATTACGAATATTTATGTTTCCTAATCTTTCTTCTATTTGTTTTAAAATGGCTTCTTCCTTATTTAGGTTAACAGTGGGTCTAGTGAACATAAATGGCTTGAAAAATGGTTTTTCTTCTATGAAAGGTGGTTTAGGGATGACGGTTTCAATCTGATGTGGCTTTTGTACTACAGTTTCTATTCTGTTAAGCTGACTACCTATTGTTTCTAAAGTTTGATTAGTAAAGTTATTCTGAAGTATTATGTATTGAATTCTTTTATCTCTAGAATCTTCTTCTTTTAATTCTGTAAAGGGTACTCCTATATAATCTTGATCGTTTTTTCGAAAACGGACGGGATCGGTCATTCAATTTTAAAAATTTTAAAGGCTATTTAATTCAAGAAAAAATATCATATTTAATATAAATCTTTTCTTAATATTAAAAAACTGACAATCACAGTAACCATGCCTATGTAGATTATTAGAGTCTGGTTCCGTTGCCTATATATATATATGTATATACATACACATATATGTGTGTAGATACATATATATATATGTATGTGCGCGCGCGCGCGTGTGTTCGTCCGTCCGTGCGTGCGTCCGTGCGTGCGTGTGAGTGTGCGTGTGTGTGTGTGTGTCTGTGAGTGTGTGTGTGAGTGTGTGTGTGTGCGCGTGTGTGTGTGAGTGTGTCTGTGAGTGTGTGTGTGCGTGTGTCTCTATATGTCTATGTCTATTTATGTGTGTGTGTGTGCGTGTGTGTGTGCGCGCGCGCGCGTGTGTGTGTGTATGTCTATATATATGTATATGTATATGTGTGTGTGTGTGTGTGTATATATATATATATATATATATAAATTTAATTGATTGATTGAAACAATGGAGGAAGGTTTGTGTAAGGAGTTTGTTGAAGATTTTGGAGTTAAAAATGTGATTTATGGAAGTATAATAAAAATTTTACTTTACAGGAGGTCGGGCAAAATTATGGGGAGGTTTTGCTGAAATTTTGTAAAATGAATAGTAAAATTTGAAGTATTTCTAAATTTAAAAAGAAATTTAATTATTCTTATGTTATGAATTTTAAGATAGGTTGTAACATTTTTATCTGGCTCACTCTTCGGACTTGATATAGGGTGTTACATGTATCTTTAGTTATAGAAACTCAAAGGTTCTTCTAAAGGTTGACATGACAAAGAATTTAGCAGGTAGAACTACGTAGTTCTGATTCTTAATTTTTGGGATAAATAGGAAGATTGGAATACATATTCCAAGTCCGAACCAAATCACCGGGAATTAATAGGTGCCAAATGTTTAGGGTAACATAATGAATGGAATCCGATATAGGGTCTCACCTGTCCGAACTATAAGTATACTGAGATATAATTGACGTATAAAGGTATTAAAGTATAAATATAAATTCAATATAAATATATATAGTTATGTGTAAGACTAAATAAGCACCGGATATAATAAGTGTACGTTAAATAATACTAAATAAGATTTTGAATTAGTAATTGAATTGTGATTTTGTATGAATATACGAGAATAGTATATATATTATCATAAATAAATTAATAGTTATGAACTCTCAATAAGCCGGTTATCAAATTGTTTACCTATGTTAGGTAGTACATTGTTAACTATGAATTAGCACGGGAGTTGCCTTTTTGAAATGTAGGTATGAAACTGAAGATCAGTCTGCAGTGAAGGTCAGGATAGTGGAATAAGATCAAGTATAAAGTTAGGTATAAAATGTAACTTGTTTGATTGTAATACTTAAGTTGTAAAATGAATATTAAATTGTATGTTAGTTTAAAACAAATTTTATGTTTTAGCTATTTAACGAGAAAAGTGTATTAACGCAAGAAATACATTAACTTTAGAATATGAAGTCAAAATACGATAGAACATAATCTGTAAATAAGTCATTATATGATCAATTATATGTCTATAGTAGAACTTTTGTTTCCCTCCTAGGGTACATAGGGGTGTTACATAAAAGTTTCTTATATGTTAGGTAAATTTATGGAAGGGGAGTCATAAGCAATTATATTATATTAGAATAATAAAAAATAATAATAGGTTTTTAAAATCACATGTAAGAAAGTAATTTTTTGTGTTGATTTTGATGAAAGATTAATATCCATGGCA
This sequence comes from Excoecaria cochinchinensis, assembly GCA_947683425.1. Taxonomy (NCBI): domain Eukaryota; kingdom Viridiplantae; phylum Streptophyta; class Magnoliopsida; order Malpighiales; family Euphorbiaceae; genus Excoecaria; species Excoecaria cochinchinensis. The sequence continues at coordinate 6,823,451 of CANTUQ010000208.1, forward strand.
GGAAGATGAAGTTCTTTCAACAAGTATAAAGAACGGTTAATGGATATGAGAATGTAAAAAATAAATTAGAGGAGAGAGAAAGATATGAGAAGATATGGGATGAGAGGAAAGTGTATTGATATTTTAGGAGTTATTTTAAGAATTTAAGAGTAAAAAAACGTATAGGATAAGATATTTCAGAATAGATACATTTTAAAAAAAAAAAAGATTTAAATTGGTGTTCAAAATTTTATGTTGCCATTTTGTTGCTTCAATGCATTTTCCTTGGTTGTTATAGGCAAAAGTAAAGCTTTTTAGACGAGGTTGTAAAAATTGGACCGGTTATACAATTGGAGAACATAAAAGGTTAAGAGTTAAAATTTAAACTAGGGTCGAGGTTAAAAAAATAATTAATATATAGTATTCAAGCTTTTTTAAAATAATAATTTCCATAATAAAATGTTCAAAATATTAATATTCATTATAAAAAATGTTCATATTAATATAATAACCATGTTTAATAAATAAAAAAAACAATTTAAACATAATAATATTTAAATTATGAATTCCAAAAAAAAAATTTAAAAGTGCCCCTCATATGGTTGAGTCTCATCATCATTGTTTTCATCTCATAAAGTTACCGGAGAGTCCATGCTAAAGTTAGAACAATCGCTCAAACCATCAAGGCTAAGTGGAGTATTGATGTCAACTCCAAATGTATCCATGTCAAGATTGTAACACCCCCAATGCCCCTTAGGAGGATAAGGGAGTGCTACACGCAAAACTATGCATACACACAAAAACTCATGCAATAACTATAGCGGAAACATGCTAATACATACACATACATACTATAAGCGGAAGCATCATATAAACAAAACATACTTGCATTAATAACCTTATAAAAAGTATACATTACAAAAAGGTTATCATTCTTACATTACAAGATCAAAGCTTTAACATATACCCTATACAAAATATTCTCTTAACATATACATTGCATGATCATTACAAAAGAGACTCAATAACAAAATAAAAAAAAAAACTCCACTTCAACTCCTAGTGGCCAGCAGATGGACGACTCTCAAAATCAAATCGAATCTACATACCTACACGGGAAAAACACCCGTGCTAAGCGATAACGCTTAGTGCAAATATACAGATGCAAAAGGCTACTCACGACTTCACAACAATACATACATACATATATACATATATATATATATCCAAACATACACACTTCAACATATATCCAAACATACACACTTCAACATATATCAATAAGCAAAGGCATAAATATCGACATGAACATAACTTACAGTAGCACATGCCTTTATCAAATACTAAAGCATTTACATATTCACTAGCTTTAATTGTTAAGCTTAACCAGAAAGTGATAACTTATCACAACATGTCACATATATATGTAGCACACTTTCATGTACATACAATAGATCATTACTTAACATGCTCCTACACAATCATACAATCACTAAAACCATAGCCTAAACTTTCATTAATGGTGGATACGGGTACACTAGATACTGACTAGCAGTATCAAGCTTTTAGAGACCGAAATCTCAAATCACTAGTTACCCGAAGGTAACAAACACTAGACCTGCGGGCCAATCACTAGCAGCTGTAAAACAGTAGCCCTTTATAAGCATGCTTCAAACTCAACATATAAACTCTAATAACTCTATCATTTACTTAGCATTCACTCATGTATCCCACAATGATCACATATCAATTCAATTCAATATAAGCTAATCATCCCATCAATCATATGATTCATACATATATAATATGCATAATCTTTATTATGCATGATCAAACATATTCCAATGCAATAACACACGCAAATGGGAACGAAAGACTTACATTCATAACTCTGCACAATGTCGCTCTCACGACAGAACCCAACACACGCAGATGTCGCGCACGCGGCCAATGTCACGCTCACGATAGAATGCCAAAGTAGCTTCTGTCGCGCCTGCGACGGGGCTCACACTCGCGACAAAGCTTGACAATGCACGAGAAAGCTCGGCAAGGCTCGGCGATGCTCGGCAGGCAGACCTCTCCCAAGGAGTGTTCTATCACGCTCGCGATAGAACCAAACTAAGTGTTTAATCCTTCGAGCAACACAACTCTTATGCTCAATCTACGCATACCAACTCTAAATTCACATGCATAACCTTCAAAATCATGCCATAAACACTTCTAAGCTCTACTACAACTTTAAAACACAATTAAACATTAATATCAATCAAAATGACACTTAGACATAAAGATCATAGCAAGTGCTCTACATGCCAAAATCTATACACATACAACATGCAACAACAGGAAACTTGATTACACCACTCAATTGAACTATAGCACTAACTTAAAGCTCATCAAAGTATCATCTAATTAAACATTCATCTAATAGCCAAATTCAATGACAATCTCTCAAATAATAACACATGCATTGCTCAAAATTACACAAACTCAACACATGCAACAAATTACAATGGCACACGATCCCGACCTCTAGGAAGCAGCTCAAAACTCTTATCTTCAAAATCACACCTTCTCCTTCCCTTTATCCTTCCTCTTGTCCAAAGCTTCTTGCACAAACATATTCATAATCTTAATCCATTTATCAAACAATCAAACCAAAACAGAAATTGAGAAGAAGAGAAATCCATAAACCATTACCCATACATACCTTCTCAACTTATCCTTTAAACCTCTTCAAATCAATCAATGCAGAAAACCCAACCAAAAGAAGAATCAAAAGCCAAATGAAGAGAAGAGAAAGAGAGAAATCGAGAGAGAGAGAGAATAGTGAAATCTGAATTCTTGTGGTAAAGGGACAGATTTTCCCAAGGGACAGATTTTCCCACTAACTTTCCTAATATTGCATGGACTAATCTAGGTGGCACTCTCCTAACATGCCATATGTCCAAATTCTTCCACTTGTCCCACTCAAACCCAAATTTCCTCTTAATCATTAGCTCAATTCCCTCTTAAGTCCATCTACTCAACTTCTTTCTTCAATTTACTTTTAATTCCTTTCAATTTTATCCACAATTACTCGTAACTTATACCAAAATTTGCATTACCATTCCTACTAAGGTACAATTCGAGTTATTACAAAGATTTTCCAAATTTAAATTTCCATGTTGAAGCTCACTTGTATCTAATAAAATTTAAAATTAATCACATAAGATAAAAGTATCAAAATTAGATAAATCTATACCAAATTTTTTTATATAATACTAAACTTAAATATCTATACAGTCCTTGAAAGTTTCAATTCTTTGAATCACATAATCTTGGTAAATAGCTTGTCTAATTATTTAGCATTCAAATCAAGAGTTTCCTTATCATTTTCAACTTAAAATTTAGTTTTATTGATGCAATCAGAGTCGATGGGAATTTATTTTTTTGCAAATTTAGAGCACTTTGTCCATATAATGTCCATTACTCATCTATACATTATAATAAAAGCAATTCCATAATTATAACATTCCAATAAAGTATAAATAAAAAATTTAAAGAGCTTATTATTATAAAATAAAAATTAGATTAATTACCTGGTTGCATGTGTTTAGATGAAGTTAAAGTTGTTTGTCAACCTAAGGACCCCATTTGCTCTTTTTTTAATTCTATCTCCTTCATAGCTTTATGAGTAGATGGATTTATTGCTAGCAACTCTATTATGCTGATAAAGCCATCCATAGCTTTAGGTTTTTCACACAATTTAGGAGCACACGTGAAAGTGGGATTCAAAAATTAAGTTGTTATATGTATTTTTTAACGAAGGTGTTTATCCCATCTCTTATCTATGATCTTGATATATGTCTCATAATGTTTTTTATTTTTTCTTGATCATATGCTTAATAGCCTTGCGGACCTTATACATCCTTTCATAAACATATTCTAATAAAGACTTTCCATCAGAGTCTACAATTTGAAGCAATTTTAACCATAACCATACAATCATCCCAAAATCTTCCATAACTAAACAACCATCCCAAAATCTTCCATCCAATATTATACAAGAAATTTTTTTCCCTTTGTTGTTCTAGAAAGCTTACTATCTATGAGTTCTTGCTTGTAGGTAAGGCTTGCAAGTCATGATTATTGTAGCACCCTTATACCCGTAAATGATACGGATACCGGATGTCACGACACTGCACTGCAAGCACTACAATGCACTCGATCGTTCTGTAAATTTTTTTTATAACAAACATACACATACTAAAACAGAACACTACCATATACCTCATATTTGTTCCCGCGGTCGTATACATGCCATGCCAAAACATCGACTCTTGCTGCAAATAGCTTCGTCCAGTCGATACTAAATCTTCAGCCACATTAAAATCTACTATCTTAACCTGCGCGCATTAACACTTACGCGCTGAGCATTAAAATGCCCAGTGGTGGATACATATCTTAAATTTTCCACACAAATAATACATACATGCACACACATAAATTCATTTTGCTTTATTTGAATAATAAGAGTATTAATTTATGTGACTTTTGAATGATTATTATACACTTTTACGGTGTTTGTTATCTTTATTTTCTTACTATCACTAGACTCCCAATAATCATTTTATATCCTGTCACCATTTATCGCTATCACTTTCACTTATACTGCCACTTTCACTATCACTTTCACTGTCACTTTCACTATTAACTTTTACGATATTTAATTATTACGCTCTTAATTTTAGTCACTTATCTTTTTATCTCTTGTTTGCATTCCCATGATTATACTTTAACACTTTTTAATTCGATTATCAATTTCGTTATTAATTATCAGTAGATATTTAACACTATAACACTACGATTTGGATTATCACTTATCAATCGATTCCATTGATATACCTTGACATTATCTTATTTATTTCTTTAGCCACTGATTAAATAGTTCTCGTTTCGATATTCGTAACACTGATTTACTATTATGACTTACTTTATGTTTTTAATGTTTTCTTCCTTATCTTGCATTACACGAAATATTTACATTAACATTGTTCATTTCATCAAATCTTTCATTAAGATATTTAACATTTATCTTTTATGAGTTATTTATCCTTGCATAAGTACACTTCCATCCAGTTACTAGATTACTTTAATACTGATTATTCGATCACTATTTACTTATTTATTTCCCAATCAATATTGAACCTATTATTACGGACATTAATATTACTTCTATTATTCACTCTAGACATTCTATGTTAATTTATTGCAAAGCACAATTAAACATTTACCTTAACGATTAATTTAATCCATTTGTTTATATCATCATTATATTTACAGATTCATTATTACTACATACCTTCCAATTAATTTCCGTTTACTGATACAACTATCATTATGACGGATCTATAAATTTCTTTATATATTATCACTTTCTTATTACCCTCATTAAAAATCTATCATTTAAAATATTCTTTTATTATTTCCCATTACTCTAAATCAAACTCTTTCTATATTATTAATTAGTGAAAACACGCCATCAATTTTATTAATTCTTTATAACCTCTATTTTCCTATCTTGTACTATAATTTAATTCACTATGGCCCCTTAATTATCTATTCATAATTAATTCCTGATTTATTTTTCGAACATTTGACTTTATTAATACTATTATCATGCTCCTATCAAATTATTAATTCCCATTGGTCAATTTCTCATTATTTGCACTTAAATCTTAACCTTATTTTAATATGGACAATTACAATTAAATTCCTATTTAATTTCTTATTCACAATAATGCCATTTCACCTTCTTTTCTTTTTCATCTTTCACTGCCACTATCTATTATTACATCATTATTTCAATATAATCAATTTACATTCACTCATTTAACATCGTTATATATATATATATATATATATATATACACATATGTATGTGTACAAATATGTATATGTATGTATATACATATGTGTATATATACATATGTGTATATATACATATATATATATATATATGTGTATATATATATATATATATATATATATATGTGTGTGTGTATATATATATATATATATACACATTAGTATTTCACCATTCTCAATTATTCATTCGTTAGCTATTCACTATATACTTATTATCTATACCATGGATCAATTCCACTTTAAATTTATTAATTAGTCTCACTATTATATATTTACAATTTAGTTCATAAACTCTTTATTAATATATCACTTTATTCTTAACTACCTCATATTACAAAAATGCCATTATTTAATTTCATTATCATATTTATTCATTTATTATTATTTTTATACACCTTTATCATTTAATCCTACATAACATTCACTTTAAGTTTACACTTTAGTCCTTACTTAACTTTTACGTTCCAATTTAATTATTTCAATTCACTATAATTATAATTATATCCCTAAGTAATCTTAATTTCACTTTCACTTTACTATTGTCATTATAATCATTTTCTTATTAACTTATATTCTTTTTAATTGATTAGTTCATCAATTAAATTAAATAATTAAACAATACATCTTATTATACACTAATTACATTTTAATCTTTAAATCAAAATTATTATTTCATTTCTCACACTTAAATCCTTATTATTTTTTTTCCATAGTTTCCAATTGTACCCTTGTCTTTTCCATTAATGACATCTATGTCCCCACAATTACATTAATTCCATCCATGTCCTTTCTTTTACCTTAATTACATCTATGTCCTCTCTTTTACACTAATCCCTTTTGTGTCCTCACTTTTACGTTAATTACCATTTTACCCTTCATTATTCATTATTTACCATTTCGACCCTACATCTATTCCATTTCGCACTTTTACTCTTATTTAATTATTTTAATTACAATTATACCCTTTTCACTCCATTATTTCACTCTTTAATTTATAATTTAGTCAAATTACATTTTTGTCCCTATTTTATCACTTTTTCACTGTTTCACTATTTTAGCACCATAATTTACCAAAATTACCATTTTGCCCCTAAACTATCTATTCATTTCATTTTAATCTCGTTTTCACTCATTTTCACCATTTTAATCATTTTTATTCACATATTTACTAGTATGCCCCTAGTATGGACCCGGTAGAAAATTTACTAACCAGATATGCGGGATATGGGCCCCACAGACCCATTAGACTATGAAATGATCCTAATAGGACCATTTCTCACTGCACTGCACTACACTGAACACTTATTTCCACTGAACACTGAGATAAGCCGACACTGGCTTATCAATATTGAGTCGCCATGACTCGTACTGCGGTGTGAAATCCCTATGGCTAGCCAATTATATCCTGGACTAGATTTTCCTACCAGACAACTACTAAGGGCAATATTTTCTCAAAATTCCATTAATTATCACATTATGTCAATAAGCAAAATTTACCAAACATCTCATTTTCACTTACCACTTTGCATATAAACTCATTTGCAATTATGTAATCACATTATGACATTCATTCACATATTCCATCAAAAATACATACATATATTAGCATATGTACAATTCGGCCAAGGGTTTAATTTTTCATCTCAAACACTATAATTTCTCTTAGTCACTCCATTACACTTATTCAATGATATACATCTCATATATGCCATTATATTATCAAGACTCATCACATATTCAATTGTATTCTACCATATACCATTCGGCCTCACTATCATCTCTTCACTATGATTTCCTTCAATTCTTTTATTCACTCAATCATAAATTACACTAATTATACATGTTGTAAAGATCATTAATTAACATTAAAACTCATTATAACCACATATTTTCTTAAGGTTTCCATTCGGCCATAACATTAAATTTTCTTTATGTGTTCTTTAATTTCTTTTAATCACTCCATCATGTCTTAAATATGTTATAATTATGTTAACCACAAATTATAAGCCATAACCTTCATTTAATCTCAATAAAATCCTTAATATATTACTCGGCCAATATTAAAATTTTCATACCAATGTATTTTAATTTCATCTAATCATATTTTTACGCTATTTAGGGTCCACTAATCACATTTATTAAATTAGATTCAATTATCCATGCATATTTCACATACATACAATACAAAAATAACCTAAAAATCATGCCTCTTTCATGGAAAAGAAAGGATATTGTATCCACTAACCTTATTTTCTTGCTCTCCACCACTTAAGCATGCTTTCCATGCCTTATCTCCTTAAAACTCCATCTTCTCCATAAAAACCCTAAGGAGGCCGAATACAAACATCAATATTTATTCCAAACCTTACTTCCCTTTTGCAATATAATCACATAAACATCATCTACATACCCAAAAATACCTATTTGAACCAATAAATAAAATTATGGAACTCTAAATCTCTTACCTCAAAACTAGGGCATGACCTTGAACACTTAGTTTTTCCCTCTTCCTTCATTCCAAATGAGCTTTTGAGACCTTCATAAATGAAAAGAGAGGCTGTATTTTACTTGGGAGGGTGAGACTTGGGTAGAACTTTGAAGAAAGAAGAAGAAAATTCAAGAGAAAAAGAGAGGAAAATTCGACCAAGAAGAGAAGTGGAGAGGCTGCTGGATTTGTGAAGATTTATCTAGATAAATCTGGTATTTACATATATAAGAGTCTTAATGGGCCGGGCCAAGCCCAATTAAAGTGGCCCAACAATTTAAGCCCATTACCCCTTTTTAAGCCCATTTTCCACTTCCAAAATAATTTTCCTCACTTCCCAAGTTCAATTTCTTCCAAAACCAATTTCATAATTCTTAAAATATATAATTTAGCCTCTATGTAAAATTTCAGCTCAATCGGATACCATTTTCTGGTCCGCTAATTCCTTACCAGTCCGATAACTCAATTTTCTGTCTTACCGTAAAATTTATTTTTCTTCACCAATTGATTCCCCATAATATTTTAAGCACAACCATGCTTCCAAATAATTTTTTCGAGGTCCAGAACTCCATTTAGAACTCAGTCAATCTTTGGTCAAACCTAGTAAACCAAACGTCAATTGGGCCGGTTCAATTCACTGGTTGAACCGGTTTGGTTCCCTTTTCACCCTTAACATAATTTTCACTCTTATATACCCTTTAGACCTTAATTCCATTCCAAATAGAGTCATTATTTGATCCGGTTCAATTAAACCGATCCGGTTCACTAATTTCCCAGTGTTTCAATAAAATTTCTTTTTCACCATCAAACTGTTTTACACACTACTCTCAGTCCATCTATACCTTCAAATAATTTTTCAGAGGTCGTTTACTATATTTAGAGACTCGGTCAAATTTCGGTCAAACTTTGTTACTATTTGAATCGAACCGGAGGCTTTCTTCAAACTGACTTTCGGAGGTCGTTTTAGCTCTGTTTTCAGTTCCGATTCCACCACTAGACTCCTGGCGACCCACAGATCATTTTTGCGAAATTTAAAATTTTCGGCCGCCAGACAGCCGGGTTCGCTATATAGCCACCCCGGTGTTACCCATATTGGAACCGTTATATTTTTAGCACACTTATCAATAAGTTTTGACACTGACAAACTCACTCCTTATACTGTTCGACGCTACGATCATCATGATAATACTAAAATTATTCACTGACTTTTCTAGGCCGATATTTGGGCCATTACAATTATGGTCATGAACAATTTTCAAAGTTATGAAAAGGTAGCAAAGAGTCAATGCAGGGTGCACAATTTTCTTTCAATCCTTTCTATTCCTTAATCAGTACAAAAATGCATTATAATTGTAAACAAAACTTGTCACCTTAGATGAACTTTATGTTAGGCTAGCCACATGATCTAAACTACCAATAGCATTCAAGATTTGATATATCCAATGAGCTGTATAAGGTGACCAAAAAGTATTCTGATATTATTATAAATATTATTTGTAACCACATGCACCATATTAGATGACCTAACCCATTCAACAACTTTAAAAGATAATCTAAAAAGTGTTAGTGCATCTTTTACAACACTTGAGGCATCAAAGGACTTCACAAACAATAAACCAGCCAGACAATAAACTAAAATATCGATCAAAGTTCTTGTCTTTGATCAGTCCAACCATTAGCCATTATAGTACATCCGGTACTTGCCCACCTGCTTCTATAGCTCTCAATAAACAACTCATATTCTTTTTTATTATCTTTTAAAAATTCGCAAATCATTATAAGTTAGACCTTTGAATCCAAGATCAATGGTCGCAATAACATCAATCATAGGTTGACAAAAATATGAATTGGTTGCATTAAAAGATATACAATTATCATAAAACCATCTAGCTACTACCATTTGTGCTTTACATATTACTTCTTTGCCAACAAAAGTGCTTCTAATGCTTAGTTAAGCCCCTTTAGATGTTCTTGGAGCAAAATAATTACTAATGATAGCTCATTCGCCTTTCATTTGTATTGAAGAACCACTTTTCTTTTACGAATTTATCTCTTGGATTGCTTAATCCTTAGGCACATCAATTGCTTCTTGACCACTAATATCCTCATTTGCTCTTTTATAAGCAGTTTTCTCTTCTTTTTTTTTTTTCTTATTTTTCCTTGAGAATAATTTTCATTTTGATACGTATATCATGAGGAACTTTTTTATGTGAGGATATTTGCCCTTGAATTCCAACCAAGTGAAATTTCATTCTATTGATCCCATCACCTCTAAATGAACATGAATAATAGATGCAAGTATAGATCAATCTTCCATTTTTCTTTTCTATTTCAAATAAATGTTCCCATACATGATCCCTCTCTTCACGTACATAAGATTCACTACTAGTCAATTGTTGCTCTGAAGGTTAACAATTTGAAGGTTTTATCCTGTATATGTTAAAAAAGGCAATAACAAATAAATTAATGAATATAATATATACATATATATTTAATCAACATGCATGAATAATTAATACATACATACATGCATGCATGCATACATACATACGTATGTGTTTGTGTGTGTATAAATATATATATATATATATATATATACACACACATCAAAAAAGAACATGTAACTCCTTGCATATAAAAACAATCTATTCTATTCTACTATTGGTAGTTACTGGCCCAATAATATGTGCTAATACTGTAATCGAAACTTAATATTCCAAACTATATTACAAGTCTAGAATTCTCCCAAGATCATTTATGACACAATTGACTCAACCAATTTAATTAGGATTCATACTATAAGAGAGAAATGAAATACTAACCTTGATCCATCATTGCGGAAGTTTTATCCACTCTTTTTTTTTTTTTTTGCTTTTCTTCGTTCTTTTCCAATAGTGCAAGAATGTTCATTTTCTTATTTTGATGACTATGTTTTTCTATTATGTTGTAAAGGGAGAGGGAAGGGTTCTCCTTTTATAATAAAACCCTAGTGATTCTAAAATTCTTTACAAGCCCAATAACTATTATCTTAGGCCCACCTTATATTAGAATGAATCCAAGTAATATGGGCCACACTTTTATGATTATTAAAATTAATCTAACAATCTGCCACTTAGCCCATGTTACAATTTGATGATCTAACAATATACTTTAAGCATGCACCAAATATTGAATCTATCAAGTCATCAAACTTGAATGAATTGAAATGATGGGATTATGGCAATCACAAGTCATCTAACGACATGATTCCTTCCATGTATCACACAATCAACTCAACTCAAAATAATTTTAATCGAGAAACACTGTAATTCTTAACTTTGATGTTTTTCTTAAAACATAATTTGTTATGACAATAAGACCATGCATGTACACTACATAATGTGACAACCAACAAATAAGCAAAAATATAACTTTAATTGAATTTATAAATGTCAAAACAATAATTGCAAATAACCAAACATATGTATATACATAACATGATCTCTTGCCAACAAGGACTTATCTATAATGCCCATCCTTTTAACATGACCAGTAAATGTTTTAGGTGATAATCCTTTAGTTAACAGATTCGCTATCATTATATCTATTCCAATATGCTCAATTGACATTTTATATTTTTGCACTTCTTTTTTGACTGACAAGTATTTCAAATCCATGTGTTTAGCACCCTTAGAATACTTGTCATTTTTAAAGAAGAAGACAGTTGTGGAATTATCACAATAAATTCTTAGCGGTCTAGCTATACTATTGACTATACCTAGCCCTAACACAAAGTTCCGCAACCACAATGCTTGAATAGTGGCCTCAAAGCATGCCAAAAATTCAGCCTCCATAGTGGAAGTAGCAATGATAGATTGTTTTCCACTCTTCTACGAAATTGCCCCTCCTACTAGTTGGAATAGATAACCAAAAGAAGATTTTCTTGAGTCTACACAACCAGCATAATCTGAATCTGAATAGCCAATCACTTCTAGATGATCTAATTTCTTGTATATGAGCATGTAATCCTTGAGGACTTGTAAATACCTAAGGACTTTCTTTGTAGCTTTCCAGTGATCCATTCCAAGATTACTTTGATATCGACCTAACATTCCAATAACAAAAATAATGTCCAGTCAAGTACTAGTCTAAATATACATTAGACTCCCAACTACAAATGCATAGGGAATATATTCCATTTCCTTTCGTTCTAAATCATTCTTGGGACATTGCATTTCACTAAATTTATCCCCTTTTTGAATTGGAACTACCCCTACTGAGCATTTTTCCATCCTAAATCTCTCTAATACTTTACCAATATATCCTTTCTGAGATAATTCTAACAATACTTGTGTCTTATCATGGAATATTTCTATTCCAATCACATAGGATGCCTCACCCATATCTTTCATTTCAAAGTTATTAGAAAGAAATTTCTTTACATCATGTAACAAGCCCAAATCATTAGCAGCCAAAAGAATATCGTCAACATATAGTACCAAAATAATGAACTTGCTCCCACTGACCTTCATATAGATACACCTATCAATAATGTTCTCTACAAAACCATAAGAGGTAATGGTATTATTGAACTTAAGATACCACTATCATGAAACTTGTTTCAAACCATATATTGACTTCTTTAATTTACACACCATATTTTTCTTTTCTAGAGTCACAAAACCTTTTGGTTGGTCCATATATACTTCTTCTTGTAAGTCACCATTTAGAAAAGCGGCCTTTACATCCATTTGGTGAAGCTCTAAATCATAATGAGCTACCAATGCCATAACAATTCTTAAAGAGTCATTCTTTGAAACTGGAGAGAAGGTTTCTTTAAATTCAATGCCATCCTTTTGAGTATAACCTTTGGCTACTAGTCTGGCCTTATGCATTTCAATATTGCCTTTCGAGTCCCTCTTTGTCTTAAAGATCTATTTATAGCCCACTTACTTTGAGCCTTCAAGTAACACAACTAGTTCCCAAACTTGATTATCATCGATAGATTTTAACTCTTCTTTCATAGCATTGATCCATTTTTCAGAATTGTTACATTTTACGACTTCTTTAAATGAGATTGGATCCTTATCAATGCTCAAGTCACACTCGTGCTCAAGTGAATACACCACATAATCATCAGATATAACTGGTCTTTTATCCCTTATAGACCTTCATAATTGATAATTCTAGGGAAATTATGAAAGAATGAGGTCGATGTGGCAGAGAACCTTCAGTCGGTCAAGCCCCGAATGAAAGGCAATCAGGCTTATTGAGCTTAATTCCTATAAGGGAGTGTGCCTGGCTTTTGCTAGGCATTAGCACTCCAAATCTTAAGTCAATAGTGATTTTTAGAGAGAAAGTAGAGAGAAGTAAGTTCTCTAGTTGAATTGTGTTATCTGGGTGCAAAATGACCTAGTATTTATATGAGAGTAAAGAGCCACTTGAGTGGTCTACCCTAGTGTCAAAGTAGGCTGAGGCGACATGATTGTAGGGCAGGTGAAAGATGGGATAGAAGCATGTGTCAGTGGATTATTAACGACTATGTCTTGTTAATCCGATCGGACATCTTGTAGGCTCCTTATCCCTTTGGTTCCCATGCCTGTCTGCTTACGTGCCATGCCTTTAGAGACGTCGGGCCTTTGGGCTAGGCTTTAGCTCAGGCCCAACAAATGATAATATTTTGGATATTATCAAAAATGTTATTTTTTATGGTATCACTTGATCATTTGTGACTTGCACATTATTTACTAGTTCATTAATGACATTCTCTTCTTTTGGGTTTGGAATATTAACTTGTTGCTCTGGTATATTGCGTGGTTGTAATGTAACAAGAGGAACAACAACTTGAGAAAAGATACTAGGTGAAGGATTTTACACCTGAATCTCTTGAATATCCACCTTTCATGGTTCCCCACTCCCACTAATTTGTCCATTTTCAATGAACCTAGCATTTCCAGACTCAACTATCCTTGTACCATGGTTAGGATAGTAATTTATGTACCTTTTGGACTTTTTTGAATAACTGATGAAGTAACCACTAATTGTTCTTGCATTAAGTTTCTTTTCTTGAGGATTATAAATCCTTATTTCTTCTGGGCAACCCCAAACAGAAAGGTGCCTCAAGCTAGGTTTCTTACCTATATATAATTCATAAGGTGTCACAGGAACTGCTTTACTAGGAACCCTATTAAGTAGGTGTGCAGTTTTCTTTAATGCATATATCCATAAAGATAAAGGTACATTAAAGTAAATTAACATACTCCTAACCATATCCATAAGAGTACGATTCCGCCTTTTAGTTACACCATTCTGTTGTGGTGTACCGGGCATTGTATACTGTGCACAAATGCCTCGACTTTGAAAAAGTTTTACAAATGGACCTGGACATTGTCCATTCTCATCATATTTACCATAATATTCACCACCTCTATCAGACCTTACTACTTTCACTTTTCTATCTAACTGCCTTTCCACCTCTTTAATGAACACTTCATGAATGTTCACTGATTAAGACTTTTCATGCAGTAAATAGAGATAACAATAACATGAATAGTCATCAATAAAGGTGATAAAATACTTTTCACCACCCCAAGATAGAACATGAAATGGACCACATATATCAGTATGTATTAATTCAAGTAACTCAGTACTTCTTGTTGCTGAATTATTAGATATGTGTTTTCTTTGCTTGCCTTTAATGCAATCCACACACACATCCCAATCAGTAAAATCTATTTGAGGTTAGATTTCACTTTTCACTAACCTCATCACACTTTCTCTAGATATATGACCTAACCTTTAATTCGACAAGTAAGCAGAGTGTTCATTATGTGAACTACATTTGTTACCAATATTATGTTCAACATGAAACAAGGATTCAAAATAATTAACATCAAGGTTGAAATGGTATAAACCATCCATTAATGTACCAAAACCATAATAGTACTATTGTCTATATAAAGAAAAATATCATTTTCGACATTGAAATTAAAACCTATCTCATCCAACTTACTAATAGAAACTAAATTTTTACCACATCCAGGAATATAAAGACACCTTTTAAGATCTAGACTACAACCAGTGTCTAAGATCAATCTGTATGTCCCAATTCATTTTATTTGTGCCTTCATTCTGTTACCTATATACAGGAACTTTTCAGTTTTGTTTATGGTTTGGATCGAAATGAATCCCTACATAACATGTGATACATGAGTAGTTGCACTTGAATTTAATCACCAAGTATTATTGGGAACTTCAATAAGGTTTGATTCAAAACATACTGAAATATTGTACTTACCTTTCTTTTCTAACCAAGCCTTTCTCTTAAGGCAATCTTTCTTGAGGTGACCAGCTTTCTTGCAGAAGAAACAACGATGCTCTTGCCCTCATTAACCTTCATTAGGGCTTTGTCCTTCTTATTGTTTTTCTTTTCTAGCTTTCCCTTTCTACTACTAGCTTCACTGTGTATTGTAAGATGCACAGAATATTCCTTCATTTTCTTTAATCTCCCTTCCTCCTGTACTAACATGGCTTGATTTATTAAAAGTTCCATTTCTCTTTAAGAGTGTTATAATTCACCTGGAACTGACCAAATTCAGGAGGAAGTGAGTTGATGATCAATTGTACTAGGAAGGATTCACTCTCATTCATGCCCGTTGATTTTAGCTTTGCAGCCAAATTTGACATACCTGTTACATGATCATGGATTGGTTACGACCAATTAAACTTCTTAGTTGTCAATTTGCTCATCAAGTTTCCTACAATAGACTTGTCAGCTATGTCTAATTGTGAGTACTCTTTGATTTTTAACATAAATTCCGTCGCATTGTCTGTATTAGGCATCGATAACTTAACATTTTCAGCCATTGTCAATCGCATCAAGTTAAGACTTAACCTATTAGACTTTTTCCAAGCCTCTAAATGTATCATTTTGGCTTGTGTGCTAGTCTCAGTAATGGTTGCAGGCTTTTTAGCAAATGAATGCCAAGTCCTTATCGATAATACCTAAATAAAATTGGATTTTCTCAAACCAATCGACATGGTTTAACCCATTGAACTTGATCAAACCATTGCCCATAGCTAATAAATTAGTAGAAGCTGCAAATTAATATAAAATCACACCTTAATGCTTTCAGTACAATTAATGGATTCAGACAATAATAATCTTTAATATATATATATATATATATATATATATATATATATATATATATATTCAAGTTCACATTTGGGTGATACTTATATACATATTTGCAATCCATAATGATGCTAACAAACATATATATACAGACTTTAATAGACACTCAATCATACTCAAGCTAGTATGCATGTTACCTTTGGATATACAAACACATTCACTAAGTATATCGATAGGTCTCTTTAATATTATTAATTATAAGCAATGATCCACCTTTGGGTGATCTCCTAACATTATGCTTAATAATTTCAATTGTTCAATTCATCTTTTATTAGCATCATATAACATGAAAAATTGAAAGAATGTAAAATTAGATGTCTAAATATCTTTTCAAGCAAGGTCACTTTAGTGATTAACAAGCTTTCTATACAGTAGACATTTAATTAATTAAGTATAAATAAATTTGAGAATTTAACTATAATATTTAAAGATCATATTGTAAAGTCCAAAAACTTTTAGGGGCTAAAATGTAATTTTAATTACCAAATAATAATTGTCCAAAAACTATAAGGACCATAATGTAATTAAACATCTTGAACCTTTTATTTCTGAAATAGAAGCAACCTTTTAACCAAAACTTGCAACTTTACAAACGAATGCAATCTTTCAACCAAAAATTGCAACTTTACGAACAGATGCAACGTTTCAACCAAAAATTGCAACTTTTACAAAATCAAACCAAATCATGTCATGTCTCACTTGTTCAATCTTTGAATTCCAAAATGAAAATTATTTTTCAACAAATATCAACCTTAAACATGTAATTTCATACATAATTCAGCCAAAATCAAATTAACATTTAGGCAAAATAATCTATTTCCAAATATTTCACCATTAATTTAATCTCAAAATAATTAATAATTTAATTCATGTATAATTATGGCTGAAGCAATAATAATGTCTACCATCAATCCTAAAATTAACTTTAATGCAAATCAAAGTGTCATAATTAGGCACTGATACCACATGTAATCGAAACTTTAAAATTCCAAACTATATTACAAGTCTAAAATTCTCCTAAGATCATTTATGACACAATTGATTCAACCAATTTAATTAGGATTCATAATATAAGAGAGAAATGAAATACTAACCTTAATACATGATTGCGGAAGTTTTATCCACTCTTTTCTTTCACTTTTTTTCATTCTTTTCCAATGGTGCAAGAACATTCATTTTCTTATTTTGATAACTATGTTTTTCTATTATGTTGTAAAGGGAGAAGGAAGAGTTCTCCTTTTATAATAAAACTCTAGTGATTCTAAAATTCTCTACAAGCCATAACTATTATCCCAGGCCTATTTTATATTAGAATCAATCCAAGTAATATGGACCACACTTTTATGATTATTAAAATTAATCTAACAAATACATGATATGAATACATACAAGTCTAAGAAAAAGATCTAGTGAAAGCAACAAAATTTTCTTTAATTATTTGTGGCAAATTAAAAAATAAGCACATATGACAAAGCAAACAAATAAAAAAAAAAAGGCAAATACGTATTTCAAACGAAAATTTACAATCAATGCTCATAAACCATCCATTGCACATAGATGGTGCTAAGAAAAAAAAAGATTTTGAAACCAAAAGCAAGATTCTAAAAACAAGAACAAGTTACCAAATCCATGAAATAGCATGCCAATATATGCACTATAAACTAAACCCATTCTAACAATATATTGCATGAAATTTAAGAAAATAAAACCACATTTTATTCTATAGAAGTTTACTCAAATTTAGCAAAAAGTTCTATTACATACAGTGCAAAATTGTAAAAGTCAATATAAAAATATATACAAATCTATATAAAAATATATACAAGTCAAATTCTTACCTTCTTTTATGGTGAAAAAAGTTGTTGAGCTATAATCTTTTCAAATAATGGATACAAAAGCAATAGAAGATTGAAAGAAAAACTTTGCATCATTCAATATTCTTCCAAATTAGACATTTTAAATTTAAAAAAACATTAAAATAGAAATAAAATTAACTTGCAAAAGAAAAAAAAATCTTAAAAGTTAAAAAGAGTGAAGATTTTGAGAGAAATATAATTATTGATTCGCATATATGATTTACAATGAATATACACAAGTTTTTATAGGAAATATAATCCTAACTGAAAAAGAATCCTAACTAGGAAAGAGCTCTAATTAGGATAGAATACAACAGCACTAAATCTATCAACACTACTCCCTAAATTGGTGCAAAGATATTACATATACCCAATTTGCAAATCAAAGTATTTAAATTCCGACTATTAAGCCCTTTTGTAAACACATTTGCTAAATGCTTATCTGATGTCACATAAAACAAACTCAAAACACTACTTGTCAGCTTTTCTTTTATAAAGTGTCGATCAATTTCGATGTGCTTTGTCCAATCACACTGTACTAGGTTATGTGCTATATTGATATCAGCCTTATTGTCACAATACAATGATCATTTATCTTCCTAGACAATCTCAGTTCTTTTAGTAACTTTTTCAACCATAAAAGTTCATAAGCACCTGTAGACACCGGGTCTTGAGGCAGCCCAAATAAGAGTTACCCGATAAAGATACCGGTACTTGTTTCACATATAAAGGAGTCAAGTTGTGAACTTTCACCCTTGAAATTCGCAAATTCAGAGGATTTCGATGACTAAAAATAATTATGCTGACAGGAGTCCTTTTAGTAAAAAAATTGCTTTTTGGGTTTGACCGATGCCCATTGGTCATCAGGAAGCCCGTCGCTCACGTTTGAGCAATAGCTGTCCCTCAGCCGCTCACGCTTGAGGAACAGCTGTCCCTCACTCGAGCGATGCCCGTCGCTCATGCCTGAGGGGGCACTTGTCCCTCGCACAAGCGATGCCCATCGCTTGCACACTAAGCAGGCCTACCTCACGTGAGCGATGCCCGTCGTTCGCGCCTGCCCCTCGTGAGCATGCCCGTCACTCGCGCCTGTCTTTCATCGGTTTTGCCTCCATGACCGACGCCTGTCAGTGGGCCGAGGTGTGCCCGTCGGTCAGTTCCTAGCGGCATTTTGCTGGAAATTTTCAAATTTTCTCAATGGTTATCTTTAAGATAAATATCAAGGATTCGATTTTATCTTATAAAATCTTATTTGAATTCAAAAAAAAATTGATTCTATCTCCAAATCTGATTTGAATTTAAAAATATTTGATTTTATCTTCTAAAATCTAATTTGAATTCAAAAATATTTGATATATATCTATAAGGATAATTTGAATTTTAAAAAGATTTGAATTTCTTATCCTTATCCTCAGTTAGCTTATAAATAGCAAGCTAAGGATCGAGGTTTGAGGTTGGCAATTTTGAGGTAAAATACTTTTCAAAAGCAAAAAGTTTTCTTTCCAACTTTTCTTTCAAAAACTCTTTAAAACGAATCAGGAAAGCTCGAGGAAGTAAAAATAATTTTCTTTCTTCAACTTATTCCTTCTCAGATTCGGAATTATCTACAAAGGACAGAATTGAAATCAAGAAAAAGAAATAAATTCTTTTCTCTTAGTTTATTTTCTTAAAATTTCAAATCACTCGAAAAGAGCAATTTTATTAAAGAAATTGTCCTAAAAGATTTTTATTGGTTAGCTAGCCCTTGCAGAAATCAAGGGAACTTCACGCGATTTCTACCTTCCGAAAATCAACATTCCGAGTGTAAACATTCTGCATTAGCCCATTTTATTGTTTTATTTATTTTATTGACATTTTATTGCACGAAAAGTTAATTAAAAGCGAAAATATTGGATTTTAATTGAATTTTTCCATTTTTTGTGGTCTGGTGTCGACCAACGGGCTGAAGGCCCCTACCGACGACCATCACTCAAGCAAGCGACGGGCCGTCGTGGGAATTCTTTCTGCCCACCGGTCGCTCCAGGGACAGCCATCGCTCGGGCGGTCCGGCCGTCCCTAGTCCCCCTTTCTTCTTCCCTTTTGTTGATTTTTACTCCTCTTTCTTCAAATATTTTGATTTCTAAGCACTAAAGACAATTTATTTCCACTTTTTCTTATCACTCAGATTATTTGTTCCTTTTTTACGTCAATTAATTCTTTTCATTATTATATTATTTTGTTATTATGCTAACATGTTATTCGTTCTTTGTGAGTTTCTTTATCTTATTGAGCATTGGGTGCTGGAAAAAGGGAACTAATTAGAATGACGCGAAAATGTCAATTCAATTCATTTCTTTTACCCTATTCTCTCTCGTTTACTTTTTTTAATCTTTATTTGTTGTAAATATTATTTCTGAGCTCGCTGATATAGAAAAGGCAAAGGATTTCTACAAACGAACTAGGTTTTCTTTAAATAAGAATGGGACCAATGTCCTAGTTTTCCTATCCAAATAAATTGTCACTACTAATATTGTTCTTTTAGCATACATGCGAGGACCATTGTCCTCACCTCAATGGAATATCCCGAATTATGCATGACTTACATGTTCTTTTTATTGGAGGTTGTATTCCACCCCTAGTTTTGTTGTAATTTATTGTATTTTTGTTTACTTTTTTTTAATCTTACCTTTATTTACCGCTTTCCATTATGTGATTGATCTGCACTTTAATTACTTGCACCTAAACATATGAGAAAAAGGATGAAATCTAAGGTATGAATAAGAGTGGAGTCCCAAATAATGGAACCTTTCCAATGTTCACAGTAAATATTGTAGTTTTCCTAGATCCTCGATCTTGAACTCCTAAGCCAAGAGGTTCTTCAGCCAGGCTATTTCTTCGTTGTCATCTCCTGTCATTACTATGTCATCAACATAAATAATAAGTAGTATGATCTTACCCTTGTGATGTCTTATAAAGAGAGTACGATCAACATTGATTTGTTGATATCCAAAAGAGAACATAGCTTTGCTGAATATGTCAATCCACGCTCTAGGAGACCTTTTCAATCTATACAAGGCTTTTTTCAATTTACACACCTTCCTTTTAGTTTTATCATTATCAAATCTAGGAGAGATCTCCATATATACTTCCTCTTCTAAGTCACCATGTAGGAAAGCATTTTTCACATCAAACTACTGCAAGTCCCAATCAAGATTGGCTGCATATGATAACAAGATTTTAATTGTGTTCATCTTAGCAATAGGGGAAAATGTCTCATTATAGTCCATTCCATCAGTTTAAGTGAATCCTATAGCCACCAATTTGGCTTTAAACCTCTCAATCGAGCCATTAGCTTTATGTTTGATAGTGAACACCCACTTGCAGCCAACCAACTTCTTGTTTGGATGAGTAACTAGTTCCCGAGTCTCATTTTTTGCTAGAGCCTTCATTTCTTCTACTATAGCTTCTTTCCACTTGGGGTCTATTAGAGCTTCTTTCCAATCCTATAGAATAGACACAGAGGAAATAGACAAGGCAAAGACTCTATAAGAGGGAGATAAGGAATCAAAAGAGACAAACTTAGATGTGAGTGTAATGCCCTGCCACATATCATTGAGCAATAGGTGTAATGCCCTACCCCTCTCGACAAAATAAATAACTAGTATTGTAAACCTGACCCGATATGTGGAACGGATAATAATTTTACAAACCTATTTTAAAGTTCATAATATGCGAATAATAATTTTTTTTTTTCAAAACTCATATATCACTCCAATTTGTTCTATTAATTATACAAAAATTTTGGCAAAGTCTCCTCTATATTATTGCCTAACCCCCTGAAAAGAAAAACTCTTTTAACACTTCTAGAATCACATAATTATCACCAAACTTCAATTCAAACTCCAGCACAAGTTTTCCCATCCTCCACTACACAAACCAGTCTCATATGTATCAAACAATTCACACATATTCTATTAGCATTGAATACTCATTTCAACTATATATACATAAACCACAATATATTGCTTCTTCACCATAAACTCACCTATCTGTAACTTAATTTCACATAATACAAAGTTTCCGCATAAGTAGTATCAAAACATAATGTAGACACCGGGTCCTGAGGCAGCTCAGATCAAAATTACCCGATGATGAAAATGGTGCCTGTTCACGGGCAAAAGGTAGACGAAAGCGACGGTTTCCTCGAAAAAAAATATTTTTTCCTTTTTTTATTTAAAAACATCCTTCTCTCCTTAATATATATATATATATATATATATATATATATATATATATAAAATATTTTTACATTTTCTGTCTTTAAAATATATTTTGTTCTCTTTATTTAAAAAATATTTTTCTATCTTAAAAAAAATATTTTTATTTTGGGCCTGTGGGGGGTGAGGCCCATCTCACCCATGTGAGATGGAGCCTCACGTGTGTGAGGCCCATCTCACGTTGGAGAGATGCAGCCTCACCACGTGAGGCCCAACTCAGGGGAGAGGATGGCCTCACCTACTCCTGCTCTCTTCCTCATTTCCAGGGAGTTTGGTAGGAAATATGAGTTTGGTGCATGGGTTTGGTAAGGAAGTAAGGGGGTTGTCATTCCACATTTAATGAGAGTTGAAAGAGAACAAAAGGGAGAGGATTCTGAACAAGAAGGAGGAGAGAGCATTGTGAAAAAAAAAAAGGAAGAACGAAGAACACATAGAAGAGAGAGATAAGATTAAAGAGAGCAACACAAGGTTTCTGGGATCATTTTGAAGGAAAAAAAAAAGAGCTTTTAACGTGAGAGAAAATCTATCATTCTAGAACTGGTTTTTTCTAAAACATATTTTCAACTGGAGTTTTCTAGCATCTGTTTGCAACTTCATTATCAAGAAAACAAAGAGGAAAACCACAAACTTCATTTGCTAATCCAAGATCGAAAATCTGAGGGTAAATAATGAATAGCCACCTTTCTTTCTTCTCTTCCTTTATTTTCCTTTTGTTTGCTTTCTCATTATTTCCCTTCTTTGCTTTGTTGAACCAGTAAGTTTCTGTTCTTTGTATATACTGTACATATTGTATATATTTGTTGCTTGAGTTATTTAATTTGTTCATCGTATGTATATTGTTGTTATGATTTAATAAGTGTGTTTGTTGCTTTATTTTGGTATGTTGATCGTCTTATGTCGTTTTTTAGCTTGTTAGTTTTCTTACTCTGTTCATCCCTGCCTTCCAGTTTATTTGAACTGTGATTTTGTTTTTGCTTATTTTGTTGTTTCCGATTGGATTTTGCTCTTATTATTGCTAGAATCGTTGTGTCCCGATCGGATTTCGTGCTCCCCGATCGGATTGCATCATCATTTTCCTGGTTCCCGATCAGACATGCTCTGTTTGCCCCTGTTTTCAGATCGTCTGGTTCATCTCCTCTTTCTGTCTGAATCATGTCCTTATTTGTCTGTCCGTGTCGTGTTGCCTTGTCTGAGTCGTGTCCCTGTTGCCTGAGTCTGGTGCCTTTTCTCTCGCCCTTCTTCCTTTCCCCATCCGTTCGTGTCGTGTTGTTCCATCCGAGTCATTTGCTCGTTCCGTCGGTGTTGTGTCATTCCATCCGAGTCGTGCTTCATTTGTCTTGCCTAGCTCCTTTTTTTCTTCTTGTCCGTGTCGTGTTGTCCCATCCGAGTCATGCACTGATAATTCTTTTCAATTTCTTACATTTCCACTTTTATACTTCACTTTTCCATTTCTTTTACATTTCCATTTGCATTTCTCCTCATTTTGGCCACTTTCTGTCCTTTAGTTAGGTTCTCCACGTGATTCCTTAATTTGTTTATCTAAAGTTACATCTTTTATGTTCACTTTGTCTTATTCCAAATTACTATTTTATCTTATTTTTCTATCATTATTATTCTATATTAATATATTCTCAAATTTTATTATTATTATTTCATTAATCTCTTAGTATTGTTGTCATTTTTCTTATTATTATTTGATTAATCTATTAACCACTTTAATTAATTATTTTATTAAGTTAATTTTAGTTAATTAATTAATTTATTTTTATTATATCAATTATTTAATTTACTTTATTAACATTTTACTTCGTTTATTTGTTTGATGGCTTAAATGCTTATATGATTGTACGAGCCATACGCATGCTCGGATCGGGGATTAGGAAACCGAAGACCATCCAAATTTAGAGTTTGCATCTTAATTGTTTAGTTTATTTTATTTATATTATCTTTATGTATTGTGTGTAAAATATATGTTTTAATTGTCCGCGCTATAGAAAATCACCTTTTTTGTATAATTAATAATTTGAGCTCTTTATTAATAAAATGGACCAATGTCCTATTTTAGCCAATAAAATCTCACTTTCAAATGGAGAGCTAAGTTTTAATAAAATGGGATCACTCATCCCGATTTTCACCAATAAATGCCCTAAAAATAGTTCTCCAATTTTTCTAAATAATAAAAAAGAACCAATGTTCTTAAAATTTAATGAATAACCCAGTTTATGTATGTTGCATTTTATTTTCATTTATGTGCTATTTATTCATTTTTATTTATTTGTTTGGGGGATTGTTCTGTCCCATTTTTCGGTTTGTAATTTATTTATTTATTTTCTGTTTGATTTACCGTTATGATGTGAATGGATGCGCTTTTAATTCTTGCATTATCGCGTGAGAGGAGAGATGGAATTTAGATTTTCTAACAACTCAATTATGAACTTAAGTCATTAATAAGCGTGAAGTTCTGGACACCAATCTCTGGTTTAGACCAATAGAGGTTAGACACCTTTCCCAGTTTCTTGTAAACTGGGTGGCGACTCCAAAATACCTCAAAGGTGCCTAAAGGCGTTGTGGGTCTAGATCCTCATTTCCAATGTTCTATTGGAAAAGAGGCATCCAAGATGACTCATGATGCCCAAGATCATAAAGACGCGAATTGATCCCTCGTGCCCCAAAAGGCGGGCTCAATGAGGGCCTTGCTGGTTCCGGCACGCGTCACAGTGGCGACTCCACTGGGGATGATCGAAACTTCACTTCGAAAGTGACTTAAGTTAAAACTATAATTGAGTTCTAAAGAATCAAAAATTCTATTTCTTATTGAAATTGCATTACATACATTAGAGCCTTAGAATATGTTAGTTGGTCCCTTATCTACCCCGGTGCATTCCTAAAATATGACCCTACTTTCACTCATTATAGGGAAGTGTTTGGGATAATCACCAGCCCAAGCCTCGTACCATCAAATGGTATACCAAATGGAGACCCGATCGGTCGCTATGCTCGTGATGAGCTAGACCCGTTGGCAGGGACCATGCCTGGGTAGCCTTAAAGCAACATCACCTTGGACTAAAGCCCATGTAATGGCAATAGATACTTCCACTAGGTAGCATGCTCCATAATACAATGCTTGTTGTGTGGGCCCATATATATCAAACCGATTCAAATATATTAATCGGGGCACTCGTCAAAGGCTTTCATGGCCCGGTGGGTTCGTTTTAGTCTGTTTGAAAGGTCCAGATATATAAGGGCCAAAACCCATGCGCCTGTGCTTTAATTTAAGAGTGTTATGCTACCGGTTTTCACCGTGCACCATACGTGTCCAATGGGTTCCCTATTAATCCTTGGATAAAGCCCACCTAGGAAAGAGACCGCACGACCCCATGTGTGGGAGAAATAAGGTTGGAGGGATCTATCTGCTTGCATGTGGTTGTGGATGCTGCATAGTATGTTTGTACATCACATGTCATTCATGCATATTCGAAAAAAATAAAATGAACAAATATATATATATATATGTGTGAATAATAATATATATTTTCTCATGTTACGTGTGTACCTATCTTTTCGTCTGCATATTATTCACATGTACATATCATCTTGCGTATAATTTCTTCCATGCATCACATTGTAATTTTTCACTCATCGAGGACCATCTGCATAACACGACCATGCATTAGATTTTAATCATGCATCATTCTAACAATCTGAATTTTCAGCCATCATAGATTCATCCAAGTGGATTAGAGGCCCTGACGGTCGATTAATAAGAACGGACCAGCCCTTTGGATTGCTAGAATTAGTGCTCAATTGGGATTCTGAGTGACTCCCGACAACTAGTGAATCTTCCTCAATGGCAGACAAGACCGGGGCTCTAACCACTCAAGATCTTGCCAGAAGGCTAGAAGATTTCAAATGGAGAATGCTAGACATGATGGGCGCTATGGCTGAAAGGTTTGCTCATCATCCTGTTCCGCAAGTACCGATTGCTCCACAGCCACCTATTGTTCCACAAGTACCGGCAGTCCCTCCTCGGGGGCAAGTCAAACCGCCTGTTGGTGGGGAGGTTCCCTTCGTTGGAGTGGCTGCTCGTCAACCGATTAATGAGAATGAAGCTGCTACACCTATTGAGCCAAGAAGGGCAAGGGTCCACAATCCCGATGAAGATTTTGTGATGGAAGAGGAAGCCGAGGAGTTAGTAGCCCACCAAGCTGTGAGGGGTAGAGCACCCAAAGTGGAGGATGAGGCCCTGAGGGGAATGAGGCAGTAGATTGAGGCTATCACTCGAATGTTATCAGCTGGAAAAGGGATTAACCCCGAGGACATAGATTTGGCGGATAAAGAGCTGCTGCCTCAGAGGTTTAAGATGCCTAAGCTGCCGAAGTTCAATGGTACTTCGGACCCGTCTGCGCACATCAAGCAATACACCCTGGTGATGAAGGGCACAGGGTTGACTAAGAGGCAAAAGGTAGAATATTTCTGCCTCAGTCTAGTGAATCCGGCAGTAGATTGGTATCACGGGCTGGACAGGAGATCCAAAGAGGACTGGGACCTTCTAACTGATGAATTCATGAAGCGGTACGACTGCAGCACTAGAATGGAGGTCACCTTAAAGGACCTCGAACTTCTACAGTAAAAGCCTGATGAGTCATTCCACGAATACCTCACCAGGTGGAGGAACAGGGTCATGGAGATGAAGCGAAAGCCTGACACTGCTGACCAGATTAGGTTATTTATCAGAAATTCTTGTCCTTACCTGAGGGATTTGCTTAGCTTCAAGAGGCTCAGAGATTGGGAGTCACTTAAAGATATTGTTGTAGAAGCTGAGGGGGCCTACCTGGCAAAGAAAGCGAGTCAGAATAACCTTCCTGGGAAGAACTTTGGGAACCAGTCTGGATATAGATCAGGTGGGGCTGGAAGCAGTAACAGAAATGGAAAGGAGGCCGAGGTAGCAGCTATAGAGGTAGGACAGGGTCAAAGGTGCTACTCTAACTTGGGCCGCTCTCTATCCTGGGTACTGGAAAGACTGATGAAAGAAGGCAAGCTGCGACCTTTGATGCCTAGGCCAGCCATGAATCAGGGACAACCGGGACATCGAGATGACCAATATTGCGCCTATCATCAGCACACCAGACACCTGACAGATTATTGCCGAACCCTGAGGAATAAGATCCAGGATCTCATCGATACCAAACAGATCACTGATCCTGAGAAAAGAGAGAAGAAGAAGAAGACAGGTTATAATACCGTCCCTCCACCAAATATGTGATTGGGTCTGGTCCACCTGAGTGGCACATTTTGTAAGAGCAGCATGGAGATACTATGTTTTTTTAGATGCTTTACTTATTTTAAGAACTCCTTGTGACAGTTTGGCTATTTTAATATGATGAACAATTTTTGCTTATTTGTATAGTGTTTCTAATGATTTCATTTCTTATGATCACGATACATTCATTCATTTTGACATTAACCCAATTAATACG
Source organism: Excoecaria cochinchinensis (assembly GCA_947683425.1). Classification (NCBI taxonomy): domain Eukaryota; kingdom Viridiplantae; phylum Streptophyta; class Magnoliopsida; order Malpighiales; family Euphorbiaceae; genus Excoecaria; species Excoecaria cochinchinensis. The sequence continues at coordinate 6,851,587 of CANTUQ010000208.1, forward strand.
GGTTTATTTAATCTTGGAATTTTAGAGAATCCAAACAAAATCTTGATAGCATCTGGTGTAACTCCTGAAGAGAGGATAATTTTGAAAAAAAAAAAGAGAAAAGAAGAAAAAGAAGAAAGTAGAAAATAAAAGAAAAAAAAAAGAGAAGAAGAGCCTTTGCCTGGACCAGGTATGATATGCTGAAAATTGAAAAGGACATTGTTGAGACAACGTTGCTTTCACATGTACCAACCTGACGACAAACAGAATTTTGAAAACCATTCCTTTGCATCCACAACATCTGGGTTTCATATGATGCTGCCAAATAGGATCAAATTCTGAGAGCTCCATCAGAAGTTGGACGAATAAAACTCAGTACCTTTGTGAGAAACATCCAATTCAACAGTATGACCCCTTTTCTCCCAACCATTTGAAATATGTACCCCCAAACAAATTAACCATTCGGGATCCTTATAGCCAAACTTTGAAGGACAGCTCATTATCTTTATAACCTTTGAAAAAAAAAGAAAAAAAAGAGAAAGAAAGAAAAAAAAAAGAAAAAGAAGAAAAAGGAAAAAGTCAAAATCAAATCAATCACAATTTTGCCCTAGATTATCTGAGTTTAACCTGTCACCCAATTTTGACTTTTGAAAGTCACTTCAAAAATTAAACCACCAAAGCCGATAAAAGTAAGGTAGGGGGTTTCACATTCAAGTCCCAAATAAGAGACCCGTCATCTCGGCTAGTTTACACCAGTGTCGAGAACAAGACTTTGATGCTAAAAAGAACCACCGTCAGAAGAAGCAGCCTTCTCGGCTAATGAAGCAGGTTCAATCAACGCCAACGGACTGAAGGAGGGTCCATGGCAAAGGCTAAAAAAAAAGAGAAAGAGAAATAAAAATAATAATAATAATAAAATGAGAGAAAATATTCAATCATGAAAACCCGAGAGGGCTGATTGATAACAGGAGTTTGATGCTTTCAGGATCTATTCCGAGATTGGATGAGGTCTCATATTTTTCGAGTTAATGCCAAGTAGTGATCATGTGTTATGAAATCAAGTTGAAATATATGCATCTATGCAATGATATATTGATGTGACCAGAACAGTTCATCTTGCATACTCAAAGTTGTCTGGGTCCGACATAGAATCAGTGCATTAGTACTATTTTCCTTCCAGTGTTCTATCCACTCGGGCATTTCAGTCAATTCTCCCTGTAAAAAAATAAAAAAAAAAGGTAAAAAGAAAAAAAAAAAGAGGCCGTTAGAGATGAAAACCGTGACTGGCGCTCTAAGCAAAAGTTAGGCCAAAGGGTTGGGTGAAAACCTGGGAACAGGCAGTCTGTCCTACAAAAAAATGAAATGAATAAAAGCCGCTGGATTGGGTTGGGTCCATTCCAGGCAAAAAATAAGGCAGGGTTATATGAAAATCCGAAAGGACGCATTTCCCGCTAAGAAAAGCTAGTGTGAAAATCCATAAGGGACGCACTACCTTAAAATAATGACTACAGGTATCAGACGAGAATCTCATAATCCCCGAAGGCACGAAATTCAAAAGCAATTCCAGAGGGCACCGATCCTACTGTAATTTATGACCAAACCGGCAATCGCATCCAAATCCACTCAGACGAGTTCTTATCCTACATTTTTGCATGATTCATGCATTTCACTTGCATGCTCACCAATATTTTTTTTCCTGCATATTTGGTTTTCCAATTTTGCAGTAAGAAAGATTCGATCCGGACACCGGCAGAAATCGAGTGACGACATCATTCCAAACATCAATCAAAAGTTCAACCCAAGACCTCTCAGGGGGCAAATCAACCAAAGACCTCTCAGGGGGCACGTTCAACCAAAGACCTCTCAGGGGGCAGTCAACCAAAGACCTCTCAGGGGGAAGTCAACCAAAAACCTCTCAGGGGGCACGTTCAACCAAAGACCTCTCAGGGGGCAGTCAACCAAAAACCTCTCAGGGGGCAGATTTCAACCCAAGACCTCTCAGGGGGCAGTCAACCAAAGACCTCTCAGGGGGCAGATTTCAACCCAAGACCTCTCAGGGGTTAGTCAACAAAAGACCTCTCAGGGGGCACGTTCAACCAAAGACCTCTTAGGGGGCAGATCTCAACCAAAGACCTCTCAGGGGGCACGTTCAACCAAAGACCTCTCAGGGGGCAGATCTCAACCAAAGACCTCTCAGGGGGCAGATTTGAACCAAAGACCTCTCAGGGGGCACGTTCAACCAAAGACCTCTCAGGGGGCACCACTTCAAAGACAGTTTGCACGATGGCGGCACTACCGTTCTACGGAAGGTTTGCATGATCACGGTACTACTGCTTTGCACGATGGCAGCACTACCACTCTAAGGAGGGTTAGCACGACCACGGCACTACTACTTCTAAACGGTTAGCACGATGACAGCACTACCACTCTATGGAGGGTTAGCACGATCACGGCACTACCGCTTCTACAATCACAATAGCAACACTCAGTTCAAGAAGACATCTGCCTCAGGTACGTGTCTCTTCTCTTTTTCTTTGAGTTTTGGCTCACTTAGGCACCCAGGCGCTAAGTTCTCTAAAACTGGGGGCAGCTGTAGACACCGGGTCCTGAGGCAGCTCAGACCAAAGTTACCCGATGATGAAAATGGTGCCTGTTCACGGGCAAAAGGCAGACGAAAGCGATAGTTTCCTCAAAAAAAAATATTTTTTCCTTTTTTTATTTAAAAACATCCTTCTCTCCTTAAAATATATATATATATATATATATATATATATATAATATTTTTGCATTTTCTGTCTTTAAAATATATTTTGTTCTCTTTATTTAAAAAATATTTTTCTATCTTAAAAAAAATATATATATATATATTTTTGTTTTGGGCCTGTGGGGGGTGAGGCCCATCTCACCCATGTGAGATGGAGCCTCACGCGTGTGAGGCCCATCTCACGTTGGTGAGATGCAGCCTCACCACGTGAGGCCCAACTCAGGGGAGAGGATGGCCTCACCTGCTCCTGCTCTCTTCCTCATTTCCAGGGAGTTTGGTAGGAAATATGAGTTTGGTGCATGGCTTTGGTAAGGAAGCAAGGGGGCTGTCATTCCACATTTAATGAGAGTTGAAAGAGAACAAAAGGGAGAGGATTCTGAACAAGAAGGAGGAGAGAGCATTGTGAAAAAAAAAAGGGAAGAACGAAGAACACAAAGAAAAGAGAGAGAAGATTAGAGAGAGCAACACAAGGTTTCTGGGATCATTTTAAAGGAAAAAAAAGAGCTTTTAACGTGAGAGACAATTTATCATTCTAGAACTGGTTTTTTCTAAAACATATTTTCAACTGGAGTTTTCTAGCATCTGTTTGCAACTTCATTATCAAGAAAACAAAGAGGAAAACCACAAACTTCATTTGTGATAAAGCCATTTCTGACTTTATCGGGAGGCGTATCGGGCTCTGTATGATATTGTCCGCTTTGGGCCGAAGCCCTCACGGCTTTGTTTTTGGGGCTTTGCCCCAAAAGGCCTCATACAGGGGGAAGGTGGTCCATGGCCTTATAAGGGCCACTTTCAAGCCATCTCCAGCCGATGTGGGATTCATGATAGCATTGCTATCACTATTTCCCCTCCCGAGAGAGGGCTACAGCGCTGGCCGCTTACGGGACTGGCCGCTTGTCGGGATTGGCCGCTTCGGGCGCTGCCGTTCGGGCGCTGGCCTCGGCTCTTAACGAAAGCACCAAATGATAAAGCCATTTTTGACTTTATCGGGAGGCATATCAGGCTCTGTATGATATTGTCCGCTTTGGGCCGGAGCCCTCACGGCTTTGTTTTTGGGGCTTTGCCCCAAAAGGCCTCATACAGGGGGAAGGTGGTCCATGGCCTTATAATGGCCACTTTCAAGCCATCCCCAGCCGATGTGGGATTCATGATAGCATTGCTATCACTATTTTTCCTCCCGAGAGAGGGCTACGACGCTGGCCGCTGTCGGGACTGGCCGCTTTGGGCGCTGGCCTCGGCTGTCAACGAAAGCACCAAATGGTAAAGCCATTTCTGACTTCATCCCTGCCTTCCAGTTTGTTTGAACTGTGATTTTGTTTTTGCTTATTTTGTTGTTTCCTATCAGATTTTGCTCTTATTATTGCTAGAATCGTTGTGTCCCGATCGGATTTCGTGCTCCCCGATCGGATTGCATCATCATTTTCCTGGTTCCCGATCAGACATCCTCTGTTTGCCCCTGTTTTCAGATCGTCTGGTTCATCTCTTCTTTCTGTTTGAATCATGTCCTTGTTTGTCTGTCCTTGTCGTGTTGCCTTGTCCGAGTCGTGTCCCTTTTGTCTGAGTCTGGTGCCTTTTCTCTCGCCCTTCTTCCTTTCCCCATCCGTCCGTGTCGTGTTGTTCCATCCGAGTCATTTGCTCGTTCCGTCCGTGTCGTGTCATTCCATCTGAGTCGTGCTTCATTTGGCTTGCCTAGCTCCTTTTTTTCTTCTTGTCGTGTTGTGTTGTCCCATCCGAGTCATGCACTTATAATTCTTTTCAATTTCTTACATTTCCACTTTTATACTTCACTTTTCCATTTCTTTTACATTTCTATTTGCATTTCTCCTCATTTTGGCCACTTTTTGTCCTTTAGTTAGGTTCTCCACGTGATTCCTTAATTTGTTTATCTAAAGTTACATCTTTTATGTTCACTTTGTCTTATTCCAAATTACTATTTTATCTTATTTTTCTATCATTATTAGTATTCTATATTAATATATTCTCAAATTTTATTATTATTATTTCATTAATCTCTTAGTATTGTTGTCATTTTTCTTATTATTATTTGATTAATCTATTAACCACTTTAATTAATTATTTTATTAAGTTAATTTTAGTTAATTAATTTATTTATTTTTATTATATCAATTATTTAATTTACTTTATTAACATTTTACTTCGTTTATTTGTTTGATGGCTTAAATGCTTATATGATTGTACGAGCCATACGCATGCTCGGATCGGGGATTAGGAAACCGAAGACCATCCAAATTTAGAGTTTGCATCTTAATTGTTTAGTTTATTTTATTTATATTATCTTTATGTATTGTGTGTAAAATATATGTTTTAATTGTCCGCGCTATAGAAAATCACCTTTTTTGTATAATTAATAATTTGAGCTCTTTATTAATAAAATGGACCAATGTCCTATTTTAGCCAATAAAATCTCACTTTCAAATGGAGAGCTAAGTTTTAATAAAATGGGATCACTAATCCCGGTTTTCACCAATAAATGTCCTAAAAATAGTTCTCCAATTTTTTTAAATAATAAAAAAGAACCAATGTTCTTAAAATTTAATGAATAACCCGGTTTATGTATGTTGCATTTTACTTTCATTTATGTGTTATTTATTCATTTTTATTTATTTATTTGGGGGATTGTTCTGTCCCATTTTTCGGTTTGTAATTAATTTATTTATTTTCTGTTTTATTTACCGCTTATGATGTGAATGGATGCGCTTTTAATTCTTGCATTATCGCGTGAGAGGAGAGATGGAATTTAGATTTTCTAACAACTCAATTATGAACTTAAGTCATTAATAAGAGTGAAGTTCCGGACACTAATCTCTGGTTTAGACCAATAGAGGTTAGACACCTTTTCCAGTTTCTTGTAAACTGGGTGGCGACTCCAAAATACCTCAAAGGTGCCTAAAGGCGTTGTGGGTCTAGATCCTTATTTCCAATGTTCTATTGGAAAAGAGGCATTCAAGATGACTCATGATGCCCAAGATCATAAAGACGCGAATCGATCCCTAGAGCCCCAAAAGGCGGGCTCAATGAGGGCCTTGCTGGTTCCGGCGTGCGTCACACATAATAAACTAATAACTTAACTACAATTATTTAGTACAAACTCTTGTTATACATAATATACTAACTAATCTAGTGTACATACCAAACTAACATAAAAAAAAAAACCCAATTTACAAATTTTAAACATCCTTCCCTTTCGGTTTCGATATGACTCCCATCTAGTACAGATCTACTGGACTGCTCCTTTTTATTTCTTGAATGCTATCCTTAACCTACGAGCGGAAAGAAACCACGCGCTAAGCTAAAAGTTTAGTGATGACTACCAAATTTACTTTTCCAAAACTTAAGATATCAAATACACACATAAAATTCAAACAAACATACATGTTATGTTTTTATACAAAGGTTACTGATTTTCACTTCATAGCATACATACAACTTATATTTCTTTACCTTTTACATGTTATACTTAACCTTCATTTTCTTTGGCTTGTATAAACATTCAATTTCACCCATTTTTATATTAAACCATTCAATATGAATATATTTTTTGTAGTCAATATACCTATTATTACTCAACTATAGGTTATTCATATGAGCTTCATAACACACACAAACACACATTTCGTATAGTAAAATAACATCTCATACAATACATTTAACACTCATAATAAACAAATGCAACTTCATAAAACATCTATAATCGGGTTTCTAAATCAATAGACTAACTCTCATTTCATATTGATCATGTATAAAACATATTCATTATGTATAAGTATGTTAATTTTAAGGATTTTTAAACAATCAATATGAATAACATTTAAATTTCCATTTACACAACAAGAATTATTTCATTTATATCTTATACTATGACTATGACCAACATACATACATATATGTTACACCTACTTGTGAACAAGTAATTAATATGCACATATAAGATCATATATTAATATCATTTATTTAACTAGCATTCTTTTATTATCACAATTATCATTTTATTTCTTAATCCGTAATTTTTTTTATATAAATGTTGTATTTCTACTTAAATCTCTGTCTTATTCTTTAATTCCCTATCTTATTCCTTAATTAACTAGTTACTTAAATTTGCCAATTTCTTTTTGTTTAATTTCCATTTTCTTACCTAGTTATCGTTTTACTCATTTTATTATTATTTCTTACTTAATTATCATTTAGTTCTTTAACTTACATGTTCATTTCATATTTGACTTTTTATCCTTAAATTACTATTTTAGTTCTTATAAATCAAATTATACATATTATACTTCAAGTCCTTATTAAATACCACATTTACATTATAATCACTAGTTATTTTCTTTTTTTAATTAATCCATTTTTACTCTTCAAACTCTATTTCTTACATATTTACCATATACTTCTTTTAACTCTTAATTATTTACATGGATACCTTTTTCCTTTCATTTTCTTTACATTTGATCCATAATTTCTCATTAAGTCTTATTTCCTTATCTAGCCCCTAGTAATATCCGATAGAAATCTTCAAACCGAATACAAGGGACGTAGACCCCACAGGTTCAAACATATAGGGTGACCCCGAAGGACCATCAAGTCATGTACATACATATATTTTGTGATCATGTGAACATGTGACATGTAGGGTAGACCGCCATTAGCCTACCTATATGAGTCGCTATGACTCGCTACCGCGGTATACATATGGTTTCCGTATGGCTAACCAACTATATCCTGAACTAGATTAACTAGCAGAATACTAAGGGCAATACTCATTTACTTTTCATTCTCTTAGTTACACAATTTCCATATCATACTTTGTCATGTTCTTATTTCTTATTCATATATGTATTATAATATACATACATACATTACGTAGTAATCCAATGCCATGTTTACCAAGCCATATAAATATCACACATACATTATTTATCCATACCTATAATCATTCAACCATTTATTCATGACTTTCAAAACATTTACTTTCTTTATTTTCATAACTCAATATTGTGTCTTAAATTAGCCTTATTTCATATCAATGTACATAGTTTCATGATATTCATTATTTATTTCTTCTTTAATCACATCTTCATTTCATTTAAAACATTTATACTTAACTTATTTTAACATGTACCTAATATACAATAAAGAATTTCATAGCTAGATAAATTCCTTTGACCCTAATTCCATTTCCTTACTCTAATTTTATTAGCATTTTATGTAATCAATTTATTCTCATAATATGTGAATTCGACCCTTATGCCATCTTTTTATATAATTTTATTTTTTTATCAATTTTCTCATTCCAACAAAATAATCCTATCTAAATTTCAAGTCTTTATACTTAATTTCAATTAACCATAATGTTTCTTCATACACATACATAAACACCCACAAGAAAAATTCATCAAGCTAGTTCATGCATTCATTTTAGAATACAAACACATACATGCATAAATCTTACTTAAACATAATATGCACATTGATTCATAAAACACTAACATTTTTAATCTAGACTTGCACCTTATTCTTATTTTTATTAATTCCATATCCAAATTAGTTTCTCATATTATAATGGCCCAAATACCGATCTAGAAGTGTCGGAGTGTAATTTTAGTGATATCATGATAATCGCAGTGTTGAACAGTTTAATCAGTGAGTTTGCCAGTGTCAAACTTCAATGTTAAGTGTGTTAAAAATATAGTGATTTCGGGACAGGTAATACCAAAGTGGTTACACAACGGACCCGGCTGTCTGGCGCCCGAAAAATTTTAATTTCGCAAAAAATGATCTGTGGGTTATAAGAAGTCTAGTGGTGAAATCGGAACTGAAAACGGAGCTAAATCGACCTCCAAAAGTCATTCTAAAGTTGGCCTCCGGTTCGGTTCAATTTGAACCGGGATTTGACCGAGATTTGACCAAGGGGTTATGAGAGGCTTATGTGCCCTAATAGAAGTTAAGTATGTTAAATAATATAATGGAAGTGATTTCTGTGAATTCTGATAGCTGTAGAGTTGTATTTTACGGCAGAAGAAAAATTGATCGAATAGGATCGGTTTAAGTGAACCGGTGCCCAAATGGATTCCGATTGAGATAAAATTTTGCAGGGAGACTATTTTTGATGTTTTAAGATCAATGAAATTAGTTATAAGTAAAAATATTGAGAGGACTATATAGATCCTTTGGAAAAGTGCAAATGAACCGAAAAACTAAAATTTTGGTCTAAATCGGTCGAACCACCTCGGTTGGACTGATTCGGTTCATTAGAGGAATATATAACCGAAATGGATGGATTTCTATAGAATAATCCAGCCAAAGTCGGCATTCTCCTCCCCCTTCAAAACCGAATTGTTCTCCTCACTTTCTCTTCCATTTTTCTTCTCTTCTACTCCAATTTCTTCTCAAATCTTAGCTCCCTAACTAAATTTCAGCTCCTATACAATCCTATAGCAGTGTTTGGGGTTCATTTGGTGCACTGGAAGTGGGTGAAATCAAGAGATCAAAGGTTAGGGTGAGTTTTGGGTTTTTGATTCAAGAGTTTTTAAATTATTTTATTGGTCCCTATAGAGGTTTTTGGGGCTGTAGAACATGTTTATGAGGTTAGATTTTACTTTTGAAACTTGGTTTAGATGATATAGATGTTTTTCTATTCGGCCATGGTAGGTTCTTCAAGGGAAAGAGAAGATCCTCATGCCAAAGGGGAAGATAAGCAACCATAGAGTGATATGGAGCTTGAAAAAGATGTTTGTGGTTACTAAATCTACACTTTTCCAAATGTTTATGTTGATTTTAAGGTTATGTCTAAGGTTAGGTATAGGATAATGATGTGTTTAATTAAATCTAATGTGATATTCATGTTTAGTGGACTTCAATTAGTGTAGAAACATGACTAGATGAAATTAAAACGAAATGGTATGAAAAAACTAATGAAGGCCAAATGGTATTCCTAAGAAAAACCTAAGTTCTAATGAGTTTTAATGCTAATAAATGATGTTTATGGCATGTATAATTAGTGTAATGCATGATTAAGTGAATGAAAGAATTAAGAGAGTGGAATGGTATGTGATGGAATAAAGTGAAATACATAATGATTTTTGGCATAATTATGGTATATGTGACACATACAACATGAAATAAGTGTAATTGAGTGGCTAAGAGAAATTATAGTGCATGATATGAAAAATGGTAACCTTGGCCGAATGGTGTGCATAGTGATAGTTGTGTATATTTTGATGGTATATGTTATGTAATGGCATAAAGTAACTATATATTGATAAGTGAGTGTATATGCAAAGTGGTAAGTGAAAAAGAGATGTATGATGAATTTTACATATTGACATAATGTGATACTTAATGAAATTTGGAGAAAATATTGCCCTTCGTAGTTGTCTGGTAGTGAAATCTAGTCCAGGATATAATTGGCTAGTCATAGGGATTCCACACCGCGGTATGAGTCATGGCGACTCACTATTGATAGGCCAATAAAGGCTTATCACAGTGTTCAGTGATAATCAGTGTTCAATGTAGTGTAGTGCAGTAAAAATGACCCTACTGGGATCATTTTATATTGAAATGGGTCTGTGGAGCTCATGTCCCGCATATCCGGTTTGTAGATTTTCTATCGGGTCCATACTAGGGGCATACTGGTAAACATGTGTTAAAAATGCTTAAAATAGTGAAATTGGTGAAAATAAGTGAAAATAGGACTAAAATGAAGTAAATAGAAAGTTTAGGGGTAAAACGATAATTTTACTAAAAGTTGATAAAAAGTGGTGAAAATAAGTTAAAAGGGTAAGTGGAAGGGTAAAATGGTAATTTTAGTGAAATATAGTGTTAAAATTGTGAAACAGTGAAAAAGTGTCAAAATAGGGACTAAAATATAATTTGGCTAAATTGTAAGTCAAAAAGTGGTAAAATGAAGTCATAAGGGTAAAATTGTAATTTGATAAGTTGAATGAGGATAAAAGTGGAAAAAGTGATTAAATGAGGTTAATAGTGTAAATATTGAATAAATAAGAGTAAATTGATAATTATGTGAAAAATGAGGATATAGGTATAATTAAAGTGACAGATGGGATATAAAGGGTATTTGTGTAATTGTGAGGACATAATAGTAATTAATGAAAAAGGAAGGACATAGATGGAATTAATGGAAATGTTAAGAACATAAATGGAAATTAGTGAAAAAGATTAGTGAATAAAGTGTAATTAAGAGATAATAAAGAATATAGTGAGAATATTATATATAGATTAATTAAGTGATTAAATAAATAATAGTATAATTAATTAAGTGACTAAATAAGTGATTAAAAATAATATGTGAAAATAATAAGAATAAATAATTCTGTAGTATGTTAATTAAATAGAATTACTTAGGAAATTTATAGATTGGTAACCACCACTGGGCATTCTAATACTCAGTACATAGTTGTTTTTGACTGCGTGTAGGTACCCCATAGGCCGGAGCAACATACCTCAGAATTTTGGTGGAGCAAGCGGACGAAGCAGAAGTTGTTTTTATTTTGTGTACGTTTTGGTTTTGGCATGTATATACACCTAAACTAGTATTTGATTTGGGCATGTAATGTTATAGAGCATAAATTATCTATGTGGATTATTTTGTGACTGTGTGATGAACGGCGGATGGGAATGTATGGATATAGGATGATTTTGTTGTTGTGCCCTTGCCAGGGCTGTGGTTTTTCAAATATGCAGGTTTGGGTAATGCAAATCACAAGCCATTATATTGCCGAAATTTATACCAAATGAATAGTAAATGAGACAATTATAGGTAAAACGGTAGCTAAGTGATCTAGTGTGATTGCTAAAGTGATATGTAAAATGAATAAATGGTGATAAGTGGACCTAGTGACATTAATAGTAAGTGAAAAAAAAAATTCACTCGTGGTTTTTACTAAGTGAATAACAATTAATCGATCATGGTAATCGCACAGTATTGATAGGTCGGCAGTATACATATAGGGTATAAGGGTATTACACATATTGTCAAAAGCATATTAGTCATACTAATTCATCAGCTAATGAAAACTATTAATAATTCCATCATTGGCATACTGCACATAAATTGGAAAAAAGAGCATTTGTAAGTCTAAAGTGCCAATTATCTAAATTTCATAACTTAATTACTGACTAAATGTTTAATTATATCTTTTATTATCTTAAATCATGATCATGCTTTCCTAAATTTTTAAATATACTGTCTAACTTGAAAATAATTCAAATAAAGCGTGAAATTATCCATTTAATCATCCTAGTCCTTAATTCATCACTAATTTGTATTATTATTCATTTCTACCAAACCAAATTTTCAATTTCCCAGCATTGTTCTCCCGAATTCTTACATACCTAAACATAAATTTACTTAACTTCCATCATTTAAATGCCAATAGTTTATTGAATTCTATTTAATCAAGCCAATTCATCAAGCAACACAGCCAATTTACAAATCAATTTAGCAAACCATAATAACAAACAAACTGTATTTAAAAATTATCCCTAATATGCTTAATTTTTTATATAAATTCATGTGGAAAGCAATTTTGGTAGTCGTATACCTTTTTAATGTAATTTTTGACACAAATTCCAGCTTAACTCTGCCTATCCCTTTGTCAGAGCCTCGTCGGGGAGAAACTGCCATCAACTAAGGGAAGTTCAAGACGTCATGACTTATTTACCAGTGTTCACAAGCCAATCCGCCGTACCATTTGACCGAAATCTCCATCGGAAGATTCAATTTACTCCAATACCGATCTATCCATTGCCAGCGAGTGAGGATGATCCATGGACATCGAAAAACTCGCCTAGCCACCAAGTGTTCAATGGTGGTTTTCATGTCACCATTTCCCACTGGAGTTGGCCAAAAAATGGTAGAGAAAGTTCGACTTCTCTCTTTCAGAAATGAAATAGAGGCGACGAGAATGGAGGCGAAATTGACTAGGCTAATCGGCACAGCGAAGTGCGTCATTTGTCGCCAACGCTACCCTCCTCTTCTCCATCGTGCTCTCTCCCTTTCTCTCTCTCTCTCTCTTTCTCTCTTTTTCTTGGTATCCCCTTTTCTGCTCTTCATCTCTCTCCCGTTTTTCTATTCTCAATTTTCCTTTTCAATTATTTTTCTTCTTCTTTCTTTATTTTTCTTCATTTTTCTAGAGACGTCTAGGACCTTACACTTTTATTTATTATTTACTTACTCATATATATAATCATATATTTATTTAACTAACGTTATTTATCTATTTATTTGACTATAATTATTTCTACATTTAATTATGTAGATATCGAAAAAATTCGGATCTTTTAGGTCAAAAGTTGACTTTCATTAAATTATTGGCCTACCGAGTTACTATTCATAATGCTAAAATTTTCGGGGCATTACAAGTATTTTATTATCAAGGAGCTAACCAGACTCGACTTTTAGAGTCACCACTAATTGAAATGACAGGTGCAATTGGACAACTAAAAAATGATGGCTTACTTTTAAATTGGGTTCGGGGTTTGGTCATGCATAAGGAAGGTGTTAGGCACCCTACACGTCTTGATAAAGCAAGTAGTATTGTGAATGTTTAATTTGAATCATGAATCTATACTAACTATGACACGCTGAAAATTTTATTTTAAATCCAATCGAACATTTCTACCAATGAGCAAGGAAAATAGTTAATATTAAGATATGTAAGAATAAAAATAGCCACATAATTATTTAAATTAAACATTTTAAACATACTAATTATATGTATTCATTAATAGCATACATAATAAACATGTTATAAATATATAGCAAAATTAAAATGCACTAATTAATTTAAACATTTAAATTAACATGTATAAAGGCATACTAAATGAACATAATATGGCATAATTAAATTCTAAACACATTTAATTTTAGATAAGTAAAAGAAAATAATTAGAATTTTTAGATGTTTAAATGCATGCAAAAATATAATACGAAGGACTTAATCAAAATAAAAAGGATGATAAAAGGACTAAATTGAAGAAAAGATGAAAATTCATATCTATTTATACAAATCTAGATCATCTAAAAAAATTCAGAATGGTCCCTGACAAACTACAAACCTATCTTTTCTTTTATTTGTGAAAGGATTCAAAGCAAGAAAAAAAATCACTTTTTGCTTTTATTAAATATACCCATTTGAATGCAACAATCAATAAAGTAACAAACCATCAATTATCAGACAAAGAAACAATATGAGTAGGTCCCTAAATATCATAATGGAAAAGTCATAAAAGGAACAATACTCTTATTATTACTAAGAGGATAAGAGTTTCTAGAATGTTTAGCACACTCACAAGCATCACAAAACAAAAAGTCAAACTGAGTTCTTGAAAAACAAATTAGGGTTCTCTAAGATAAATAAATATATATATATATATGGATGCCCTAACTGCCTATGCCGCTGTATTATTTCCCGATGGACATCCTTATGCCTTCCAAAAAGAGTTTGACATGGAACTGAACCTTAACTTCCTTCCACCATGTATAAGCCATCATGCACTATACCACTACCAATCCTCTTTCCTGTTTAAATATCCTAAAAGACACAATGATTAGGAAAAAAAACTTAAGTTTATAGTTTAGAGCTTTGGTTATGGCACTGATAAAAGATTGATAGAAAGTTAAGGGACATAAAGAACTAAATATAGCTTAATATTGGGAGTAAAGACAATAGAACCTAATCCAAATATAGGAGTAAAAGACTCATCAATTACCTTGCCACTATCCCATTTTAAACATAGGGAGTAGTTAAGAAAGCCTTTAGAGGAGCCTGTCATGTGTCTATTCACACCAAAATTAATAATGCAAGAATCAAGATGAGTAAAAGTATTACTTGACTTCACAAAATTGGATATGGCATTGGAGGAAGAATCAAGTTGAGAAAAAAGATGCCTAAAATGCTGAATTTCATCAAAGGATAAGCTTTCAATAGAGGTTATCTTCTTAGAGGATTCTACTGTCTTTGATAAGTTTGCTTGAACCCTGATTGAATTGACTCATTTTCCTCCATGACTTCCAATGGGTTAACCACGTAGCTTCCAGCAAGTCTACTTGGTATGTCTTGGCTTCTCACAATAATCACACTACAGGTGATCTTTATCAGAATTGATTCCCTTTGGTTACTCTTAAGTAATACTTGTTGTTAACCCAAACTTCTCAACCAGTGCTGATGCGGAACCCCAAGGCTAAGAACCTAAAACCCCTAAAACATACAATATGGCATGAATATGAACAAAAACTAACCCGCAACTTTAATGAACCCCCAATCAACTATGTGAATAGAAATGCATATAATAAGGTTGATTTAAAAACAAAAATAGAAATCGCCATAAGCAAATACCTTGATAAGAATTTATTCTTGATGTAAATGAAAAAGACAAGAAATGTTCCTCTCTCCTAAAGGAAATTCGGCCAAGCCTATATTAAAGTCTAAAAATTTGATTTTTACATTGTTTAATGAGGTATTTATACCCTCTTAAATAACCTAAACCCTAATTAATTAAATAGGCCTTAACAAATTGAAATAACCTAATTAAAATCCAAATGAATAAAAAAAAAAACAAATGAATGGGCTGCCAATTGAAGTTAGCGTGTACCCATTTCTAAAAGGCCAAAATAATGCAAATAATTAAATTAAAAATTATTAATAAAAGCCCAAACCAAATAGCCCTTTAAGTCCATTAACAAGCACATGCAATGCACATGTATTATGTCACGTGATATGCACATGCATAGCACATGTCATGGCACATGTCTAGCACATGTCAAAGTACCTAGATGGCACATGTTAACGTCACATGACTTGTATATGTCAAGGTGTCACATGACTTGCACATGCCTTTCTTTAAAGTCTCTCTTTGATTCGGCTTTTCATAGGTTCAGTAAACCATCTTCAAGCCTTCTTGAACTTCACTAAATTTGATCTCTAAGAATCCGAACTTGCAATAGTTATGATGTTGCCATGTTAACCACCCTGTGCACGCATCATTCCCTCCTTCTTTAGAAAAGAGTCGCCGTCGAATCTTCTTCTTGTTCAAGTTGGAAATGGAAACTTGTGGAATAAATTGATCTTCATTGATGATCTTGTGAACAAGTGGAAATAATATGAATGCTTCTTCAGTTGAGGACTTATTATGTTCCTACAATTTAACACGAAAATTAGGAAAAGCATGGTTAATCAATACAACCATTTCGTTTTTATCATGATTCCCTTCATTTTCCATGTTCAATTTAATCTCCTTAAGTAATACAAGAGCAATCGTATCATGTTGATCTTCCATCTCAACTAAACAAACTTCTTCCTTTTCACTTAAACAATTGACATCTTTACTTTCAATCATTTCTTCATCACTTGTAACTTCACCATCAAATAAATCTATAGTGTCTCCTTCAACTGCACAAATAATTGTTTCTTCTACTACAACTTCCTCTTCCTTTCTTTTCTCTTTTCTCTCATACTTTCTACTTACTAATTGTACCTTCTCCTCTTTATCATGATTAACCTTTTCATTCTCATTGTAGAATCGATCTCTCCTTGTTACCTTTCTAGTAGCATTAAAGGTGCTCATTTCTAAGCTTTCTAATCTATCATTTATGTTTTTCATGTCCCTCCTTGTATACTTTTCAAAGGTACTTTGCATTACTTGTAAAACAGCTGCAACTTGTTCTAAGGACATTCCTTTATAGTTAGAGTCTTCAGTCATTGTAACAACCTCACATAGCACTCCCTTGCGTTTTTACACTCAAGCTTATGACATGCCTCTCATGTTTCACACAATATAGGCTTTTTACCTGTAGACACCGGGTCCCGAGTAGCCTTGATCAGGATTACCCAATGATGAAATTAAGTGTGCCAATTTATAAGCAAAAAAAATGAAAGTCGGAAGTGATAATTTGCTTGTCGTTTGATTTGTTAGGAATAAATAAAAATGTATTTTAAAAATATTTTTAAAAATATTTTAAAAATTATTTTGGGATAAAAAAAAAGTGAGTTTTTAATTTTTTGTGTTTTATAGAAAATTTGGAAAAAAAAAACTCTTTTCCGCGCGCGCGCGATGTGCGCGAGCGGCGCGCTGGCCGTCGCCTGCCTGCCGCGCGCAGCTGGGCGCGCGTCCCGCTCGCTAGAGATGCCCGTCGGGCGCTCCAACGGGCGTCTCCCGCCCCTGTGCGCCCGTTTTCGCCCCAATGGCCTTTTTGGCCATATTTTCTTCATTTTTAATGCTTTTTAACTTATTTGTTTTGCATAATTTAATTCTAAAAACTTTTTATCTTCCAACCCATCAAATTCAGTGGTTTTTTGTAGTTATTGGAATTAAATCAATTTAATTTCTTAATTAAAAAATTCTGAATTTTGGGGTTATAAAAAAGAATTTTTAAAAGAATTTTGGGGGGGATTTTCTTTAGAAAATTATTTTTCTTCTTCTTTCTTCTCTCAAACAAATTCTCTCAATTTCTAAAGAATTTTTCCAAGTGAATTCTTGAGACAAAAAATAACAATTTTTGTTCTTGGGAATTTTTTCTTCTTTTCATCAAACAATTTTTACTTTGAGACAAATAAATCAATTATTTGTTCTTGAGTAAAAATCCATTTTCAATATATTATTTTTCTAACTTTATTCTTACAATCAAGACAAGAAATTGGATCTTACCTTCATTTCATCAAGATAAATTTTGAGGGTAAACATTCTTGGCTCAATTTCTTAATTTCATTTTTTAATTTCATTTTTTGTTTCCAATTAATTAGTTAACATGTAAATTCTTTTAGTTCTATCATTTTCTTCTTATTTTCTTATTCTTTTATTTTTATTTAATTAATTAACATGTGAATTCTCTTAGATCTATTTTTTACCTCTTATTTCTTTTTTTAATTGTTCATATTGTTCATATATTATATTGTTATTATTATTTTTATTATTATTATTATTATTATTATTATTATTATTATTATTATTATTATTATTATTATTATTATTATTATTATTATTACCATGTGCTTATGTGATTGTCCATATTATTATTGGTATTATTATTATCATGCCTTAAACATGCCATGTTGATTTTATTTCCTATTGTTCTTGCATGTTTATTGGATTGTTCATCTTCTTTGATGTTATTATTATTATTATTATTATTATTATTATTATTATTATTATTATTATTGATTGTTCATATTTTTTGTTATTATTATTATTGTAGTTATTACCATCATTAGTATTATTATTATTATCCTTATTCTTATTT
Organism: Excoecaria cochinchinensis; assembly: GCA_947683425.1. Classification (NCBI taxonomy): domain Eukaryota; kingdom Viridiplantae; phylum Streptophyta; class Magnoliopsida; order Malpighiales; family Euphorbiaceae; genus Excoecaria; species Excoecaria cochinchinensis. The sequence goes on from CANTUQ010000208.1 coordinate 6,869,604, forward strand.
AATTTTATTATTACTATTACTATTTATGTTTTATGAATGCTGATTTTTATTATTTCTTTTGCTTTTTATGCATGATTGGATGTTATTGATGTTATTTTGTATTTTTATTCATGTTAAATTCTATCATCATTATTTTATACTTTTTATGCATGTTAAATTTTATTAACACTATTTTATGTTTTTTTTAGCTTGTTGATTTTATTAATTTGTTAAATTGCATATTTTTATTATGTCATTTTAATTGGCTTGTCATACATGATGCAATTTTGTTTGCTTTAATTTAATTGCTTTAATGTTATATATTTAATTCATTTTTTATACTAACTTCATTTTTATTTGTTTTTTATTTTTCAATACTTATTTTTCATATGTGAGTTTTTGTCAAGTGAGAGCCCATGGAGATTTGAAGATCCATTTGGGAGTAGTTTATTTTTTTATTGCCTTTCATTATTTTGGATTAATTCATTTTATCATGTAATTTGTAATAAATTATTTTTTATGCACGTTAATTAAAAAAATCACAAAAATGTTTTTATTAAACTAAATTGGGTTTTATCTAACAAAATGGGACCAATGTCCTAACTTTTTTCATCCAAAATAAATTATCACTTTAAAATTATTTTCTCTAATTATGCATGAGAGGACTAATGTCCTCATTTTAATAAATAGCCCGATTTATGTATGAATTGTATTTTATTTACAAATGGGGGTTGTATTTCGCCCTTAATTTTTTTGTGATTTATTTTCATGCGCTTTTATTTACTTTATCTACCGCTTTCTTTATATGATTGACGTGAGTTTTAATTAAATTGCATTAAAATTGAATGAGAAAAGGCATGAAACGCTAAATTCAAAACTTGATTATAAACTTAGCCAAGGTATGAATAAATGGGGAGTCCCGAACTTTCTCTGGTCTTTGGGCTCAACGAAACGAGAGACCCATTTCGATGGGATCTCCAAGACACCTCTTGTGTCCCGTAAAAAGGTTTTAACTTGCATAGTCCTAGGCTCCACGAGGCGAGAGGGCCTCCTAATGTTCTATTAGGATGGGACCTCCAAGACTCCTCTGGCTTGCCCAAAATGGACATAGCAGCGCCGTTTTAGGCTCACTGAGGCGAGACGAACTTTTTCAATGTTTTATTGGGTGGCGACTCCATGAAATCTCCTTGTTGCCCAAAATAGACGCACTTGTAAATACCTTACAAGTTCCAATGAACCTCTCTTAATCGCCCTAAAGGCGGGCTTTCGGGGGCCACGGGGTTCGGTGCGCGTCACAGTGGCGACTCCACTGGGGACAATAATAGACTTTCCTTCGAAAGTACCTTGGTTAAAATTTACAATTGAGTTTTAATTTTGAAATTTCCTCCCTTTTCGAAATTGTATAGCATATCATTAGAGCCTTAGATTATGCTAGTTTGGTCCCTTTTTTAACCCCGGTACTTTCCCGAAGCACGACCCTACGTTCACTCAATGTGGGGAAGTGTTAAGGATAATCACCAGCCCAAGCCTCGTACCTTATGGTATATCAAATGGTGACCCAATCGGTCGTTATGCTCGTGATAAGTTAGACCCGTTGGTAGGAACATGCTTGGGTAGCCCTAAAGTATCACTACCTTTTGATGAAAGCTCATGTATTGGCAATAAATACTTCCACTAGGTGAAATGTACCATAATCCCGTGCTTGCTACGTGGGCCATCATATATTGAATAAAATTAGTTAAATTAAATGGTTTTTCATCAAAGGCTTTCATGCCCTGGTAGACCCATCTTGATTTAATTGAGGTGTTTAAATACATAATGGCCAAACACTCATACGTATGTACATTACATAAGAGATGTTATGCTGTCGGTTTCCCACCGTGCACCATACGCGTCCATTGGGTCCCCTGTTGAGCCATGGGTCAATTCCACCTAGAAAAAAGACTATGACCTCGTGTGCGGGAGTGATAAGGTTGTAGAGATCTATCTGTTTGCATGTGGTTGTGGATGCTGCATAGCATGCTCATGTATCGCGTATCATTCATGCGTGTTAATAAAAAATAAAAAATATGCATTTCATTTTTGTGTGTGTATATCCTTTTGTCTGCATATTATCCTTCACATTTTTTCCATGCATCGCATCGTATTATTGTAAACTATTGATCTTTCACTCATCGAGGACCATCTACACCAGCACGATCATACATTACATGCCATTCATGCATCATTCTAACCCCTTAGTTTTTTCAGCCACTATAGACCATTTACTTGGGAGGTTTTGGGGTCCCCTCAGTTGCTCGAGGGGCGAATAGAGTCCAAATTGGTTGGCAGAGATCTAGAATATCCATAGGCATTAGAAATGGCTGATCCATCATAACAAATTGAGGAGGCTCGTGCCCTAATTTCCCAAGAGATAGATGAGAGATTTGAAGAGCTAGAGAAAAAGTTGTTGGTCGTGATTAAGGAGAGGATGGATGCCATGGCACTTATTCTTCAAGCCCAATTCATGATGACTTCTATTAGCCAGGTTAACTCGACCCCGACTCAGAAGGCTCATGCAACGACGGCTGTAATGTTCCCATCCACTTCCGAGCCTAGGCACAAGGCACAATTCGACTCACCAATCAAGCTACTGGGAAGAGCAAAGGGACTAGAGCCTTTACAGTCAATGGGCCTCCTCAGTCCCTCAAACACCGAAAGGAAGCTAACTGATCTTGAAGAAGAGATTGTGAAGTCCAAGCTTGCAACTACCCGGGCACCTCTCAATAAGACTATTGCTGGCCCCGCAAGTCTAGGAGTTAGTTACTATGATAATAGCAGTGGTACTCAAAGGGCAAGGAAAGTGTCAGCAATTAAAGCGGATCAAAGGCTGTGACACCCCGATACCCCCGTTAGAAGGGTGCCGGGGCACCACGCGCATAAATCACTAAAACACATACATATACTCAAGCATGTTAAGAAAACAAGTACATTTAATCAAAAGATAACAATTCCATATACATATAATAATATTATCATATCATTTTACAAAAAGGGATTTGTAAATAAATACATATACAAAATAATCCTTTACAAAAATTACATTTCCAAAATCCTACTCCATATACAAAAAATACAGCGGAAGACAAAATAACTCCAATTCTAGACTTCTAGTGGCCGACCTGCAGATGTCCGACTCCCAAAAAGACTTGCCACCTATACGGGAAAAGAACCCGTGCTAAGCGATAACGCTTAGTGGGGAGGAACAACACATGCATGTACATATAATCGCAATAACATATATATAAACTTAATAATAACAAAGCATAAAAACATATACTACTCCTGCATACAACAATTGTCCCTTATACTCAGGAATATTGGAAGAATAACCATTCATATTCGAATACATGTATTACATCTCATCACATCATAACGCATATACATATACATGTAGCATATATTCATTTCATATAACTATTAGCTTCATATAACAATCGCATGTACTAAACTCAAGTAGTAGCCTGATTACTCGCTAATTAGTGGATACGGGTACTAATGATACTAATAGGACACAGTATCCCAAGCATATGGGGACATGAGTCTCAAAATATTTTATAATCATGTATACCCAAAGGTGTACTGGAGACCGAGGCCTCATACATCTTATATGACCCAAATGGGGCCTGCATGTAAGAAATAACATATAGCAGCTGCACTCACACTCTGACCCTGGATAAGCACTTATCTATCCACTAACTATGACTACCAGGCTCAAATAAAAACTCAATCATGATTTAAAATAATTATCATATAATAGAGAATAAATCAAGTATAATCATGTCATTTTATAAATGCATATGTATTCAATCAAGATGAAGGCATATAAATCATGTACAAATCTAATTAAGAACTTATAATTTATCAAGTAATAGGCCATATAAGACAAATCATATGTCATGTAATGGAAACCTAGGTAAAAGAAGCTTTTAAACTCTTTTTCAAAACAGGGCAGGAGAGAGACCTCACTATCGCGCTCGCGACAAGAAGTCGCGCTCGTGACAGTGAGAGGAAGAAAGGCCAGTCACGAGTTGCACATGATATCGCGACTCTTGACGCTAGCGCCTCCCACCTCACAGGAAGGGACGGTCACGAGTCGTGATCCTTCCTCATGACTCGTGACGCCCACGCTCTGCAGGAAAGGAGGTCACGAGTGGTGATCCTCCCTCATGACTCGTGACTTCCAAGAGAAGAGGGACACGAGTCGTGATCCTCACTCACGACTCATGACCTTCCTCTCACAACTATCTTCACGTCTGCTGAGCGAAAACCACCGCGAGAAGGAGAAGAGCCAATTCTATCGCGCTCGCGACAGAATCGATTTTCCTCGATCTCCAGAAACACAAAAACGGAAATTGAAGTAAAATCAAAACCCAACTATACCCAAACCCATTTTTCATGCTAAAACATATAAAAGCATACCTTTTTGGCCTCCAAAGCACATTTACAACCATAATAACACAAATCAACCAATATCATTTCACATCAAAATAACATTTACAGAGATTCAAATCCAGAATTTTCCAGCTCATACTCATGTACTTAATCTCAAAATTTCACATACAAAACATCAAAACTCTATCATCATAAATCATATACACAAAGTCATTTTACTCATGCAGTTTCAAAACTCTATCATCCTATATTATATGTACTAGCTATTTACTCATATATTTCATATACCACAAATACACAAATAGCATTAACATTTAACTCAATAACAGGATCCAGATGAGATGGACAATATACTTCAAATAAACTCCAAAACCTGAAATGGAGCTCAAACTTCCACTGACTTTAATCCACCAACTTTCCTTTTCCTTTATCCTTTCTCTTTTCTTTAGCTTCTTGCACCAGTCAAATCAAAATAAAACCCAATTAACCCATGTAAAACAAAACCATATTACAATTACAACTCCAAATGATGAAGAAGAAGATGCAGGAGAAGAAGATCCCAAACCAAAATAATCTTAGAACCCTCAAATTCAAAACCCTAGCTTAAAGCTTGAGAAACACCCACATGAAAGGAAGAGAGAGCAGCAAATGGAGATGAGAGAGTGAGAGAGAAAAAACATGAGAATGAAGAGAGCAAAATTTAGTGGCTTCCACGGGAAGCTACCACTCCTTCCTCCCCTCTCTCTTCTCCTTTCAAATCTTCATTCAATGCTCCCAACAACCCACACACATGTCACTCTACCAATGATCCTTTTACTATCATCTTTAACTAATATCCAAGGCACTAACCTTGACTCACACCATATAGTTTCCTCCACTTAACTTAACTAATTAATTCCTTGCAATAAAGTCCTTATTATCCAAATTTTCTTTTGCTAAAATTACTGAAATGCTCTAAATATTCTGACATACCACACAGATTCCGACTAGGCCTATTTTGGGTTGTTACAGAGGCACTACTCTAATTTGGGCAGATCCTTGTCTTGGGTACTCAACAGATTGATGAAGGAAGGTAAGCTACAGCCACTGCCTTCTAAGCCCGCCAGAAACCAGGGATAACCCAATCACAAGGCCGATCAGTATTGTGCCTTCCACCAGCACACTGGGCATATGACGGACAATTGTGTGGGGCTAAGGCATGAGATTCAAGATCTGATCGATAATAAACAGATTACTGATCCAGAGCACCGCAAGAAATAGGGGAGGAACCTTCTAGTAGATATGCTTTTCATATTTGAACTTTTTCAGTCTTGATGTATGCAGTACTGTTTACATTAACTATATTAATGGCTTTTTTGTATATGTTCTCATGATTTCATTATGCATTATCACAATCACAAGTCATTTACATTTGATATTAACTTAATGAATACTCCTTCATGTAATCTCGAGATCTTGTAGCATCTGATATAACTCCTGAAGAGAGGAAAATCCTGAGAGCTGAAAATAACAATAGAAAGTAGTGGAAAGGAAAAAAACTAGTTGCAATTAGGGGATTGGATGAAAACTTACTAAGAGCACTAGAACCTTTCTGATTACCCGTCAAAGTGACTCCTGGATAAGGCTGGATCTAGAAAATGATTTAGCCACTATTTCTTTGTATAGCTCTCTAAATGACCATTTCCTACCCTCATTTCAAAATCGCTTGCTAGCCCGTTGAGCCTTTATTTTTGTATGCTAAATGCGTACCGATTTTATTGTTACACACATTAAAACTACCTTTCGCCTAAAATAATTTTGGCTTCCCCTTAGAAGAATGGCCGCTCTAGTAAGGATGGATGTATATTACGATATCCGCTTGAGCTATCCAAAAATTGCCCTAGTGAAAGTGGGTTTACACTTCTGAAAGAGATTTTTAATCATTGATGATCTTTGAGGCTTGACCATTGGCAATCTTTTGGGCCATCAAAAATTTGCCTCGATGAAAATGGGTCTACATTTCGAGAAGGGAATTTCAACCATTGATAATTTTGGGTTACCAAAAATCACCCTGATAAGGATGGGTCTACCCTTTGGAAAACGAATTTGTGATCATCGATAATTTTTGGGCTACACTTCAGGAAAGAGGTTTTAAATCACCAATAAATCTTTTGGGTAATTAGAGACATAAATTTTTGAAGGAAAAAAGAGAAGAAAAAAAAAGGAAGAAAAAAAGAGGAAGAAAAAAAGAAAGAAGAAAAAAGAAGGAAAATAGTAGGGCCCAAGATAATACCCTTTGATGAGTTCAGTAGCTATCTTTCTTAGCTTAATTGTTACATTGAGTTTGATAAGTCAGAGTATTACCGAGTCCAAATTCGAGAATTTCTGGACAGCATGAAATTAGTTTGAAAATGATTCCAACATCCAAATGAACGTTGCGGCCATTTTTCTCTAGAAACCTGATCCTCCTTTGATATCCATCTACCTAAGCCTAACGTTACAACAAAAGTAAGACCTTTTGATTCTTAGTTCAGTCTTATCCAATTAGCGGAGATGACCTTTTAATAAGGTTTGGTACGTAGGAAGAGGCATATGGTGTTTCTTGAGCTTCAAGCGGCGAGCCACGAATGTGCTTAGAGAAAGAAAAAAGAAAAAGAGTATTAAGAGTAGAGAGAAAATTTTCAACCATGAAAATTCGAGAGAGCTGGTTGATAACAAGAGTTTGATGATTTCAAGATCCATCTCGAGATTAGATAAGGTCATGTATTTTTGAGATTAATGCCAAATGATGATCATGTGTGATAAAATCAGACTGGAACATATGCATATATACAATAATATTTTAATGAAAGCAAAGCATTTTATCTTGCATACTCAAAATGGTTTAAGTTCCAGTATAAAAAGTAGTGCATTGTTTTTTCTTCGCATATGTGCAATTTACTATAAGTGGTCCTCATTGCCATTTTCATCTTGATCCTTCAGCAGACTTGCCCTGACATCGGCTTCGAGCTGTTCGTCAGCCAAAATCCATGCGACCATTATTCAAAAAGCCAAAAGAATTTTGGACAAAAAAAAATAAAAAAGAAGAAGCCGTTAGAGATGAAAACCGTAATTGGAGCTCTAAGCAAAAGTAAGGCAAAAGGATAGGGTGAAAACCTGGAAACAGGCAGTCTGTCCTTCCAAAAAAAAAAGAAAAAGCCGCTAGATTGGGTTGGGTCCATTCCAGGCAAAAATAAGGCATAGGGTTATGTGAAAATCCCCCAAGGGATGCATTACCCACAAAGAAAAGCTAGTGTGAAAATCCACAAGGGACGCACTACCTTTAAAACAAAGACTTTCGATGCTTGGAGCAATAAGGCAGCATACTTCGGATGATCTTCCTTTCAGCCAGATAAGACATAATTCAAGACATGAGTCAGAATCCCGGGCATTTGCTCATTGATCGGGGGGCAAAGATGCACACCTGACGGTTCTCTTTGAAGAGTTTACGGTCAGGGTCCCTAAGCAAAGATGCCATTTCTAGTTCTTTAGGGGGCATGGTGGAGCAGCCAAGCCATATCCTCAATGGACCTTTAACCACTCAGCATGGTGGAGCGGCTAAGCCATATCCTCAACGGACCTTTAACCACTCAAGACATGGTCTATCCATTTTTGCATGCATTTCATACCATTTTTTTTAGCAAACATCTGCATATGGTCATTTACACTTGCATGCACAATCTATTGTATATATTCTTGTGCACACAACTTTGCAGGAAAGTCCAAATGAAGGCCACACACATAAAGCTAGTCAAGGACAGCAACGTTAGCACTCACCCTTGCTGGACAATCAGGTCAAGATAGAATTTACGCCAGCAAATCTCCGAGGCCTCTTAAGAGGCAATTCTCCGAGGTCTCTTAAGAGACAACTCTTTTTTTTCTTGCACTTTTGGTAGTATGTAGCAGACTCGGTGCAGTCCTCTAAGAGGGCATCTCTTGCGCTTTTGGTAGTCTGTAGCAGACTCGGTGCAGTCCTCTAAGAGGGCATCTCTTGCGCTTTTGGTATTCTGTAGCAGACTCGGTGCAGTCTTCTAAGAGGGCATCTCTTGCGCTTTTGGTAGTCTGTAGCAGACTTGGTGCAGTCCTCTTAGAGGGCATCGCTTGCGCTTTTAGTATTCTATAGCAGACTCGGTGCAGTCCTCTAAGAGGGCATCTCTTGCGCTTTTAGTAGTCTGTAGCAGACTCGGTGCAGTCCTCTAAGAGGGCATCTCTTGCGCTTTTAGTAGTCTTTAGCAGACTCAGTGCAGTACTTCTTTTGCGTGTTTTGTAGCCTGTAGAAGGCTCGGTGCATGGTCATCGGCGGATGGCAGCTGCACTTTTTGTAGTCTTATCAGCGACTCGATGCAGTTTTCCTCCTTTGCACTTTTAGTAGTCTGTAGCAGACTCGGTGCAATCTTCCTTTTGCGTTTTTTGTAGCCTGTAGCAGGCTTGGCGCAGCGTCATCTACGGATGACATTTGCACTTTTAGTAGTCTGTAACAAACTCGGTGCAATCCTCTTCTTGCGTTTTTTGTAGTCTGTAGCAGATCTGGCGCATCACCGTCTTAGGATGGTTCCTTGGCACTTTGTAGTCTTGTCAGCGACTCAGTGCAACTCAAGAGGATGAATCACAGCACTGTTCCCAAGGGAGCAGCTGGAAAGATGCAGCCTCAGGTACGCGCTTCTTTCCTTTTCCTGAATTTTTGCTCACCTAGGCACCCACACACTAGCCTCCCCAAAATTGGGGGCAACTGTAGACACCGGGTCCCGAGTAGCTTTGATCAGGATTACCCAATGATGAAATTAAGTGTGCCGATTTATAGGCAAAAAGAATGAAAGTCGGAAGTGATAATTTCCTTGTCGTTTGATTTGTTAGGAATAAATAAAAATGTATTTTAAAAATATTTTTAAAAATGTTTTAAAAATTATTTTGGGGTAAAAAAAAGTGATTTTTTGTGTTTTATATAAAATTTGGAAAAAAAAAACTCTTTTCCGCGCGAATGGCATAGCGCGCGATGTGAGCGAGCGGCGCGCTGGCCGTCGCCTACCCGCGCGGGCGACGGCCTTCCTGCCTCGCGCACCCTGCGCGCTGGAGACGCCCATCGGGCACTCCGACGGGCGTCTCCATCCCTTGTGCGCCCGTTTTCGCCCCAATGGCCTTTTTGGCCATATTTTCTTCATTTTTAATGCTTCTTAACTCATTTTTTTTGCATAATTTAATTCTAAAAGTTTTTTATCTTCCAACCCATCAAATTCAGTGGTTTTTTGTAGTTATTGGAATTAAATCAATTTAATTTCTTAATTAAAAAATTCTGAATTTTGGGGTTATAAAAAAGATTTTTTAAAAGAATTTTGGGGGGCAGATTTTCTTTAGAAATTTATTTTTCTTCTTCTTTCTTCTCTTAAACAAATTCTCTCAATTTCTAAAAAATTTTTCCAAGTGAATTCTTGAGACAAAAAATAACAAGTTTTGTTCTTGGGAATTTTTTCTTCTTTTCATCAAACAATTTTTATTTTGAGACAAATAAATCAATTATTTGTTCTTGAGTAAAAATCCATTTTCAATATATTATTTTGCTAACTTTATTCTTACAATCAAGACAAGGAATTGGATCTTACCTTCATTTCATCAAGATAAATTTTGAGGGTAAACATTTTTGGCTCAATTTCTTAATTTAATTTTTTAATTTCATTTTTTTGTTTCCAATTAATTAGTTAACATGTAAATTCTTTTAGTTCTATCATTTTCTTCTTATTTTCTTATTCTTTTGTTTTTATTTAATTAGTTAACATGTGAATTCTCTTACATCTATTTTTTACCTCTTATTTCTTTTTTTAATTGTTCATATTGTTCGTATATTATATTGTTATTATTATTTTTATTATTATTATTACTACTACTACTACTATTATTATTATTATTATTATTATTATTATTATTATTATTATTATTATTATTATTATTATTATTATTATTATTACCATGTGCTTATGTGATTGTCCATATTAATTATCATGTCTTAAACATGCCATGTTGATTTTATTTCCTATTGTTCTTGCATGTTTATTGGATTGTTCATCTTCTTTGATGTTGTTGTTGTTATTATTATTATTATTATTATATTTGATTGTTCATATTTTTTGTTATTATTGTGTTATTATTATTATTGTAGTTATTACCATCATTAGTATTATTATTATTATCCTTATTCTTGTTTAATTTTATTATTACTATTACTATTTATGTTTTATGCATGCTGATTTTTATTATTTCTTTTGCTTTTTATGCATGATTGGATGTTATTGATGTTATTTTGTATTTTTATGCATGTTAAATTCTATCATCATTATTTTATGCTTTTTATGCATGTTAAATTTTATTAACACTATTTTATGTTTTTTTTAGCATGTTGATTTTATTAATTTGTTAAATTGCATATTTTTTATTATGTCATTTTAATTGGCTTGTCATACATGATGCAATTTTGTTTGCTTTAATGTTATATATTTAATTCATTTTTTATACTAACTTCATTTTTATTTGTTTTTTATTTTTCAATACTTATTTTTCATATGTGAGTTTTTGTCAAGTGAGAGCCCACGGAGATTTGAAGATCCATTTGGGAGTAGTTTATTTTTTTATTGCCTTTCATTATTTTGGATTAATTCATTTTATCATGTAATTTGTAATAAATTATTTTTTATGCACGTTAATTAAAAAAATCACAAAAATATTTTTATTAAAATAAATTGGGTTTTATCTAATAAAATGGGACCAATGTCCTAACTTTTTTCATCCAAAATAAATTGTCACTTTAAAATTATTTTCTCTAATTATGCATGAGAGGACCAATGTCCTCATTTTAATAAATAGCCCGGCTTATGTATGAATTGTATTTTATTTACAAATGGGGGTTGTATTCCGCCCCTAATTTTGTTGTAATTTATTTTCATGCGCTTTTATTTACTTTATCTACCGCTTTCTTTATATGATTGACGTGAATTTTAATTAAATTGCATTAAAATTGAATGAAAAAAGGCATGAAACGCTAAATTCAAAACTTGATTATAAACTTAGCCAAGGTATGAATAAATGGGGAGTCCCAAACTTTCTCTGGTCTTTGGGCTCAACGAGGCGAGAGACCCATTTCTAAGGGATCTCCAAGACACCTCTTGTGTCCCGTAAAAAGGCTTTAACTTGCAAGTCCTAGGCTCTACGAGGCGAGAGGGCGCTCCTAATGTTCTATTAGGATGGGACCTTCAAGACCCCTCTGGTTTGCCCAAAATGGACATAGCAGTGCCGTCTTAGGCTCACTGAGGCGACACGAACTTTTTTAATATTTTATTGGGTGGCGACTCCATGAAATCTCCTTGTTGCCCAAAATAGACGCACTTGTAAATACCTTACAAGTTCCAACGAACCTCTCTTGATTGCCCTAAAGGCGGGCTTTCGGGGGCCACGGGGTTCGACGCGCGTCACATTACCCTCTTTTAAGTTCACTCACTCGAGCCTTTTTTCACTCAAGTTTGTTGTCTTCAATTGCACTTCAAAATTCAATTTCAAGTCAAAATGATTTACAAATAGCAAATTAAAATGAAGAATGCAATGAAAATATTTAACAAAGAAGTTAGGCACAATACTAGAAGCAAAAATACCAAAATGAATAAAGTTGAAATGAACATACAAGAAGAAGAAATGTATGTTGTCCGAATATACAAATTTAAATTAACAAGAAGCAAATTGTTAATTATGGTGTAAATGGAAGCAAAATATGCTAAACACCAAAATCAGCAACTTAAGAATGAAAGAAATGACAAAACTAATGCATAAATGCAGAAATTAAAATTTCCCTAATGGAAAAGTCAACTTTGATGCAAAAATAAGTAATGACACTAAGATAAAATAAGCAAACCAATATGTCAAAACTAAGACAAAATAAGGAAACCAATATGTCTAAACTAAGACAAAATGAATAACCCAATATGCTTTAATTAAATCAAAATAAGGAAACCCAAATATTTAAGCTAAGACAACAATTTAACTTATCTAATTTAACTTTTCAAAAAAAAACTTATCTAATTTAATATCTAAAATTGAGTTGTCCTAATCCTAAATATTTGGATTATTTCCCACTTAATAAAATATAAAAAATCTGCTTAAAGGAAATATAGTCATAATGTCACGCCACTAACCCAAAGGAATTATAATTCTAATTGTTCAAGACAACCAACCAAAGGATATATACTACTTTTGACTTATCTAATTTAATTTCCAATTAACTTACAGCCCACTATTTGTTCACGCCAACCTAAAGTAACCCAAATTGAAATACTACTTTTGTGTTTATCTTCAATTGGCGCCACCAATTCAACTTTATCTCTCTTTTTTTATATACCAATACCACTAATCTGCCCAAGAATATGCAGCCCACTATTCACACCACCAACAAATTGAGATAATATACAATTTGGTGCTTTATCCTTTTCTAGCAATAACACAAATCCGACTTTCTTTCTCTTTTTTTCTTAATATTTCAAATGCTACAATTTTGCCCAATAATAAAAAAATAAAAAAAAGTGCATGCAATGGCCCAAAATCATAATTTTAACAAATAGTAATTTTCGGGCCGAAAATAGTGACACCGGGATGAATAGACTTTTTTTGGAGTAAAAAAAATATTTCAATTGATATTTGGAAAGAAGAGATCAACAAAAGCCCGAATATGAAATTTGGGGTCAAACGGATGTCAAATAGGCCTTGAAAATGCAAAGATAAGTGAAAAAATCAATTTTTGGCATTAGTGGTTGAGGGATGGGCATCCCTCAGTGAGGGACACGCATCCCTGGATGAGGGACGGGTGTCCCTGGTGAGGGACGACCATCACTGGTGAGAGACGGCCGTCGGTCAACTCTGATAGGCAAAAATTAGCCCGATTTGACTATTTTTAATCAAGTTTGATCGAACCATAACTTGGGCTACAGACCTCAGAAAAATATTTTAAAAATATGGGCACACTCGTATGAATGAGTAAAATCAAATAGTGTTGGAAATTTAATTTTTTAGTGACACTAAAAATTCAGTTATCGGACAGGTAAATAATTACCGTACCAAAAAATGGTCTCCGATTGAGCCAAAATTATTCTTAGAACCTAAAGAATAAGTTTTGAGAATTATGAAATTGATTTTCAGAGAATTTGACCATGGAAAGTAGAAAAAGTAAATTAGAGTGAGAAAATGGGTGAATAATTGCATTTGGGCTTGGTTTTGGGTTGGCCCATTTGGAACACACTAGAAGGGCCCATTAGAAGGACCTATAAAAGGCAGAAAAATATGCCTCTCTCTAGATTTTTCCTTCCCCTTCTCCCACCTTCCTTGGCCGAATGGTTTTCTTTTCCCACTTTCCATATTTTCTTCATTTCTCTTTCAAATTTCCCACCAAATTAAATCTTTTCAAGTGAAATTCAGCCCCTCTTCTCAAATTTAAGCATCTCTAGAGCTCCTTTGGAGTGAAAATTTAGGTAGAAATAAGGAAGGGAAGATTATTGTCAAAAATCAAGTACGTGATTTTGAAGTTTTTAAATTGATTTGATGGTTTTTATGGTTCGATTTAAGGGTAATAAGCTGGATTATATGATTACATTGAGAGAAGAAAGCAAGAAATTGATGGATTTCATTGTTGAATTTTCGGTCACTTTAGGGATATAAGAAGAAAATGATGTTTCTAGGATAAAAGGCCAAGAAAATGAAGAAAAAAGTGTGGAAATTAAGAAATTGACATATGTGGATACAATATCCCTTAATTTCCATGAAATTGTTATGTATGTTTAATTATGTAGGTTATGTACATGTTTGTATGAGGTATGTTTAGTTCAAATTAAAGTCAAAATCATGTAATTGAAGGTCAAAAATGATGAATTGAATGGTTAAAATTGAATAAGCCAAATTAGAATGTAAAACCTTAGCTTGGCCAAATAGGGACTTAGGGTTTAATGGTAGATACTTTGGTGTCTTATGGCATATAAATGTGTATTTATGTTAATTAGTAGGTAATTTAATGGAATCAATGATAATTGATGAAAGAATAAATTTAAAGATGAAATTGTTACCTTAGCCGAATGTTTAACCCTAGAATATTATTGAGTTTTTTGTTAATCTAGTAAAAGTAATGATAGAAAATAAGCATGGAATTAAAGTTTGGTGTATTCTAAAGATTTGAGAAATTGTAGAGCTTAATTGGGTATGAAATAGGTTAATATTGTATTATGTTCTTAATGAAATTAATGGAACAATGATGTTTAGAATGAAGTAATAGTATAAATAGAGAAAAACATAAATAATAATTAGAACTAAAGTGAATTGGATGGAAAAGAATACCAAAGAGAGATAAAGTATGTTAGCCTAATGGAATAATTTGATAATTATTGGATTAATTTAATAGTTTAATGATTGTAATATTTTTAAAATGCATATTGAAGTTAAAAATTGATTATATAGTAATTCAATGGAAAACTTTAGAATTTAATTGGATATATTTTAATGTAGACATATGTTATATCCAAAGCGTATAGTATTGAATATGTGTATTTAAGACAAAATGATAGCATAAATAAGTTAAAAATAAATAATTGATAACAACAAAATTGAAATGAATAGGAAAGAAATAAATAATGTATAAAAAAAATAAGTTAGCCAAATGATATACTAACGAAGTGTAGAGAATCGTTATGTAAATTATTGATTTAATTGCGAATAGAAATAATTAGAATGGAAATGAAATATTGTATTTTTATTAGTATTTAATAATGAAGAGTTTCAAATTGAATTGATGGAAATGGAAGTGAAAATGTTTTATTGGTTGAATGATATTCTAATGGATTAATGATATGAATGGAATGTAAGTTAAGTATTTTTCATGGTGAGTTAATGAAAGAAATAATTTCTTTGCCCTTAGTAGTAGTCTGATTGTTAATCTGGCTTAAGATATAATTAGCTAGCCATAAAAACACCATATTGCGGTAGCAAATCACGACGACTCGCAATAGTAAGCCAATAATGGTCTACTAAAATGATTGAAATGTTGAATGAAATGAAATGTAAATGTTGAGTGGTCCTCTAGGGTCGCTCTAAAATGTATTGGACCTATGGGGTCCACGTTCCATATATCTGATTCGGGGATTCTATCGGATTGATGCTAGGGACAAAATTGTATAATTGGATTAAAGTGTAATTGGGCATGAGAATGATATTGTAAGAATTAAATGAAAATTTGCATGGTAAAATAATGAAGATGAATTAAAATGAATAAATAAATAATGTTGTTAAGTGAAATAATTTTTAAAAAGGAACTGAATTGTAGAGATGCATAAAAATTCGGGCAAAATGGTAAATAAGTAAAATTGAGTAAATGAGAGTTAACATGAAAAAGAGTGAAAAGAAATGACTTAATTATGGGAATAAAAAGGATTTAGTGACGAAATGGTAAAAATGTTAATTTTAATAGTTAATAAGGCTATATAAGATAAAACATAAATAAAATAATAAAATAATTAATTTGATTATTGTACAAGAATCACTACAAAAAAAGGGCAATTAGCAACGGCAAATTCCTTCGCTAATGTCGATATTTTAGTCGCTAATAACTTTTAGCGACGGGACGACGGAATGTCGCAAATAGAACCGTCGCAAAAATTTAGCGACCAAAAGTGAAACAGTCGCTAAATTTAGCAACAGAAAAGTCCGTCGCTAAAAATAAAAATTCTGTCGCTAAATAACGCCTAAATTAGTCGATGGAAATATTGGAGAAATATTAGCGACAAAATATTCCGTCGCAAAATTATTAATTTTTTATTATTAATTTTCATTTAATTTATTATTATTATTATTATTATTATTATTATTATTATTATTACATCAAAAATTTAATTTATATAAATAATAATTATGCAATATTATTAACAATACTATTAATTTAAAAATATAATATTATAAAAATATATTAAATTATACAATTAAATGTGTACAAATAGTCAATTCGGTTCGATTTTAAACGTAACCGAATAGATCGAAAATCAAACTTATATTAAACAAAATAAAACCATTTAAATAAAATAAAAAAAATAACATACATGAATTTTTATATTATGTTCCTAATAAATACTAAGCAAAATTACATTAAAAATAAATATACATAAATTACATTAGATATTGCCTATGATTTCGTGCTTTATTTGTCCCGGACTGATTTCAATTGTGCTCATTTGAGAATGATTGCAAGACCCAAAATTTGCAAGCATTAAATTACCTTCATTGTTTATGAGAAGATTAGAACCTGCCCACCAAAAACAAGAAAAAAAAAAGGAAAAGAAAATCAGCAGTTCAATGCCTTATGAAATGAAAAACAAGACTCAATGGTAAATAAATTGATTGCTTAATAACCTTTGATATCAAGCTAATTTTTGGTCATTGTGTCAATACCCGAACCCAGATTTCTCGAATAGAAATAACTTAAGGAAGCTGGAGTGCAAAATGTGACAATAATTAACTATGCAAAGACAGGTTGGTATTAAATTTTAGAAACATCAGTGGCTAATTTGATATGAGGAAAGTAGATTGAGATCAGTGGCTAATTTGATATAGTGAACAATCCACTCACTAATCCATTCAATAAATAAGATCCACATATCATATGAAAATAAAAACACAAAATATAATTGCAACTTTCTCTAGTTATATGAATTACACTAATATAAGTTCCAATCTTACAAGCATTCAACTCAAAAAATTAATATAAAAGCACCAAACGGTATCTCGAAAACTACTGCATTATCACTTTATTTTGCGGCATCATGAAAACTAATATATTATCTCTTCAAATTGATGGCAAACAGTTTCAAGAATTTTCTAAAATATATGCTAATAGATCTCCAAGAGCATAATTTAAAAATATTGCAATGCTATAATCACAAACTCAATATATTCTTCAACTTCCTGAGCATAAATAAATTTTAAAAAGTAATTAATAATTCTTCTAGTAAAAATGGTACACTTTATAAGCATAAATGACTTGTGACAATCAATTGCAGATTTTAGTCCATAAGAGCCAATAGGTTAAGCAAGTGCAACAGGAAGTCTAGTTTTTTGACTTCCCAAATCAGTTCTACCATCAACAAACAAATCCATAAGTGCATTAGTAAATGGACTTTCCCATGAGAGTGAGGCAGATATATGATTATCTCATAAAATAAATACAATTTTGGGCTACAGGTAAAACATGTCCACTATAAGTTATTCTAGAATATCTTGAAAGACACTAAAAGAAATGCATGGAACATTCATCCGATTAACAGCTTTCACAGTAATTTATTTAATAGAATAATGCTATTTCCTCTATGTGAATGGTATATTCAAGTTGCAAAAAGAACTCTGTATTGGTAAGAGACATGATGATAAAGAGGAGAAATGTAAATACTTGGCACCAATTGAATCCATTGTGCAAATGAACGGTTAGCAAAAGATCAATCAGATTTACCCTCTTCCCCCAGTAGCAAATAATATGTACTCCACGAAAAAGAGAACATCACCATTCAATTTTTTTTTCTTTTTGTTTAAACCATCTAAAACAGTAATTAATACATCCCCACACATAATTCTTCAATTTTAGTTAATTATGGATTAAACAATAAAATCCCTAATTTACATAACCCTAAATCAAACCAATTCGATGAAAATCTATATAATACGTAACCACATACCTTCGCCGGTTGCCGGAGCTCCACCGGGGCACACCGCCATCACCGGAGGGTAGCGCACGGTGTCGAGATTCCTCTTCCTATGGTCACGCGCCTATCCATCTCGCTGTTTGGCCGAATTCTCCCTTGACATTCTCATCTTTCTCACCTCCGATCTCTCTTTTTCCAGCGATTGGGGAGGATTGATTGGCACCGGAAGGCTCACCTGGTTGCTGGGAGTCCGGTGGTGTTGTTCGTGCCGCCAAACACCATCGGAGTTGGCCGGAACGGGACGAAGCAACTTCTGTTCTCTCTCCTGGAAACCAAGCAGAAACGACACTGTGGACGAAGGCAGAACCAACTGGGCTGGTCGGCGTTGCAGTGGCCGTGAACCCCGCCTCTGATCGTCGCCAGCACCACTCTTCGCCGAGCACTCCTTCTCCCCCTCTCTCTCTCTCCCCGATCTGCTCTCTCCTGTTCTGTTCTTCCCGTTTTTCTTTTCCCTTCTTTTCTTTTTCTTATGTCTTCCCATTATGTGTTGTTAGTATTATTTTTATTTCTCATTTATTATTTATTTATTTATTTAAATATTTATATATTTAGTTATCTTCCTTAATTTATTTGTTTATTTATCTATGTGTGTATATATATATATATATATATATATATATATATATATATATGTATATATTAATATTATTATTTACTTATCTATTTACATATACTTGCATTTATTTATTATTATCATTTACTTATCTATTTAAATATACACACATATAAATTTTTTATGTAACTAAATAATCTAAATATTTAATTATATAATTTTTAAAGAAAATTCTAGATCTCACGGATCAAAAGTTAACATTCGATAAATTTTTCACCTATCGAGTCACTATTTGGATCGTCAGAATTTTCATGGGGTTACAACATACATATATTTAGTTACTTATTTAACTATAATTACTCATACATTAAATACTTATAAAATTTTTGGGGAGTTACAATATATACATACATAAATTTATTTATTTTAACTTAATTATTTATTTGTATATACAATTTATTTAGCCAAAGTTATTAATTTCAATACAATTTCATGTGGAAAGCAAAAATATTAAAAATAATTAATAATTATAAGTATGTATGCATCTTTTATTAATATTATAATCAATTTTACATACTAAATAGCAACGGATTATTCAGTCCCGAAAGTATCATTCAATTTCTCAAATATTATTTTAATAATTAGTAAATTTGAAAATTTTTTAGTGACAGAAATATCCGTCGCTATTTCGTCGGTAAAATTAATTGAAATTTTGTATTTTCACGACAAATTTAAAAAGTCGTCGCTAATTAGCGACTAAATTATTCAGTCGCAAAAACAAGGCGCCAATAATTGCCGCCAAAAATTAGCGATGATTTCTTTAATTTCGTCGCTATTCTGTCGCTAAAAGTGAAAAAATGAACTTTTGCGACTAATTTTGAATTTAGTCGCAAATTAGTCGCTAATTAGTGACAGAAATTTTTCTGTCGCTAAATTGAGTTTTTTTTGTAGTGAATTGAATTGAAATTTGGTATGAAAATGATACTTTAAGGACTAAATGATAATTGGTAAGTCAAATAATGAATTAAATATGAAGTTAAAGTTAATTGGTAGTATTATTGTAAATAATAGTTTTAAAGGGCAGTATTATAATTATAATAACAAGATCAAAAGTATAATTTAATAGGAATTTAAATTAACAAGTGTAATTGTCGATGAAGAATGATAATCGTATAGTAATGTATACGAGTGAAGGGTTTAAAAAGGTAATTAAGCATGAAAGAAAAATGTAAGTGTTAAATAGAAATTTTTCATATTAAAGGAATGAACTAAATGAGATGAAAAATAGTTTAGTGATAATGACAATTAGTGAACGGGTTAACGTGTAGAGATAAGTTAAAGGAATAAATTGAAATTAATAAATTAGTAAAAATAATTAAAATGATATAATTAGTATAACTAATGTAAATAAGGATTTAACTACATAAAAGTAAAATATAGGATTTTAATACTTTTAAAGTATGATATAAAAAAGTATATTAGAATAATATTAAATGATAAAATGAATAGTGATAAAACATAAATATTAGGATATAGTGATAGTACAAAAAAGTTTTTAGAGACAGAAGCATAAGTAACAGTTATATAATTTTAGATATTGAAAATGAAAATAGTAATGATAAGTGCATGAAAGTGTTATAAAAAGTTAATAGTGGAAAATTATTAACTGTTAAGATTGTAATGCTAATAATGTAAAGAAGTTTAGAAAATGTTATTAAGGAAAAATAAAGATAATTCTGAAATAGAAATAAATGATTAACTTAATAGTAACTTGTATGTAAGGTTTGAATGAAAGTTATTATGTGATAATAGATTAAGAATTGATTAAGTTTGGATTATTAGATTGTTGTGCCCATGATGGGTTGTGATATTGTCTGAATGCAGGAGTATACGCAAAGTATATAGCCGTTATACTGTCGGAATTTAATTAAGTAAATAGTAACTTAGATAATTATAGGTCATTTAGCAAATACAGTAAATGGAATAGTAAGAAATTAAAGTGAAATGAACTTGAAGGATTAGAAATTAAAGATAATAGGCATTAGTGTAGGTAAGAAAAGATTAGTAATGATTAAGAAACTAAAATAAAGGTAATAATGGTATTAAAGAAATAAGAGAGTTAAAGCTACAGGCAATTATTCGTAAGAATACAAATGAAAATGTTAAGGTTTTAGTGTAAACAGTAATCGTTGGGCAATTGGAATCAACAATTTAGAATAACGATAGAAATAATGACAACTGAATTAGATAAGAGATTTAGTAACTGATGAATTGAATTATAAGATAAGTAAAATCTTAAAAGAAATAACATATAGGTAATGTATAAATAAGAACATACTTGTATGGATCTATGCTTATACCTATGGGTTGAAAAGTTTGAGATATGTATCCCCTACGGGGCATTTTAATGCTCAGCACGTAAATTATTTATGCGTGCAGGTTTGGAAGATAGAAGTTTAGAAGTGGCCGGGACTTCAGTATTGTTCAAGGATAGTCATGGATGGTAAGAATGGATTCGTAGGCATGACATCTATGTGACAAATGTATATGAAGTCGAGATTGTATAAGGTCAAGATTATTGTGAATATGAATGTTTGCATAAAGAGTTTGAGTGGATCTGTTTGAGATGTTATATTGTTATTGTTACTTATAGATAAGTATTATAGTTTTTTTTAAAAAAAATAATTTACCCTCTAGAGTATCGAGTTTCACTTTAATGTTTATCAGTGTGCTGTTTGAGACATCCGATTTTCGTACCATTTACGGACGTAGGGTGTTAAATTTATTGATATCAGAGCACGGTTTAGGCGATTCTAAGATCGGAGTGGGATTAAGTAATTGAATGTAATGCATATACATGCCATAAATAGGTATTGATAATATAAGTGAGTAAAGGTAAATGAGGAGAGATAAGGATAAGTTAAGTTTACTGGATCGCAAGGATCGTAGGTTATGAAAAACAAATGGAAAGTAAAAGGTTTAAAGTTACTTAAATGGAATACTCCATAAGGATTATGTATGGTAATTGCGGTATACCAGTAAATTTCTAGGACGAAATTTTTATTAGTGAAGGAGAATTGTAATAGCCTAAAATTGTAATTTTAGTGAATAGTGACACCGGGGTGAATAGTACTTCTCAAAGTCGAAAAATATTTTAGTTGATCTTTGGAAAGAAGAGGCCAACATGAGCCCAAATATGAAATTTAGGGTCAAACGGAGGTCAAATAGGCCTTAAAAATGCAAAAATAAGTGAAAAAATCGATTTTGGGCATCAGTAGTTGAGGGAAGGGCGTCCCTGGTGAGGGATGGATGTCGGTCAGCTCTAATAGGCAAAAATCGGCCTTGTTTAACCAGTTTTGACCAAATTTGACCGGACCATAACTTGAGTTACAGACCTCAGAAAAATATTCAAAAAATACAAGCACGCTCGTATGAATAAGTAAAATCTAATGGTATTTAAAAATTATTTTTTTAGTGACACTGAAAATTCAGTTATCGGAGAGGTAAATAATTATCGGACCAAAAAATGGTCTCCGATTGAACCGAAAATATTCGTGAAACCTAATGATTATGTTTTGAGAATTATGGAATTGATTTTGAGAGAATTTGAGCTTGGAGAATGGGAAAAATAAATTAGAGTGAGAAAATGGGTGAATAATTGCATTTGGCCTTGGTTTTGGGTTGGCCCATTTGGAACACACTAGAAAGGCCCATTAGGAGGACCTACAAAAGGCAGAAAAATCTGCCTCTCTCCAGATTTTTCCTTCCCCTTCTCCCACCTTCCTTGGCTGAATGGTTTTCTTCTCCCTCTCTCCATATTTTCTTCATTTCTCTTTCAAATTTCTCACAAAATTAAATCTTTCCAAGTGAAATTCAGCCCCTCTTCTCAAATTTAAACATCTCTAGAGTTCATTTGGAGTGGAAATTTAGGTAGAAATCAGGAAGGGAAGATTATGGGTCAAAAATCAAATAAGTGATTTTGAAGTTCTTAAATTGATTTGATGGTTTTTATGGTTCGATTTAAGGGTAATAAGCTTGATTATATGATTATATTGAGAAAAGAAAGCAAGAAATTGATGGATTTCATTGTTGAATTTTCGGCCACTTTAGGGATATAAGAAGAAAATGATGTTTATAAGATGAAAGGCTAAGGAAATGAAGAGAAAAGTGTGAAAATTAAGAAATTGACGTATATGGACACAATATCCCTTAATTTCCATGAAATTGTTATGTATGTTTAATTATGTAGGTTATGTATATGTGTGTATGAGGTATGTTTAGTTGAAATTAAAGTTAAAAGCGTGTAATTGGAGCTCAAAAATGATGAATTGAGTGGTTAAAATTGAATAAGCCAAATTAGAATGTAAAACCTTAGCTTGGCCGAATAGGGACTTAGGGTTTAATGGTAGATATTTTGGTGTCTTATGACATATAAATGTGTATTTATGTTAATTAGTAGGTAATTTAATGGAATTAATGATAATTGATGAAAGAATAAATTTAAAGATGAAATTGTCACCTTGGCCGAATGTTTAACCCTAGAATATTATTAAGTATTTTGTTAATCTTATAAAAGTAATGATAAAAAAATAAGCATGGAATTAAAGTTTGGTGTATTCTAAAGATTTGAGAAATTGTAGAGCTTAACTGGGTATGAAATAGGTTAATATTGTATTATGTCCTTAATGAAATTAATGGAACAATGATGTTTAGAATGAAGTAATAGTATAAATAGAGATAAACGTAAATAATAATTAGAACTAAAGTGAATTGGAGGAAAAAGAATACCAAGGAGAGATAAAGTATGTTAGCCTAATGGAATAATTTGATAATTAATGGATTAATTTAATAGTTTAATGATTGTAATATTTTTAAAATGAATATTGAAGTTAAAAATTGATTATATAGTAATTCAATGGAAAACTTTAGAATTTAATTGGATATATTTTAATGTAGACATATGTTATATCCAAAGCATATAGTATTGAATATGTGTATTTAAGACAAAATGATAGCGTAAATAAGTTAAAAATAAATAATTGATAACATGAAAATTGAAATGAATAGGAAAGAAATAAATAAGGTATAAAAAAATAAGTTAGCCAAATGATATACTAATGAAGTATATAAATCTTTATGTAAATTCTTGATTTAATTGCGAACAGAAATAATTAAAATGGAAATGAAATATTGTATTTTTGTTAGTATTTAATAATGAAGAGTTTCAAATTAAATTGATGGAAATGGAAGTGAAAATGTTTCATTGGTTGAATGATATTCTAATGAATTAATGATATGAATGGAATGTAAGTTAAGTATTTTTCATGGTGAGTTAATGAAAGAAATAATTTCTTTGCCCTTAGTAGTAGTCTGGTGGTTAATCTAACTCAGTATATCGTTGACTAGCCATAGAGATACCATACCGCGGTAGCGAATCATGACGAATCGCAATAGTAGGCCAATGATGGTCTACTAAATAATTGAAATATTGAAATGTTGAATGAAATGAAATGTAAATGTTGATTAGCCCTCTAGAGTCGCTCTAAAATGTATTGGACCTATGGGGTCCACGTTCCATGTATCCGGTTCGGGGATTCTACAGGATTGATGCTAGGGGAAAAATTGTATAATTGGATTAAAGTGTAATCGGGCATGAGAATGATATTGTAAGAATTAAATAAAAATTTGCATGGTAAAATAATGAAGATGAATTAAAATGAATAAATAAATAATGTTGTTAAGTGAAATAATTTTTAAAAAGGAGCTAAATTGTAGAGATGCATAAGAATTCGGGCAAAATGGTAAATAAGTAAAATTGTGTAAATGAGAGTTAACATGAAAAAGAGTGAAAAGAAAGGACTTAATTGTGGGAATGAAAAGGATTTAGTGATGAAATGGTAAAAATGTTAATTTTAATAGTTAATAAGGCTATATAAGAGAAAACATAAAATAAATTAATAAAATAATTAATTTGATTATTGTACAAGAATTGAAATGAAATTTGGTATGAAAATGATACTTTAAGGATTAAATGGTAATTGGTAAGTCAAATAATGAATTAAATACGAAATTAAAGTTAATTGGTAGCATTATTGTAAATAATAGTTTTAAAGGGGGATATTGTAATTATAATAACAAGATCAAAAGTATAATTTAATAGGAATTTAAATTAACAAGTATAATTGTTAATGAAAAATGATAATCATAAAGTAATATATACCAGTGAAGGGTTTAAAAAGGTAATTAAGCATGAAAGAAAAATATAAGTATTAAATAGAAATTATTCATATTGAAGGAATGAACTAAATGAGATGAAAAATAGTTTAGTGATAATGGCAATAAGTGGACGGGTTAATGTGAAGAGATAAGTTAAAGGAATAAATTGAAATTAATAAATTAGTAAAAATGATTAAAATGATATAATTTGTATAACTAATGTAAATAAGGATTTAACTAGATAAAAATAAAATATAGGATTTTAATACTTTTAAAGTATGATATAAATAAGTATATTAGAATAATATTAAATGGTAAAATGAATAATGATAAAAAAATAAATGTTAGGATATGGTGATATTACAACAAAGTTCTTAGAGACAAAAGTATAAGTAACAGTTATATAATTTTAGATATTGAAAATGAAAATAATAATGATAAGTAAATGAAAGTGTTTTGAAAAGTTAATAATAGAAAATTGTTAATTGTTAAGATTGTAATGCTAATAATGAAAAGAAGTTTAGAAAATGTTATTAAGGAAAAATAAAGATAATTCTGAAATAAAAATAAATGATTAACTTAACAGTAACTTATATGTAAGGTTTGAATGAAAGTTGTGATGTGATAATAGATTAAGAATTGATTAAGTTTGGATTATTGGATTGTTATGCCCATGATGGGCTGTGATATTGTCTGAATGCAAGAGGATAGGCAAAGTATATAGCCATTATACTGTCGAAATTTAATTAAGTAAATAGTAATTTAGACAATTATAGGTCATTTAGCAAATGCAGTAAATGGAATAGTAAGAAATTGAAGTGAAATGAACTTGGAGGATTAGAAATTAAAGATAATAGACATTGGTGTAAGTAATCGGTAAGAAAAGATTAGTAATGATTAAGAAACTAAAATGAAGGTATTAATGGTTTTAAATAAATAGGAGAGTTAAAGCTACAGGCTATTATTTGTAAGAATACAAATGAAAATGTTAAGGTTTTAGTGTAAACAGTAATAGTTGGACAATTAGAATCAATAATTTAGAATAGCGATAGAAATAATGACAACTGAATTAGATAAGAGATTTAGTAACTGATGAATTGAATTATAAGATAAGTAAAATCTTAAAAGAAATAACATATAGGTAATGTATAAATAAGAACATACTTGTATGGATTTATGCTTATAATTATGGGTTGAAAAGTTTGAGATATGTATCCACCACTGGGCATTTTAATGCTCAGTGCATAAATTGTTTATGTGCGCAGGTTTGGAAGATAGAAGTTAGAAAAGGTCGGGACTTCAGTATTGTTTGAGGATAGTCATAGATGGTAAGAATGGATTCGTAGGCATGACATGTATGTGACAATTGTATATGAAGTCCAGACTGTATAAGGTCAGGATTATTGTGAAAGAGTTTCAATGGATCTGTTTGAGATGCTATATTGTTATTGTTACTGATAGATAAGTATTATAGTTTTTTTTTAAAAATTAATTTACCCTCTAGAGTATCTATTTTCACTTTAATGTTTATCAGTGTGCTATTTGAGACATCCGATATTCGTATCATTTACGGACGTAGGGTGTTACAGTGCAGCCCTAATTAATCACGTTACCAACATAATTAAACACAACCTAATTTGCTTTTATCTTTCCAAGCCGTAACACTAACTTCAATTCTCTTTTTTTTTTTTTTTTATAACTTAGCTTTGATCTCTCCTTTTTTATATATATATTAATAGAAATATAGTAACTAGAATAGTAAACAACCTAAAAATCAAGAACAAACAAGAAGAAAATCACCTCAAACAAGTGCTCCTAAAATTTAGGAACCTAAGAAAAATAATTCTAATGAACACGAAATCAGCAAATAAACAAGGATAAATAGAATTAATCTTAATCCAAACTCTGATACCAAATGATACGGAACCCGAAGACTAAAAAATCCGAAACTCCTAAAATATACAATATGGTATAAACATGAATAAGAACAAACCCACAACTCTAATGAACTCCTAATCAACTATGTGAATGAAAACGTATATAATAATGTTGATTTAAGAACAAGAATAGAATTCGCCACAAGCAAATATCTTGATAAGAATTTATTCTTGATGTAAAAGAAGAAGACAAGCAATGTTGCTCTCTCCTAAAGTAAATTCGGCCAAGCCTATATTAAAGTATCAAAATCTGATTTTTACATTGTTTAATGAGGTATTTATACCCTCTCAAATAACCTAAACCCTAATTAATTAAATAGGCCTTAACAAATTGAAATAACCTAATTAAAACCCAAATGAATAAAAAGAAAACCAAATGAATGGGCTGCCAATTGAAGTTGGCGTGTACCCATTTTTAAAAGGCCAAAATAATACAAATAATTAAACTAAAAATCATTAATAAAACCCCTAATTAAAAGCCCAAACCAAGCAGCCCATTAAGTCCATTAATAAGCACATGTAAGGCACATGTAATATGTCACATGATATGCACATGCATAGCACATGTCAAAGTGCATGGGTGGCACATGTCAAAATCATGACTTGCACATGTCACACTTTAAAACCTCTCTTTGATTTGGCTTTTCATAGGTTTAGTAAACCATTTTCAAGCTTTCTTAAACTTCCCCAAATTTAATCTCCAAGAATCCGAATTTGCAATGTTTATGGTGTTGCCATATTAACCCCCTTGTGCACGCATCAGGTGCAGTATAAAGTATAGAACTTCTTCTAGTTTCTTCTTGCTGGACATA
The DNA here is from genome assembly GCA_947683425.1 of Excoecaria cochinchinensis. Taxonomy (NCBI): domain Eukaryota; kingdom Viridiplantae; phylum Streptophyta; class Magnoliopsida; order Malpighiales; family Euphorbiaceae; genus Excoecaria; species Excoecaria cochinchinensis. The sequence goes on from CANTUQ010000208.1 coordinate 6,897,310, forward strand.
AGAATAGGTCTCCTCAAGAGAAGGGAAAGTAGATTTACTAATAACCTGGACCCTCTTCTGATCATATTCATGATTCAATCTAGCCAAAAAATCATAAACTCGTTCCTTTTCAATCAATTTTTTGAATTTAACAGCATAATCAACATAGCTTGCTTGGAAATCCTAATAATAATCTAACTCCTGCCATAAGCCACCTAATGCAGCAAAATAATCTAAAATTGACATCTGATTTTGCTTAATGCCCTTAAGTTTGTTGTGAAGCTCAAAGATCCGATCATCAGTTCCATGTGGGAAAAGGTGGTCTTAATAGCTTTCTAAATTTTTTCTGCAATGTCAAGTAACAAGTACTGTCTAGAGATATAGGGTTACATAGAAATAAAAAGCCAAGTCATAACAAGTGAATAATCTGAATCCCACTGGCTAAATGTGGAGTTAGAAGCACTTGGTTGTTTTCTATGCCCTTCAATATAACCCTGCAACTTTTTAACTTTGATAAACAACAAGCAAGATCTAAACCAAGTTAGATATGTGCTACTCCCATCTTGTTTAATAGGACCGACTTGTGCATACGAACTGTCATTAATAGGAACATGTTTTTCAACTGACTTTTCATTTGCCATATTGATTAGAATAACCAACCAGCAAAAAAAAAAATTAAGGCGATAAAAAGAAAAAAGAACCTATAACATGAGCTCAAAAAGCAAAGATGTCAGATCAAGACCGAAAACCACCCAGACATAATAGGAAAAAGGTGAGTTGATCGGAGTAGAAATCAGTGATAAAAAGTGGTCGTAACTGATGGCACGTGAACAATGTTGCCGGATCTTCAAGTAGTGCATGAGACCACGTGCCTTGTTGGACTATGGCAAGACTCTAGGAAGAGGTCGAACAAGAGCTAGGCTTCCTTCCTATAGGGGCAGTTTCAATATAGAGGAAGGTAAACTCGACATCTTGAGACTTGTTGAAATCTGTATACTTTGTTATTTTTATTTTCTAAATCCCAAATAAAAAAAATCGAAGAAAAAAATTGATCTAAAAAGATGCTGAAAATGAAGGCGACACTAAAAATAAGGAAATATGAAAATTTATCTTTATATTTTATAATACGATATTTACACAAATCTAATAATAAATTGTATATTATTATATACAATTGTACAGGATAATAGAATTTACAATATATTATATCATCCCTACTTTATTTTAAAAAAAAAAAATTAAATACTATATTTATATTAGTATGTATTATATTATATTATATATAATAAATTAAACATGCATCTGCTGGCGACTGGGCTCAAGTGGACCTAAAGTTCATATTTGACGTGGCAAGCCGGTCTCGGGATTCCTCAAATAAAACTGCGGTCATCCGAGATATACAAAGCAATCAAACAGATCAGAAAAACAGCGGCAAGAGGGAGAGAAACCCTAAATACCAGAATCAGCTCGTTATCAGACTATCCCATCTATACAAGAACAATAAACAAGCTCTACCAGCAAAATTAATGGGGAAAAAAAAGAAGAGAGTATCATCAAAGGTTTGGTGCTATTACTGCGATCGGGAATTTGATGACGAGAAGATTTTGGTGCAGCATCAAAAGGCCAAGCACTTCAAGTGTCATGTCTGTCACAAGAAGCTCTCCACTGCTGGCGGCATGGCCATCCACGTCCTTCAGGTCCACAAAGAGAGCGTCACCAAGTAATTAACCTTTCTCTCTCTCTCTCTCTCTCTCTTATTCGGTAGGAATTTTACTTTTATCAAAGAATGTAATGTAGATTTCTTCCTTTGGATTTGCTGCTTTTATCCAAGGATATAAGCTGTTGTCCGTTTTATTTTATTGTCGTCGGTGAAACCGTGTGGTGATGAACTAGAAAAGAGTTGGTTTTGTTGTGTAGTTGATTTTGAGGTGGATGATAACTATTTTCTGTGCTTTAAATCTTCATTAGAGGGTTTCCCAAAGATTGCCAAGTAAATTTTTACTGTCTTGTTCCCCTAAAGCATTGTCTGTTGGATCAATTTGGTGCCACCTATGTGCATCTCCTTATACAAACACACATACAGTGCCAAAGTCACTGAATGGGTAAGTCGCCAATCCTTAAAACGGGCTATATAATGTAGTATATAATGTACTTTATTGGTTTTTGGGCATGCATTTTACCAGGGGTTTCTATTGTATCATCTACCCTTGTGAGTCTTGTTGAAGCACATACTAGGGGGTGGTTGTAGGATGCACGTTTTCGAAGCAGACTTACCATTTATTAGATAGAGAACACCAAGATTTGTGATCTGTTGCTGATCTTATTCTAATTCCAAAATAACACGGAGTCCTATTGAAATTTCAATGATATCTCATGCTCAAGACAATTGGCTGAATCTTATGAAAGTTCATTGATATCTTCGGCTTCATTTTATAAAGCAAATCTTGAAAAGCAAATCAACTTCGATTCTTGAATAATCTACATCACATTTGCAAAATTCATCTTGGATTCACATATAAAACATATATCACTTTCAAGAGAAAATCTCATATTATTTAAATATGAGATTAAAAAAAGTTAAGGATTAGAAACTTGGAAATAAGAACTCAGTTGCGCCATATATATGAAAGAGTATACGATAACGATGTATTTGGTAAATCAGACACCATGGTCAAGAATCGTACCAGTCTCTATGGTTGTTATTACTCATTTTTTTACTTGCTTTTTTATTTTCTAAGTATTTCTTCAATTTATAGAGGAAAAGAAAATAGTAGAATAATAAATGAGAATGTGAATTCTCTTATCTTGTTGGAAGGATTTTATCTCATAATTATTTATGATGAAGGTTATCTTAGAGAAGCACAAATAATAACAATTGAAGGACCCATTTTTTTGATTGATAATTTTCTTTCACACTTTTCCGGTGGTGTTGGTTTAGTGAATGTTGTTATTTCACTTCTCTTCTTCTTCTTCTTCTTCTTCTTCTTCTTGTGTTTCAGAGTCCCCAATGCAAAACCTGGAAGAGAATCAACTGATATTGAAATTTATGGAATGCAAGGGATCCCACCTGATGTCCTGGCTGCGCACTATGGAGAAGAAGGTGAGGAGCTCAAAAAATGTTGTCAATTAATTACTTTCTCATATTTGTTGGAATAATTTTGTATACTTTAGTATTCTTATAAATGTCTGGTCATAGATGGAAATTGAGTTTGAGATTTGTCTTTTATATTTGGTTTTTCAATTGCCATTCATGGATTGCAAAGTCATAATTGGATATGGATTGCTCCAATCTCCAATGGTAGATAGAATAGCTCACACTTTTGAATATGTGGGTTAGTTTAGTTTTAGTCAATTTAAGCAAGTTCATGTCAATCTTTTTTTCTCCATATTTTGAATTCTATGTGAAGCTTGTAGAAATTTTATTATTTATTTGTAGCTTTTAGATTCTTTTTCCTCAGTTCTTTAGCATGTGCAATTGAGTGAGGTCAAGCATTCTCTTGGATTGATATTTTGAAACTCATAGCTAATAAAATTTTACAACCCTTGCCCATTTATGCATGATTAGGGTTTAAATTAACTTAGGGCTTGACTTTCTTTCTCATTGTAGATTCTAGAATGATGCACTTTAAAGCTCTCCTATATAGGTAGTATAACAAAATATTCAAACGAAAAAATATTTGAACAAAAAATCTCTTTAATTTATGACCTGATTCCTTCCTCCGTTTCAATGAAGTTGAATGATGGCTTCCAGACTTTCTTAAAACTAGCCCAACATTTGATAACTTTTACATTTAAAACAATTTATGAAACCCTAGCTTGGTTTGGAACAGGCAAAGCCTAATATGTTTTTCTTTTTCATGATTTGGAATTTTTTTTTATAAAAATTTAATGCACTGTTTTCCACCTAAATTTTTACAATTGAACTAAATTATATTGAGTAAGAAATAATGAAAAGTAGACCATAGATTAGAGAGAGTTCTCTATGAACGTAATGGATAATTGCAAAGATAATATCTATTTTACAATTTTCTACTTCCAGAAAGATTTTAACAGTGATAAAGTAGCTTAGTGGCATAGTTAGTTTTTCTGTTTGACTGTTGGAGCTAAGCTGATTGGAGTTTGGGATTTCCTTAAGCGAGGTAAAACATCTCCAACTAATTTGTATAATACTTGTAGAAAGTGCCCCTAATAGCTAAGTTATATTTGTTGACTTCCAAAGATCTATGCATTTCTCTCATTTCAAATATTCCAATACTGTGGAAGAAAAGCACAAGTATTTAGATTTTTGGCAACTTTCCTCTGCTCAAGTCTCTTTTTTAAACTAGCAAGAGATTCTAAAGATCTTGGACACAATTAATTCTTATTAATGATGCTAAAAGGGTGATTCCTGATAGCCACGCTATGCACTCTCAATTGATTAAAGCATACTATACTTGCAAACATGGCTTCTAGTATGTAGATACATATTATGTTTTGTTGGTGAAGCAAAGCTTCTTAAGCTTGACTGAAGCGTGTTGTGCACTTTCAAATTTAATTGAGTAGTTTGGAAAAGTCTAGATTTTTAGCTGAGGCATGTGACTTGTCCTCATTTTCTGTCAAACTTCCAAGATAGTTACTTGAGCTTAGACTCTTGAAGCACAATTTCTGTTCAAGCTTCATATGCATAGACTTTGCAAATAAGCCGGATAATTGAAGAAACAAAAAAGTTGTTTCAATGGTGGAAGGTTACTGCACTTAGTAGTGGAAGAGAATTGAAGAGCAGTGTGCCCATTAAGGGAAGATACAGAGGAAGATCAAAGGGCCTTGTTGTTCATGACAAGCATAATAACATGAAGCTTAATACTTACTCTTTCTACAAGGATAATAGAAGGCACACTTTTTTATCCTTTTATGAAAGAGGCAAAGCAAATAGCTAGTAAGAGTTCTACAGCCAGCAAAATAATTTGGTATTTAAGTGTTGAAATTTGGCATGTGAGTGGTGAGAACAGGGACCACAACTCACCCGGAACCTGAAACCCCAATGCACAATTAGAACAACTCACCCGGAACCTGAAACCCCAATGCACAATTAGAACAAAAAATTAACCAAGATCCTCTCCCTACTGAATCCAACCAATGTAATTAGAAACACAAATTATTTGGATGAAAGAAAACAGGAACAAAAAATTCGCCACAAAGATAAATTAGGGAGTAGATACTTCTTGTTGCACCAAAGAATTGAATATTCTTATCAAAGGTATTTATCTTTGGCGAATTTTCTATTCTTGTTTTGTTTCATCCCAATCACCTACCTCTCTAATTACTTTGGTTAATTAGGGGTTGAGTATGGAGGAGATTTTACTTGGTTAATTTTCTGCTTGTGCATTGGGGTTTACAGTTCGATCATAACCTTGGGGTTTTGCGACAACAATGACTTTTCTAAGAATGGGAACCCTAGTGAAGAACATGCACACTCTATAGAACATACAAATCCTATTACTAAATATGTGAAAGAGACATTGGGTATACTTGAGGGCAATAGTGGTGATGATTATGGACATGTCCTTGAGTTGGACAAGTGGAATGGGTCGAACATTAGGTTTTGCTACTTTTGGGTGGGGTAGACCCTAGTTTTTATTGAATGTGGATGGTTTTTCACCTCCAAGAGATTATGGTGATAAGATGGAGAAGTATAAGTGAAATTGTGGGCAGTAATGCTAATGAATATGTGAAGAGAATCTAGGAATACTTGAGGGCAATAATGCTGATGAGCATGGACACGTTCTTGAGTTTGACAAGTGGACAGCTCAGGCATTAGGTTTTGCTACTTTTGAGCATATTGACCCTAATTTTAATAGGAGTAAGCTGAATGAGGATGGTTTCGCTGTTGCAAGAGATTGTGGTAATAAGATGGAGATTTATAAGCAGAGTTCTGAAAAATGGCATCTCCAACATTCTGGCTCAATTTCTTTAATTGCCTTGTGCCACTGAAAGGCTTAATTGTCAGAACCAAGTTCGTTATTCAACATAAATTTGGATTCCAAGTCCAATGAACTATTCTAATCTTTTAGTTTTTTAGTTTTCCTTCTTCATTTAGAGTTCCTATATACTAAAGTATTTTACTTAACTAACTAGGAATAGTTTTCAATTTCTTTCTTTATCCAGGATTCATATTTAGTAAAGCATTTTGATTAATTGATTAGTTAAGAATTGTTTTTGCTGTGGAATTAGGATTTATCCTAACTATTATAAATAGGACAGCAATATTCAATTCATGTATTGTCTTATTTTCTCTGTAGGGGATTTTAATTTCTATGGGTCAAAGAGGTTCGGAATTTATTTTCTATTGTTCCAGTCACAATCACCCTATTCTGGTTCAAATTGTTGAGATCTGATTGCCTTGAACTCTTTTGCTATGTTATGGAGGCACTATGTTCTGTTTTGCATATCCTTGAGGTGCTCATTGGTATTAAAGTTAATGCAAGAGTCCTTTTAAGTATTTTTGATTCACACCAATTTTATCTCTGATGACTTGTTAATTGAGAATTTAAGATATCATATTAAGGTTAGTTAAACCAAACACACACTTCAAGGATATTTAATTATAAGATACCATTACACAGACACAGAAATATGCACGAGTCCTTTCAGGTGTATGTCTTCATTTGGGGACATGCTTGAGTCACACAACTGGTATCTTTGATGACTTGTTAGCTGAGACATGCTACATAAAACAGGTATCCTGTTCTGGTTAGTTTAAATTGCAGTGGATTAACTTAAATGAATTGCAATTAAGCAGAATAACATTGTATATTGGGTCTACTCTTCATAGAGAAATTAACAATGTGATTTCAAAGGTCGAATTACTTAGTTCTGTAGTTTGGAGACAAGTTGGTTTGTGGTTTAGTCCAGATATCATTGCATGAGAAATTGAGATAGCAAGACATAGTTACTAACATGCAATTTATTGATAGATTTTTTTTTACTCAATTTGAGAAGTACATCAGCTTGAGCATTGCTTTGGGGTTGTTTAGCGATTGCTTTGCAAAAAATTATCTAGTTGGCTTTATCCATTAATTTGTTGAATTTAATGGCTTGGGTTTGTAAGTTGAGGTTCAATGTTGAATGTAATGAAATTGAATAATTGAGCATTTCTCTCTATAAAAAAGATTGAATACTTATTTTTGATTAGGTATTGTTCCTTTCTAACAAGCTTTATTTAGATTTTATATATTTATTTATTTATTTTCAGAAGAAGATGCGCCATCAAAAGTTGCCAAAGTAGATGTTCCATCTGCTCCACTTGTTGGTGGTGTAATGCCAGGATCCTTGGGTGTTGGATATACTCCACAAACTTTGGGTGCAATGCAGCCAATGTAGGTTTTCATTTTTCTTCTGTTTGCTATAAATGAAAGTTTGCTCTCGTTTATTCTTATGTTACACCATTTCCAAGTGCTGAAGTAAATTTTTTCTCTCACACACACATGTACGTATGCATATGTGTGTGTGTGTGTGTGTGTCTCTCTCTCTCTCTACACGTGCGCGTGCACACACATACACATGTATGTGTGTGTGTACTTCATTCAAAATTTCAGTCGACATTGATAGAGATGGCCTCATCTAGTGATGTTGTACCATCATTATCCACTGTATGTCACGGTAGATCACTTTATTTTGTCATTTACTTCTCCTTTATGAGTTTTTTAACAATCTCAGTTAGTAGTCTGATTTTCTTCTTTTTCTTCTCTCTCTCTCTCTCGTTTATTTTTTAATTGAGTTTTGAATCTTTTTCTTCTAAATTGTTAACACTCAAAGTTACTACTATATTTTATACATATATTTGGTAACAGAGGAGAACAATATAGATGGCCTTGTTGCAGGCTGGGCTGAGTTAGGCCAAGTGTTAACTCATGCTAGCTTGTTCATGGTAAATCACTTTATTTTGTAATGTTCTATTACTCCTTTATGAATTTTTAATTTTCTCAATTACATTGTGTAGTCTGAGTTTTTTGTTTTAAGTTGTGAATTTTGTTCTTCAAACTTGTTAACACTCAAGAGTTACTACTTTATTTTTTGTACACATTTTTGGTATCAGAGAAGAGCAATATAGGTAGCTTGTCACAGGGTGGGCTGAGTTAGGCCAAGGCATAGATCCAAAGATCATAACAAAAAGCACTTTGATTTTTAGCAAGGCCATTTTCTTTTCTTCCTTGCAGTATGATCAACACTCTCATATAAGATTTTGCACTCATAATATTCTGCTCTAGTAACCTATAGAGGGTAGTGATGTATAATACAATCAAGTGAAACGAATACTTTTCACTAAATGAATTGGATGTGCTAGGCAAATTACACTCCTTTTGAACTAAACTTGAAACAGTTCATGCATTTTTTAGGTATTTGTTTGTGAAAAATAGACTTTTGCCAGCCCATGAAGTCAGCAGTAAAATTCTGTTTGTATCTTGTTATACCAAATGCAGGTTGGTATTTTTAAAACAATATGTCTTCACTCACATTGAACATGATATGGGCTCTAAGACAATAGACCACCTCAGTTTGGAAGTGCCATGACTGCATGAACTCAAAACATTTATTTGTGCAACATGGCTACCCTTTGTTGGATTGACAGGGTAACCATGGATATCCCATGTGGTCTTTTTGCATGTAAAAAGATTATGTAATCTAACTTAATTTTGATTTTTTGTTTGTTTTGGCTGTAGTTATAGTTCTTCTGTACCAGTCCCTCCTGCTGGTTGGCCAGTCGCTCCTCGGCCGCAGCCCTGGTTCCCACAGCCTCCAGCTGTTTCAATATCACCTCCTGCTCCTGTTGGATATGTGCCGCAGCCATTGTTTCCAGTGCAAAATGTGAGGCTTCCTCTGTCCTCAGCTACTTCATCTGCACTCCAACCTTCACAAGTAACTGTGCCGCCTCCTGGGCTACCCTCATCCTCACCACGCGTTCCTGTATCACAACCATTATTTCCTGTTGTTAGCAGTAATTTGTCCCAAAGTTTACCATTTTCTACTCCTTTGCCTTCAACAAATATTCCGCCAAGCATCCTTACAGAAGTTAAAGGATCAGTGGAGGTGCATTCAGGAACTAACAGCTCTCTGACAAGTATTTACCATACTCCGAGTGTTCCAGGTTTGAATACTTGCCTCTTGTGATGTCAGATGGATTTTTTCTGTATTGATTTTCTTTGAACTGATTTTATGGTCCGTTCAATAGAAGAAAAGTTATTGAAATAAATTGCTAAGCTTTGATTAGGAGTAAAAATGTTGTGATTTGCTTATTTAAATTGACACCATGGGCTGGCTTTTTTCTGGTACAGCACCCTCTATATGCTGTCTGTCTAATTTGGAATTTACCTCCCGTAAATTCTGTCCAATATGTCCCTAATATTATTTCTTTGTAATGTATTTACTGCAGTCTTATTTGGAATTTTGCTCCCATAAATTCTGTCCAATATGTCCCTAATATTATTTCTTTATAATGTATTTACTGCAGTTGGGACACTAGCTAATTCACATTCTTATGCCTCTGGCCCAAATACTGGTGGTCCTTCTATTGGACCACCTCCTGTAATCGCAAACAAGGCTCCTGCGAACCAGCCAGGTGGTAATGAGGTCTATTTAGTCTGGGATGATGAGGCGATGTCCATGGTTAGTTTTGTGATGTGTGTTCTTTCAGTATTGTCAAATATTTTAACTGTGTTATACCTGTTAATACTTTTAAATATTTACAGGAGGAAAGAAGAATGTCTTTAGCAAAGTATCAGGTGCATGATGAAACTAGCCAGGTAAGTTATGACTACCTCTTTAAGATATGGAGTTGGTTTGCACATCTAACCAGATGGGTAGGCTTTATGCTTTTTTCCTGTTTCAGATAACAGTTGTTTACGCATTGTTACCTAATTAGAGAGGTATTATCTGTATGAATTTCCAATTTATTTTTTACTTCATTAAGAACCCTGCAGTTAGTAAAGGATTTGCACCTCTAAAATCAGTATCTTCTTAATTTGATCTTATTGTTTGAGGGGGCATGCTAATTTCTAGCAATCCTCTCAATTGCATGCCGACACCACCTAATGTGTGGTTTTCTGAAGATTCATTGTAGGTTTATGTGTTATTTACAGTGGTAGTTAGTAGTTACTATTTTGAAAAGCTGACCAGAATCATCGCAAGGATTCTCTATTCTAGCATCCTTCTCAATTAAGGAGTGTGTGTATATATATATATATATATATGCTGATATGAAATCTGAATTTGTTTGTTATATTTACTTGCCCTATGCTTTGACTACGAAGTGTGGGGGTTTGGGTGGAACAAGATGATACCCAACAGATTTTTGCTCATTCGTAGCATCATTACAATTTATTTTTATCGTCGAACCGTGAATTCAGACTTGGCCCAGGTCAGCTTCTTTCGCAAAGTTTGGTATCTCTTGCACAGGACCAAGCTTTCAAATATCTGGTTTGTCAACTGAGTTGTGGTTGCAGTACATATTTTTGATCATTTCTTTTGCTGGTGCATGTTTCAGATGAGTTCAATAGATGCAGCCATTGACAGAAGAATATTGGAAAGCAGGCTTGCGGGTCGAATGCCATTTTAGATCCACCAGTGACTATATGCAGGATTGACATGATTTGCAACAGTCCTATCATAATTGTAACTGCTGGGATCCTGCAGACAACCAATGAATGCATATTGTATTCTTTACAAGAAATTGAGGTAGACAAGGCATTCTTTAGCATGTAGCAATCTCCATGATAGATGTTGGATGGTTCTGCTTCGTATTGTTTTCTTAGAAATTATTTTTGGTCAATTTATCACAAATCTGTCAAGATATAAGATTACCTTAGTAGAATTTAATGTATCATTTGTTCTTTGGTTGTAATTTAATGTATTTCCATTTTTTTTTTTATCTAGTATAGCTTGGTGTTTTTGTTCCAAACGTAAAATTGGGTTACGAGTGGCATGTGACTTTGAAAAAATAAATACGTTTCTGTCTCAATCTTTATTAGAATGATATTATTGTTTTATTTTATCTACTAAATATCTAAATATCCGATAAATTGTAAAATTATTACTTTCTCCGTTTACTCTTTTAATAAGAATTTGTTTCACATAAAATGTCACTTCTTAAAATTAAGATAGCATTTATTATATATATAACAATTTTATCTTTTTATTGATATAAACATTACATTAATTTAATTATTTATTTTTTTTGTACATATTTTCTTTACTTATTTTAAATATAATAAAAGATATAGTTTTTTTAAAAATTTAATAAATTGAAAAAAAATTAATGATTATTTTAATATACGTGTACTGATTTGGGATGAGAGTAACACTTATTTTTATACAATTAATGTAAATATTAACGTAATAAAAAATTAAATAATTTTTAAGTCAAATTTTATGAAAAATGATATTACTAATTTATCTTATCTATTATAGATCGGTTTACGAAGCTTGGGTGCTCACTCAGCTCCGTTCAAAAAATATATTTATCTTTCATTGAGTTAATATTTATATTAATTATTTAGAAATCAATGTTAATGCTATAAATAAAAGTAAAATTAAAGTAGAAATAGAGAGAAATGAGAAATATATGTTTTCTGATATTTTATTGTGTACTTTTAATAGCTCACAATTAGTATATTTATAGGCACAAAAACTAAATAATAGAATTTGATTAGAAATATAATACTGATAGACTTAGAGTCTAATTAGAACTTAGGGTGGTCATCCAAATAGGAATATTTCATAATAATATTCCACAACACGTTCTCTTGGATGAGTATACACTATGAACATAACTCGTTAAAATCTTACTAAAAAAAACCCAGTAGGACAAAAACTTAGTTAAGGAAAAAAAATACAATATTTATAGGTACTTCATCTAAAAAATGAATGAATCACACTAAATTTTTTAATTTACGCATTCCAATATTGCGTGCATGCTTTTTGAAAATTGAACTTAGTAGGATTTTTGTGAACAAATCTGCTGGATTGTTACTTGAGCGAACTTTGCAAACATTAATTTGTCATTCCTTCATAAGTTCATGAGTGAAAAAAAAAATTTGGTGAGATATGTTTGGTCTTATTTTCTTTGATATAGCCACTTTTGAGTCGTGAAATATATGTTGCATTATTTTCGTGCAATTTTGTTGGCTTGTTCTTTACCACTAACCCACTTGCTCCTTTAATGTGTTGGGTCATGGATCTCAACCACACATATTCACGATTTATTTCATGAATGACTAATATTTTTGAATGATTTGAGGAAGTAGCAGTGATTGTTTACTTCACATATCGCCAAGAAATAGCAGTGTCACCATGTGTGAACACATAACCTGTTTGTGACCGAGTTTTATGAGAATCTGATAGGTATCCGGCATCAGCATAACCTGCCAATTCTGATTTTGCTTTTTTTGGGAAAAATAAACCCATATCAGAAGTGATACGAAGATAACGTAAAACATGTTTTACACCATTTCAGTGTATTCGAGTTGGTATAGAACTAAATTTTGCTAGCAAATTAACTGCAAAACCTATATTTGATCTTGCGCTATTTGCAAGATACAAAAGTGCACATATTGCACTAAGATATGGTATTTCAGGACCAATAATATTTTCGTTATCTTCTTGTGGACGAAAATGATCTTTCTTGACATTAAGAGAACGAACAACCATTGGAATATTAATGGATAGAACTTATCCATATAAAATTGTTTCAACATTTTCTCAATATAGGTTGCTTGATGCACAAGAATTCATTTTGTCAAATATTCAGCAGCAATAGAAATCTCTTCTGGAGTCTCCACTATATTTAAATCATCAATATAAACTGCAACTATACCAAATCCAGAGTTTATCTTCTTGATAAAAACTCATGGACAGATGGAATTATTCCCATATTCACTTTTCACTAAAAGATCTATCACGCTTCTGGCGGACTTTAAATTAATTGACAATATTGTAATATGTCTGGCATAAATAATTACTGTTTACCTTTTCCTTTTGATAAGCGATGCTATCAATCTTAAGGGGTAACAGACATTCATAATCATGGGATTCGTAGTGCATACTTTTCCTTGAATGTCCATTAATACATATTGTGCCTTATTAAAATTCCTACTAGGAAAAACCTTATGGGATAAAAACCTAGTGAAGGGAAAAAGAGTACACAATATTTTTAATATACATTATGAGTTGTCTCATTAAAAACCTTAACAAGAAAATCCAATGGAAAAAAACCTTAGTTAAGGAAAAAAGAGAGTACAATGCATATTTTTCTTCCCCTTATAACAATATCAGTACACAACTTTAAATTTGTGGATAAAGAGTTCTGATATGTAACATTATAAGATTCTTTGTCTAAAAATGAGGCACATATCTTCTGGATATGATAGCCATATACCTTCTGGATATATTATGCATTAACTGAAAAATAACAACTAAAACTTATTTTTCAAAATTACATATTGTATCTTTACAAGCATGTACAAGTTCATCTCCACATTTTTCATTTCTTTAAGATGGAGAATTTATAAAACTTAATAATATGATAATACGTACAATAGGTACGTGATAAATATACATTTATATCATATGATGGATAAGTTATCCATTCTCAAATAGTTTTCTTAACCATTCTTATTTTTCTCTTAGTTATCAACCACTTCTGGTGGTGAAAATTAGTAATGTACTAATAATACTTATCATTTCTTGAAAATATCATTTCTATGGCTATAATTTTGTATTGCTTCATTCTCTTCAGGGAATGAAACAAATGTAATAAAATAATTTTCATGACACGTATACAACATAATCATATAATAGCTATTATAAAAAATGCATTGAGTAATTTAATTCAAACATGTCTAAAGCAATACTTAAAAAAATGTAAATAATAGAATTTTTCAAATAAAAATATATGATTATATAAAAAAAAACTAGAATCTTTAAAACAATATGTAATTTTAAGTAATAATTTGGCAATTACTTTATAATGCATAATTATATAATACATTAATAGCAATAATAGCAATAATATATTATCAAAAAAATGTTTTGTCTCTAGTGACTTTATAGCCATTGGTGTACTCAATGGAAAACAATTTATAAACATGTAATTATTTTATCAAAAATTATATTTTCAATCAAATAATGTTCGATCTTCAAGTCGATACAAAATTTTTAATTTTCAATATTTGTTAAAATATTTTAAACTCTTCAAGAGTTTCAATAACAATCAAAATTATAAATAAAGCATGATAATATGCAACATTATAATACTTCAAAATCATGCACATAAAATTTAATACATATTTGTATTAAACAAAATTTTTTCAAAAATATCTATATATGTTTTAGGTATGATAAATCTTTCAGGGATTTTTATGTAATAATTTTATTATCAAACAGGCAAATAGTATCAATTATTTACATATTAACATATTGCCAGATTGATAAATACTTTAAAATTATTGCATCCATATCTATTATAAGAAAATATATCTCTTTATAATAAATGCCAATTCATTGTAATAAATGTAATAAAATAAGTCATTGTTTATGACTTCATTATACATTGCATGAATATGCACCCAATTGGCATCATATTTTTCAATATTTGAACTACAGGTCCAAAAATGCATATTATAGAATTGAATGCAATTAGCATCTGTATTTTTCAACATATTTAATTTCAAGATCCACGTTATGTTGAAAATATCAACATCGATATTTTTATGCAAAATTGTTGTCGACAACTTTAACTTTTTTGGTTCATTTCAATAATATAACATATTGAGATCTCTTAATTTCAAGTACTTGAACCACTTCCGGGATTATAAAATTACTTATGTCATATGTCTCTTCAGGAGCACATGCCTCCATAATATGACCATATTGATTTATTTGCTCCTTATTATTCAAAGATTTTATTTTTATTTAGAACCGAATAATTTACCTTACAAGGCAAATTGTCCTGCTGGGACATTATTTTGAATTGGAGTATTTGTAGCCGATACACATGAGATTCAATAAATCTTTACACACTAACAAAATACATTAACATCATAATTTGAACTTCAGGTTCATGATATGAGGATCTAAATTACACGTAATGTATTTATTATTTTATTTTTCAGCTGCTTACTTCCTCTAATATTATGAAAACTATTTAATCAAAATGCAATTTTTAACTAAAAATTGCAATAGAGGAATTTAATAATCTTTATTGGCATAATACATATAAGTATTGCTTCAAGCAATAATATTCCTATATAAAAATAGGAGTACTGTTGTTCTCTTAAAAATATCTAGCAATTGATCAGAGGCATTTAATAAATATTTTTGCCAGACATTTGAGACGCGCTTATAACAATCATTTACCTGCGATATATGATCACCAGCATTATTAAGAAAAGTGTCTTGATTGCATAATCTTGAAGTTGTGCACTTAATTTGAATAATCTCACAAACTACAGGTTGTGAATTGATAATAAGCACACATGTTACCATTTTATCGATGCATCTCTCAAAAATCATAAAACATTTGAGTGGTTAACATGGTGGATAGTGGGCCCACATATATTATCTTTATTCATTCCATAATGAAGGGAATGCAGTCCCTTTATTAGCTAGTGATACTTTAATAATATTTCTTGAGAACAAGTAGTTTATAAGAATTTTTTAAATTGAATTAAAGAAACTTTTGGTTCTCTAATATATATAAATTCTCAATAATTTATGCATTATAATTGATCCGGTATGGTCAAGCCGGTCATGCCAAGTAATCAATTGTCATTTGATAGTAAACTTCAGGTTCACTATTTTTATTTTATTAATTGATAAACATCAATTTTCTTTAATATTAATATCAATAAGTTAGTAAACTTCAAGTTTACTAATATTTATATTTATCAATAAACTTCAAGTTTACTAATATTAGTATCAATTAATTAGTAAACTTCAGATTACTAATATTGTATAACAGTTAGTAAACTTCAGGTTACTAATATTTTTATTTGTTAGTGAGATCAAATAATTTTCAAAAATATTTTTCGATACAAATATTGTCATATATATATATATATATATATATATATATATATATATATATATATATATTTCAATATTCTAATCTCGATGTCAAAGTTATATTTATTTCAGTAAATATCTTTAAGAAATCAATAAATTTCTTTGAGAAATATTGAAAAATAATATATTTCATAACAAATTGTATGCGGATAATGGCATTACAGCTCTTACTCATAACAAAAAAATATACAATTCATTATACCATATCTTAATCTATAATCAATTTCATTAATTCACGAAAATTCAAAATTTATGGATTAAATTTACTTACCGTCTAATTCTTGAAAATTAAAATCTTGATTCCTTCGAGGCGGGTTGTAGTAAACCACCGACTTTCAATAATTAATTGAGACTATCGTTTTGATAACGTGCTATAAATAAAAGTAAAATTAAAATAGAAATACAGATAAATGAAAAATATATATTCTCTGATATTTTATTATGTACCTTTAATAGTTCACAATTAGCATATTTATAGGCACAAAAACTAAATAATAGAATTTGATTAGAAATATAATACTAATAGACTTAGAGTCTAATTAGAACTTAGGGTGGTCATCCAAATAGGAATATTACATAATAATATTCAACAACAATTAATAAATTTATTATATATTTACTTATTTAGTGCATAATATAAAACAATAATATCATTCTAATAAAATTGAGAGTTTTCAAGTTCACTTGTTTTTATTCAATGAATGTAAAAACACACGTTGAATAAAATTTAATTATAATATTAGAAAAAATAAAAAAACTGTAAAAAAATAATTTTTTTGCCTATCAATATTATTTTTTCCATTGTTTTCTGCCAATAATAAATGAAATTTAATGTGAAGGAGAGATTTAAATAATTAAAGGAAAAAAATTCTAATTTGCCTTTAATATTTTGTTAGAAAAGTTGATTTGCCCTTAAGGTTTATTTTAGAGCTTATTTACCTTGACGTTTTGAACTGCGTACTAAAGTCTCTCTATGTTCCCCTAATTTTTTATTTTATATTTTTACCTCAATTCAATTTTTTCTTTTGCAAAACTTATTTTTTTCTTTTAAATTATGTAATAAATAAATAAAATTACTCCAAAATACTTCTATCAAGCCTCTAAATCTAATATCAATTAAAGTGAGCATGTTCTATATTAGAAAATTTTTAAGTATCCTAAGCATAATTATAGAGCTATTTAGTGATTTAAAAATTATTTTTTAACTATCCTGAGCAGCTCTATAGTTTTATCTTAGATAATTAAATTTTTTTAATGTAAAATAGTTTGATTGGTATCAGAATCTTAGTAGAAGTATTTTAGAGTATTTTCATAAGTTTTAAATATAATTTAAAAGGAAAAATAAGTTTCGGAAAAAAAAAAATTCTGGTAACAACATAAAATTAAAAAATTAAGAGAATATGAAAATGTATTTTAGTACCCAATATCAAAATGACAAAAACAAATTAGCTTCAAAATAAATATTAAGGACAAAATCAGTCCATTCGACAAAATCTTTAGAGCAAATTAAACCTTATTCCATAATCAACAAAGCAATTATGCAGTAACTTCTATATTTTTAAATAAAATCGAACATTAGCGGATTCAACAAACTGTCTACCTCAGCAAAATT
The DNA here is from genome assembly GCA_947683425.1 of Excoecaria cochinchinensis. Lineage (NCBI taxonomy): Eukaryota > Viridiplantae > Streptophyta > Magnoliopsida > Malpighiales > Euphorbiaceae > Excoecaria > Excoecaria cochinchinensis. The sequence goes on from CANTUQ010000208.1 coordinate 6,914,996, forward strand.
CGTTAAAGTTAACGGGAATTTTGGAGGGTCCCATTTTTTAACAAAATAAATGTTAACAAGAAAATTACATTAAAATTTCTAATTCCAATTATGCAATTTGAACGGACGTAATAGCACGTGCTATAAAAAAACACGTGTGTAATTAACAGGTCTTAAAAGTGGAATTCAATGTCATATTTTTTTTTTTAAAAGGAAAGGCATATTTTTAGGTACTTAAATTATTACAAATTTCGAATCACTCACATTGATACCAAATTTAATGGCTTTGATGGTTGTAATCTTTAAATTCAATGAGAGTTTTCCAAATAGTAAAGGGAGTCAATGTTAATTTTTAAACAATATTTTAAAAATCGGATTGACTCAGCCGGTCGAGCCACTTCAATCATGAACCGGTAAGAAAGTGGTTTGATTCTACACGAAAACCGAAATATGTAAAAATTCGGCTTGAACAGTAAAAAACTGGGTTGGATCGAAAAAATCGAATTGAATAGAAAACCCCTAAAATATATTTTTATATTTTTATAAAATATATTTTTATAATCTGAGTTAATAGCCGTTGGATATTGTTCAATAAAAAATTTATATTTGACGATAAAATCAATTCATATTAGTATTAGACTTGATAAAATTGAAAATTATGTAAAATTGTTTCCACTATATTTTTATTTTATATTTTTAGATATTAAATAACTACATAATTTAAATATAATGAAATATTAAGAAGGAAATGAAGATGAACAAGATAATTATAAAAATAATATCTTTAGATAATGTTATAAAAATAAATTTTATAATTGAAATTAAAATTTAAAAAATTATAAATTCAAAAATGCATTTTTCTTATAAATCCAAATATTTAAAAGAGAAATCTAGTTATAGTGTTTAATTTTTTACTATTATTGCTAAAAAAGTAGTAAAATAAATGAAGAAAGATTAATATATTGGTATTTGATAATTAATATGTTGTTTGAATGTGTTTTTTTATATATCGTATTTTTAATTTTTTATAAATAATTATATTTAAAAGAAAAATAAAAATTTCGAACCAACGCAATTTAACCAGTTTACTCATAACTCAGTTGGCAGACAGAATTGATGTCCGATCCGCTTATGAAAACATTGTTTTTAAAATACATGAATTTAATACAGAACTTTATAATAGTTAAGAAATTTGAGGATATATTTTTTTTACAAATAAATTAGATGTGTGGACTCCATTTTAATTGGATGCACATATAACAATTCGTGAATTTCACTTCCACTAAGACCTTTAATTTTGGAAATGATGTTAGTGATAATCAATGCCAATTTTTTCAAGTAAAAGAACTCAATACTGGTATAATTCAGGATATGAGAATACATTCTTCTAATTGTAAAAACCGCATCTGAAGCACTTCCAAAATTATTGAAATATATTTAAAATAATAATTAAAAAGTTAACTACCAAAATAAGATGGGAAAATTACAAAAAGAGATATAAACTATAGGATAGTTTTTAATATTAGAGCCAATAAAAAATCTTACAATATTAGTTCCAAATTTCATTTTTTTTTTTGCAATTTAGAAATTCCGTTAGTTTTTTCATTAAACAAAAGGAAATTCATTTTTTTTTTAAAAAAATATATTTTTTTTCTGAGTTTTTATTTGGTAACTAATAATATTTAGTATTAGTAACAATTTTTTATTATTAGAATTAATGAATGTTATTAATAATTATGTAAAAAAGATTAAATTAAAACAACAGTCTTTTTTTGAATTTTTATTTAATTACTAATATAAAACTAGAATTATTAATAAATTTTTTATTAATAATTAAATTGAGACATTTTCTTTAGAATTGCTACTTTTTTTTTTTAAATAAATAACTAATATCTTTCATAAAAAAATGTCATGAAATAGAAAGGGAATTTTTTTAAATATTTTTTATTTATGATATTTTTGTAGCGTGCTACTGGTAATTAATGAATGTTGCTAATGAATATTGAAAATAATTAAAATAAAAATAAAAAAATAATCATTATTTTTTAAAACTTGTTAAATAAAATGAAATAAATATTTTAGTCATTTATGGATAAAATTACTTAGTTTTAAAATAATTTTTACTTAGAAAAGTAAATTATTTAAAAAATAAAATTTATAATTAAAAGTTTTGAAATTTTATTATTCTATAAATTAAATGAAAAATTTATATAAAATTATTATTATTATTATTTCTTTTAGTAATTTATTATTTCTATGAAGCACAAAATATTTCTTATTTTATTTTAGGCTTAATATGTAATTTGTCTTTTGTACTTGCACACGTTTGTCATGCTGTCTTTCGAACTTATAAGTTTATCATTTAAATACCTATAGTTGATTACTAACACAAAAATAAACACCTTTTGTAATTGATGGTAATGCATGCAGTGTAGTCGTTTGACGTGACTGACCCGTCATTTTAAACTAATAATAAAGCGACATGTGGATTAAAAAACAGTAAACTAAAATTTAATGCAATAGAGATATTTTCACCCACCATTCTCTCTCTTCCTTCTCTCCCTCCTCTTTCTCTCTTGCTTGTCGTTTCTATCAAAGCACGATCATAGTGATCATTGCCCACATCTCCATTCATTTCTTCAACCCTAAAATCACAAACTTTACCCCTTTTCAATTTCAGTGAAGTTAAAAAGCGAGCTTTTAACTATTTTAAGAGAGGAGGCTGCCATTATCATAGAAGTAAGGTAGATTTGAATTTTTTTATGTGTAAATCAAATGGTATTTTTGTGATTTGTAGAACAATGTCATAATTTCTTTGTAAAATCTGGAATGTAGTTTGTTGACAACATTTTTTTTTCTTTAGTTAACTGCAAGTTAATGGCAAGTGAAATTGTAAATCTATTCATTCACCATGTTGAATAGCTCATTGAAGACCCACTAATGAGGTATGTACACGGAGAAACTCACTTAGAAGATGTGAAAATAGATGTGGACAAATTGCATATTATTAAATTCCACAAATGGGCAAAAAAAAAAAAGATATAACAATGTGGTTGAATTTACATGTATTGTGAATAAGCGTCGACTTTTTCACATTGTTAAAGCTGATAAAGATGTTCTAGATCTAGCTAGTAAATTAAAAAATAGTGATAGGGTGAATGTTTACTTTGTACATTCAGTGGACACACCATTAATATATAATGAAAATAAAGATAGGGAGAATAATTCTGTTTGTGCAGACCCTATTAGTCAAACTTATTGTCCAATTGATAGGAAAAGAGTTATGGCATCTAAAGCCCTAAAGGGTGGGTCTACTAGCCTAGTAAGAGGAAAGGGCATAGGAAAGCAGCCACTAATAAGGGTAAAACAAGTTGCAATAGAGAGCAGGAACAAGGGTAGAAATCAAAGCGGGACACAAAATGAAAAAAAGAATGGTAGAAAGTGAGGTTAGAGTAGAAAATGAGACTGGTGAAAATGATGAAAACTATTTGTTCAACTTAGGATATGAGTCTGATGATTGAGACTACGATGATGATTTATGCAATGAAACATCAAGTGATGAAGACTTGTATGATGAAGATGAGCTATTTGAAGATGAGACAAGTGATTTAGATGATGAGGTTTTGCAAGCTAGAAGCACAAAAATAGATGCAAAGTTGAATAAATAGAAGGCTATAAGAGTGAATGTAGATGAGATACCATAAGCTCCTATTGGGGTTGATGCAGGAATTGAGACTATTCACGAAGATAAGAGACAAAGACATAGGGGTAAGGTAGATGGTAATGAGGAGTTTTTCGATAGCAGTGATCTTAGAAGTGAATGCAGTGATAATGAAGGTGATGGAAGTGGATCTGATACAAGAAAGTTTTCACTTAGAAGATTCAGAAGTAGGGTTTATTATGATCTTACTTGTAGGATTACATTATTTTTAGCTTGGAATGATCTTTGAAAATGCAATTCAGTTTAGGTTAGCTTTATAAAATTATGTTGTTGAGAGAGGAATGAACCTAAAATTAAGGCCAAATGAGAAGAGTAAAGTTAGGGCAGTTTGCTTGAAGCCCAATTGTGAATGGCACATTTTAGGTAGCATTGAGGGGAGATCTGGTGACTTTATTGTCAAGACATACTTTCCATTCCACTCTTACTATAGGTCTAATAGAAATAAAGCATGTAATACAAAGTGGATAGCAAGAAAATACAAGGAAATGATAATTAGTCAGCCTAATATTAAGTTATGGAAGATGCAGCAGTTGCTGCATAAAGACTATTATGTTTGAGTTGGTAAAATAGTTTATGCAAGAGCTAAGCTAACGGTGATTGAGCAGTTTATGGGGATTATAAAATGGAGTTCTCTAGGTTATATGATTATGTTGATATGATAAGGACAACTAACTTAGATTCAACTGTGAAGATAAGAACTTCAAATGAGATTGTATTGGGGAAAGAAGTCTTTATGGGTATTTATGTCTATTTAGAGGCTTTCAAAATAGGATGGCTGAATGGTTGTAGGCCAGTAATTGGGTTAGATGGGGCTTTTCTTAAAGGTATTACCAAAGGGAAAATATGTGTATCAAAAGATGGCAATAACTAAATGTTGCCAGTTGCTTGGGCTGTAGTGGATAAGAAATCTAAGGACATGTGGAGCTAGTTCATTAAATGCTTGATGCCAGATCTACAGCTCATTGAGAATGCTGGAACTAGATTGGTTATTATGAGTGATTTGCAGAAGATATCTTTATTAATTTACTTATTAATATTTAAATAAAGAGTGCAAAATACTAACATTTAATATTATATGTCATTGCTATTTATAGGGACTTATACAAGTAGTTACCGATTTACTACCAAATGCTGAAAAAAGGATGTGTGCAAGGCATATATGGAGCAACTGAAGCAAAAAGGGAGAGGTGAAGAAAGAAGAAAAAAATTATGAGCTTGTTTAAGAGCAAGTTTTGAGATAGGACTTTATATAGAATACATGATTTAAGCAAGTTAGGAAATGCTATTGTTGAGGATTTGTTATGTTACGATAAGGAGAGATGGTGTAGGGCTTATTTTAGTCTAGTGAGTTGCTGTGATATTGTTGAGAATAACATGTGTGAGACTTATAACAATTGGATATTTGAGGCTAGGCATAAATCAATAATTACAATGTTTAGAAGATATTAGGCATAAGATTATGGCTAGAATGGTAGAAATGAGGGAACTTGTTGAGAAGTGGATGTGTGATGTATCACTTATAGCTATAGATATAATTCAAAAGGTTGGACAAGATGCTTCAAAAAGTTAGCTTATTTGGAATGGTGATTCTAGATTTGAGATAATAGAAGGTGTGTATAGGCACATAATGGATATCAAGAACATGACATGTTCTTGTAGGCTATGGCAACTTAAAGGTATCCCTCATGAGCATGCTATATGTGCAATGATACATAGAAAATTTGAGCTATCTAATTTTGTAGCATACTGGTATAAAAGAGATATATAATTGAGGCATATAGCAGTTACATTCAGCCCATTACAAACATGAAGCTTTGGCTCAATAGCTAAAATCCATCTATTGAACCACTTGAGGTGACTACAATGCCAGGAAGAAAAAAAAAATGAAGGAAGGTACCGGATGAACCAAGGAAGAAGTTTGAAAAAATGTCAAGAAAAGGGGCACCAATAACCTGCTCACATTGCAAGATCAGATGTCACAACAAAAAAAGATGCCCTATATTGGTGAGTTTTGTTATTTGAATTGTTAGATATTGGTGTGATAAATATATATATGACTGGCCCTTGTTATGATAAATTTTACAGAAACATGGAAGATATGAAGAAGATCAAGGTAGCCATGCAAATGTCAATGCACCAAGTCAACCCGTTCCAAGAGCAGCAAGTCAACCCAATCCAACAGTACAAAGCAATCCAATGTTAAGAGCAGAAAGCCATCAAAATTCAAGACCGCCTAGTCAACCACTAGTAAAGCCAATAATTTTTAACTTATTTATATATAAAATATTCCAACAGTAGATTAAAGCTATTTATATTTGTATTATTTTTACAATTGATTTTCTCATTCATCTTTACAAGCTCTAAATGAGAGCATCTTAGAGGGCACCACAATTCCAGCCTGCTGGTGATGGACAACAGATGCTAGTTGGTGCAGATGTGCTACTTAGAGGTGTCCAGGCAATCGGACAAGCTAGTGACAGTAGCGGTAGAGGTTGAAGGAGGGGAAGGGCTAACAATTCAAACCCAAGAGGCAATGTAAGTGTTGAACAGAAAAGAACCAGAGCATAGGGCCATGTAATTTGCTATGAAGATTCGGGTGTTATCTTAGAAAGGGTAAGTGCACTAAGAATTTTGACTACAATGTGAATTATTAGTTGCATCTTAATTTATTCTTGTTTTTAATGCATTGTATTTCAATTGAGATTTGTTTCTTCAGTTTTTGCTTTTAGTTTGGAAACAATGAGAAGGTTTTTTACACACCTCCCACTTTGAGGGATGCTTTTTAGACAAATATTGATCTTGGATTCAGGCTTCCAGGATTAAAGTCGAAAGGGAGAAATGTAATCACCCAAAGGCTATTACAAGAGCAAAGTTCCCAAGCACAAATGACAAGAAGACAGACTGCTGAAGCTTCACAACCTACTACACAAGTCCCTGCTACCTCTACCCAACCATTAAGCTCTCACAATGCTTCTAATAATGTGTAGTACTTCTGACATGAAGACTGATGTAATTGTTAAACATTGTTTTAAAAGTAGTGCTTCTGATATGGTGCATTTTGGATTAATTATTTAGGATTAATCATTTTGAAAGCTGGTAACAATATTAGCTTGTATCAGTTATATTGTTGAATAATTTTGATTTACAGTATTATCCTCTATATTGTAACAAGCATTTTTATCCATTCTTGCTTATTTTTCTATTATGTTTAATAATAAACAAAACAACAAACTAACCAAAATCATCATATTATCATCGCATCTAAAATCTGAAATTCTACTGAAGAATAGCTTCCTCGTTTTTCATTAGATTAAACACATTAGTACATTAATTCAAAATCAACAATTGCAACAATTAGTTAATAATCTAAAATTGTCTTATGCAAATATAGTTACCTCAATAATCCTATTATAAAAGCCCAAAACACAACTACAACATAACAGAAATAGCAATTTCTGCCTCCCCTATTTCTTCTATTCGCAACTTCTTTCTCTATTTCTCTCAATCTTCGAAGAAGTCCTAAAATGATATATTTGTAATGTTCTGAGGTGGGTGGATCAATCCATGAGAAGAACCTGCAAGCATTTGGTTCATGTGAAAGCAAACCCATCCCAATAGAATAAAAAAAACACAAAACACTAGATGGCAATACATCAAAACAAACCTTTACAATATACGGCCAGAAATCATAAAATATCTAAATAAAGCATTCTTGTTTTGAATAACCATAAACATGGCGAGGAATCAGAAAAAAGGGCAAGGAATCATAACCAAATCAAAGGAATCATAACCAAATCAAACTTAAGAAAACAAAAGCATAATCAAAAAAATCAAAAATATATCAAAACCCCATAATGTTGGCAACCAAAGAACCTTCTTCCAAGGGTCAGCGCCGTCCATGATGTGCCTAGCTCAGCCGACTGATGACATTGGCACTTTGGTATTTTCCAAAAAATGTCCTCGAGCTTCTTCATGCGATCTGTGAGTTATGAGACTGATTGAGATTTTGGAGAAGAAAGAAAATTATTAACAATGGAGGTAAGAAAGAAAATAGATGAGAATGCAGAGAACAAAGAAAGAAGATGAGATGGAGAGGAATGCAATGGCAGATTCGAAAATGGAGTTCTACTGTAGCTGGGGATTTTACCGTTGTGAGAAATCAGGCCTCACGCTTCTCCAATGTGTGTAATACACGTTCTCATGGCACTTTACCACCTTTTATGCCACATGCAATGTCCAGTTAGCAAAAAAAGCGTTTATATTTGTATTAATAATCAACTATAGCTGTTTAACTGATAAACTTGTAAATTTGAGGGGTGTCTTAGCAAACGTGTGCAAGTACAAGTGACAAATTACAAATTACAAATTAAATCTTTATTTTATTAAATATGAATCATCCAATATATGGGTTGCCAACATCAAGAAGAAAAGACTCCATCTACGGCTAGCTCTGATGAACTTCCGTTATGAATGCTATAAATTTATCGGCCGATCGAGATATTTCAAGCTATTTTCAAGTTTTGGTACCTGATAACCCAGCAAATATCATTTGCTCTGAGGCCCATCCTGTCGGCCCACTCAAACTGGCAAGGCCCAAAGCCCATCAGCTAAAGGTATCAGACACGAGCTCCTAGGCAGCACACATGCCCGATCGGCTGATGTGACCGCCAGTCCCATCAGCCGCCTGACACAAGGCAGCGCCCATGCCTACCACCTGCTCCCTGTCATGTCGCCGGATACCTACTCTGACGGCCAGTAATCACTCCCCAGGCACTCAAGTGCCCCTCGACCATCTCATATAAATAGTCCAGCCAACGATGGCACCAGGTATTGAATTCACACCATTATCTCTCTAAAGCACATTCTCTCTAAGCTACTAACTTAAGCTTCGGAGTGCTCACGCCTGGTCCGACCGGGCTCTTCTTAGTGCAGGGTTATCTCATCAGATCGGATCGACCTCTCTCCTACAGATAAAGACATTTTTGGATTTATCATTTGGTGCTTTCGTTGAGAGATGTCGAACTCAAGATCCAATGAGAATACTACCCCCATGGACCATGACCATGATGACGACGCCCGTGCCATATCAGGCACCTCGAGAAGGAGGGCAGCGCCCACCAGGTCCCCCATGAGGACCAACCTCCTTCCCGAATTTGATAATGCCACTGCTAGGCAACCAGAGAACACCCCATCACTGTGAGGGACATGCGCGCTATTCTCAGTGATTTTACAAAAAGCATTGTCCAAACCCTTAAGAAGGGTAAGATGCCAGTTGCTTCTGAAAGAGCCCAAGAGGATTACCTCGCGGGCGAAGACTTCAGGAGAAACAGGAACAAGGGAATCATTATTAATGAGTCCCGAGCTCAGGGAACCAGGAAAAGTGCAGTCAGAACCCCAGGCAAGAGCGACAAGGGGAAGCAGATAATGTTTACAAGTAGGGCTTCTCCCTACAGCAACAGGTCCGCTACTCTGTCCACGAGGGATGATGTGTCCTACATGTGCACCCCGAGCCGCGGCCAAACTAGAAAGCACAAGGGCGAGTCCACCGCCACGACCCTGAGCAAACAGAACCCGTTGAACAAGCAGGACCAGTGGCTTATGCAGAAGCTCAAGCAGTTTGGTGTCCTCGCGCCCAAAAGAGGCGCCTTCGAAGGAAATACTTGTGGGAATACTGCCTCCCCCTTCTGTAGAGAAATCACCGATGCTGAGCTCCCCCCCAGGTGGCGAGATGTGGTTATGGAAAGGTATACAGGCAAAACAGATCCTACCACACACTTGGCAGAGTACTTGACCAAGGTACAGGTCTATACTTATGACGAAAGAATAGCCTGTAGGGTTTCCCACCACTCTGGGAGGGGATGCATTGACGTGGTTCCATGAGCTGCCCATGGGATCCGTTACGTCATTCAGACAGTTAAAGGAGCTGTTCACTACGAGGTTCATTGTGCAAACACGTGCGCCTAAGACGGTGAATGACCTGTGCAACCTTTACCAAAGGACAAATGAAAGTCTTCGAGACTACATCGACAGGTTTCAGGCTACCATGTCTGAAGTAAGAAATGTCAGTGTTGAGATGGCGACCAACGCCTTATCAGGGGGCATCACTGACCGACCACTCTTCGAGTCACTTACAACAAGACCCCCATCCAGCTTCGCCGAACTGATGGAGAGGGCCAGGCAACATATCCAGTTGGATGATGCCCTTAGGTCCAACAGGAGAGGAAGGACCAGCGTTCTGGACCGCCTTCAATATCCGGACAATCGCTCTACTCAAAGAGCCCCTGCTTCCGATCGGACAGCTAAAGGCCAAGATGGAGCTCAAAGTTCCAGAAATTCAGGCTAGGCTAGAGGATCGGGAAGAGACCGGAACCCGCATCCAGATGACCAGGCAGAGAGGACGTACACCCCTCTCAATGCTACCCCAACCGCGGTGTTGATGTGGATTAAAGAGAAGCACCGCAAAGTCAACTGGCCCAGGGACCTCTCTGCAAAAAGCCGGGGTATGAGGAACCCAAGCAAATTTTGTGAATTCCACAGAGATGTCGGTCACTTAACCGACGAATGCACCTCTCTCAAAAAGGAGATCGAAAGGCTGATACGCCGCGGGGCCCTCAGGAGATTCGTAGACCCGGCCACAGGGGACGAACCCTGTAGACAGCCAAAGCCTCAGAGGGACGATCCTAACTCAGATGATGATGAGCGCAGGAACCCCAGAAACGCCGATCCAAGCAGGCCCTACGCTGGGGTGATCAACGTAATCACCGGAGGGTCATCCTATGGAGAAAATCTCCCCAAGAAAGGGAAAGGCAAGGGTGTTTACCTCTCCCGCCAGGCAGAGCAGCCTGCCTCAGTCACAATTTCCAGTGAAGACGCACGAGACGTCCTGTTCCCTCATGAGGACGCTCTCGTTGTAAGAGCTCGGATAAATAACTTCAATGTAAAGAGAATTCCGGTGGACAATGGCAGTGCTGTCAACGTCCTAACTCTCCAAGCCTACCGGGCCATGGAACTGCCGATCAGAGAGCTGAAGCCGAACGCCACCCCTTTGATCGGCCTGGGCAACGCCACCATCCCCGTAGTGGGATCCGTAGAGCTCTTTGTCGAACTCGGCCAAGAGGCGATAGCTCACGTTTGTAAGGTAATTTTCATGGTTGTTGACATGACGTTCGCCTACAATGCTATTTTCGGCAGGCCATTGCTTTTCCAGATAGGAGCTGTGACCTCCATCCGCTACATGGTGATGAAGATTCCAACCACTGGAGGCGTTGCCATCTTAAGAGGTGACCAGAAAGCATCCAGGGAGGCTTATATCACCATGATAAAGCAGCAGCGAGAAGCAATGGTCATAGGGCCCGGCCTTGAGCAACGAGAGCAGGCGGAAAGGCCCAGGATGGACCCAGCAGAGGCCACAAAGGCCAGGTCGCTAGATAAAGGCAAAAATGTTTAGGTGGGGACAAGCATGGATAAAACAACTGAAGAAGCCATCATGCACGTCCTGACCATCAATCAAGCGACCTTCGCCTGGAAGCCAGAAGATATCCCTGGCGTGGACCCCAAAATAATCACCCACAAGCTAAATGTGGACCCAAACTTTCCCCCGATCCGCCAAAAGTTAAGAAGGCACGCACCCGATCGGAGGAAGTTCATCTCCGAAGAGGTGGATAGGCTGCTCAAGACCGGAACCATCCGAGAGGTAGACTATCCAGAGTGGCTGGCTAACGTGGTGCTGGTCAAAAAGAAGTCTGGCAAACTGCGGATGTGTGTCGACTTCACCGACCTTAACAAGGCATGTCCCAAAGACAGTTATCCCTTGCCCAGCATAGACCAGTTGGTGGACGCCACAACATGCCACGCCATTTATTCTCTTCTAGACGCATATGCCGGCTACCACCAAATTCTAATGTGGCTCCTGGATCAGGAGAAAACCAGCTTTATCACAGACGATGGGACGTTCTGCTACAGGATGATGCCGTTCGGACTGAAAAATGCTGGGGCCACATATCAGCGTCTGATGAACAAAATTTTCAAAGACCAGATCGGACAGAATGTCGAAGTATATGTTGACAACATGATCATCAAGAGCCGAAGCGCCGAGGAACATCCAGCCGATCTGGCAAAAGTTTTTGACACCTTGAATAAATTCCAGATGAAGCTCAACCCCGAGAAGTGCGTTTTCGGGGTACCATCAGGAAAATTTTTAGGATTCCTAGTCTCTCAATGAGGGATTGAGGCGAATCCAGAAAAAATAAAGGCCATCCTTGAGATGCAATCCCCCAGGAACATAAAAGACGTCCAGAAGTTGAACGGAAGGATAACAGCCTTAGGACGATTCATTTCCTCCTCCACCAAGCGCTGCACGCCTTTCTTCAAGAAGCTCAGGAAGAGTGAAACTTTCATCTGGGGGGAAGACTGCCAGCAAGCCTTTCAAGAGTTAAAGGCATTCCTCACCAACCCACCGTTGCTTAGCCGACCAGTACCAGGTGAAAATCTGTACTTATATTTAGCCACCTCTAAGGAAGCTGTTGCAGGTGCTCTCGTCCGAGAGGAAGATACTCAACAGCTACCCGTGTACTACGTAAGTGAAGTACTCAGAGGCGCAGATCTAAGAAAGGGGCCGGTTGAGCAGCTTATTATTGCTCTCATGATGTGTGCAAGGAAGCTCCGACCATACTTCGAGGCGCACACAATTGTCGTCCGATCGGGCCATCCTCTCAGGAAGATACTCCAGACGCCCGATTTGGAAGGCAAAATGGTGGGATGGGCGATTAAGCTACAGTCCTAGGATGTCAGATATGAGCCCAGAAAAGCTATAAAGGCCCAAGCTTTGGCAGATTTCATAGCCGAATTTGCGGGTGAGGAACCACTAAGTCAGCCCAAGCCACAAAGCTGGGAAATGACAGTGGACGGCGCAGCAAACGACTCTCGAGGAGGCGTCGGCATAGTAATAAAAGGCCCTTTGGGCATCACAATAAGGTACGCCATAAAGCTTAATTTTAAAGCTTCTAATAATGTGGCAGAGTACGAGGCGCTCCTTCAAGGGCTAAGGCTGCTCCACGCCATCCGACCGGAGTCGGTGGCCATTAGGAGTGACTCCCAGCTGGTAACCAGTCAAGTTATGGGGACTTTCGAAGCACGTGAGGCCACAATGATCCAGTACTTAGCCAAAGTTAAAGCTACTTGCGCAAAACTGGAGGAGGCTGGGTCGGAATGGGTGCTACAGAAAGTCCTAAGAGACCAAACTGTAGAGGCCGATCGGCTGGCGAAGATGGCTGCTTCCGCACAAAGTGTTATAGAGGAAAACATTGCTGTTGTAGACCAGACTTCCTCCTCCCTAGACGAGCCGGAGATGATGGAGATCGACCAAGAGAATGAAACCTGGATGAGCCCAATCAAGCAGTTCCTCCAGACAGGACGTCTGCCCGAGGACAAAGACGAAGCTCGAAAGGTATCTCGAAAATCTCTCAATTACTCCATCATTAACGGTGATTTGTACAAAAAAGCATTCAGTCACCCTTGGCTGAAGTGCGTGGCGGAGGAAGAGGGAGACTACATCCTCAGAGAGCTCCACAAAGGCATATGCGGAGCGCACGAGGCAAGCAGAGCCATGGCGAGAAAAGCCCTTCAGACGGGATATTACTGGCCTAGCATGCTCAAGGATGCCCAGGAGAAAGTAAGGATATGCCCGCAATGCCAAATACACGGAAGGATTATAAGGCAGCATGGAGCAGACCAACAGCCGATCGGAGTCGCCTGGCCGTTCGACCAATGGGGTATGGACATCTTAGGACCTTTTCCCCAGGGCAAAAAGCAGATGAAGTTCCTCATAGTAGCCGTAGACCACTTCTCCAAATGGATTGAGGCTGAGCCGGTAGCCACCATCACAGCCGAGAGGGTCAAGAACTTTACATGGAAGAACATCATCTGCAGGTATGGCTTACCTAACGTCTTTATTGCAGATAATGGCAAGCAGTTCGACAGCTCCACCTTCAGAAACTTTTGCCAAGGCTTGAACATCAAATTAAAATTCACATTTGTCGCTCATCCCCAAAGCAACGGAATGACTGAGGTCTCCAATCGGACCATCTTGGAGGGATTGAAGAAGCGACTGGGTCAAGCCAAAGGCAACTGGACTGAAGAACTGCAGAGTGTCCTGTGGACATACAGAACGTCTCCCAGAACAGGCACTCATCAAACGCCATTCTCTCTTGTGTACGGCTCCGAAGCAATGATTCCCGTTGAGGTCGGCCTCCCTTCTTACCGATCGGCTCTCTACTCCGAACGGATGAACCTTCAAGAGAGATGCCAGGACTTGGATCTCATAGAAGGAAAGAGGGAGGACGCCTACGCTAAGATCGCTGCCTACAAACAAAGAGTGGCCAGATACCATAATTCAAAAGTAAGGTCCAGAACTTTCAATGTAGGTGATCTGGTGCTCAGGAAGGCAGAACTAGGCTCGAGAAATGCCGGAGTGGGAAAGCTAATGCCGAATTGGGAAGGGCCCTACGAGGTTTCTAAAGTCCTAAGCCCGAGCACTTACAGGCTCCGAACAGTGGAGGGGCAAGATATCCCTAGAAGCTGGAATGTTGAGGTACTCAAGAAGTACCATGTCGCATAATGTATTAGAACCTGACATTTGCCTTATTAATAACAAGGTTCTCTCTTTCATGACTATTCAATTAATACATAATATAGTGTCCTACGCTAGGCTTGATGCCCATCCCAAGCTTAATAAGCAAATCCTTTGCGAAGGAGGATCTTACCTCCCCAAATATTATCTGTATTATAGAGGATCTAATCTCTCTCGCTCGGTTATGCAATTTTTATGCAATTTTACGAGTACTCTCGGCTATGCAATCCTCATGCAGTTCTACGAGTATCATTCAACTCGATTTCGCAATAACTATGCGATCCTACGAGTATCGCCTAGCTCAGCTTTGCAATCCTTATGCAGCTTTATGAGTATCACCTAGCTCAGCTATGCAATCCTTATGCAGCTTCATGAGCATACTTAGCAAAATGGTGCAAATTTTATGCGATCTGAAAAGCCAGATTGACCCGATCGGTCACTAAGCTTTGACGTTATTTGAATTCAGGAAGTACTTGTGAAATTTAATGCAAATTTTAATTACGAGTTTTAATTAGCTCGATCATATTGCAAATTTTAGTACAAACTTATGTATACGTTGATTTGCAGAAATATGCAGTTTTATTAATACAAATGCCTCCACTATACAATTTGTAAATAATTGTTACAAGTATAAAAAAAAAAAGAGTGAGAGGAGAAAGTAAAGCTGATCTAAACTCCTAAGCTAACTATCTATATCTACAATCTCCACTTCGCCAGGAGGTTCAACGACTTCTTCAGCGATTGGATCGATGGTGGCTTGAGAAGGGTCGGTAGCTGACGATACAGATACTGCCCCCCCTTCAGAGACAGGCCCAATGGAAGAAGGTGCCATTGGCTCGGCTTCAGGCGCAGGAGGAACCTCCACTTCGGCTTCGGGGACTGAAGACGCCGCAGGCTCCGCTTCAGAGGGAACCTCTTGAATAGTCTCCGGAAGTAAAGGGCCTTCTCCAGAAGTTCTCTCGGTGTTTTCCCCCTCGGGAGCGCCTTCGTCGTCATCATTTGGAGGAACAGGCAGTGATGCCGGGTCGTCCATCCATGACAGATCCGCCCCAGGGAAGCGCCGCCCAGCTTCATGGACTAGCCGGGACAACAGCTCCACCTGAGCGTCTGCCAACTCATCAATCAGGCGCTCCTTTTGAGTGGCAAGCTCAAGTTCAAGAATCTTCGTGAAGGAAGCCTCCCTCTCCCCTTCCGACTTCTTCAAGGACCCCACTTCTGTCCGAAGCTGCTCGCCCTCTGCCTTCAACCTGGCATTCTCAGCAGCCAACTCTCTGCACTCGGCATCCAGTCGGGTTGCATCTGCCTCGAACCGCCTTAGCTGTGCACCCTCCGCAGATAGGCGGGCCACTTCGCCTTTCAGCTTATCGGCCTCGCTCTGTCGAGCCTTCAGATCCTGAGCACTCTGGTAGGCCTCCTTTCTTAGGGCCACTGTCTCTGATTGAGAGGCAGCATACCGCTCCTCTAGCTTGGCAACCTCAGCTCGAAGGTCGGAAGCTTCCTTTTTGGCAGCCTCGCAGCGCGTGTTTGCCTCCGCCTTGGCCACGGCGCCTGACTCGGCCCTCCCTTTCCACAGATGGGCCATCATGTGCAGCCGCTGTGTCCTCCTGGCAGCCTACACAGAATCAAGACTAAAAGGCTCAGACACAAAGGTGTAAACGAGCACCAGAAACAGTCAGTAAATTACTTACATCTATCAGCTGTTGGCCGATAGCTTGGGTTTCCCTGCTAAGCTGACTGGCATCGCCAGCATCCCGATGATCGTCATCCCGGAGAAGACCCCGGCAAATGAAACTAGCCACCTGGCCCACCGACTAGTCATCGCCAAAGTTTTCTCTCAGAACGTCCTTCATAGGGACGATTCGCCGATCGGATGAACGCCTTGGAGACTCGCCGTGTTGCACAGATTTGCCTCTTGCCGCAAGCCGAGCGTCCGATTCAGCGATTAGCTCAGCAGCCCTCCTCTTGGCCGCCTCCTCGGCCTTCTTCTGGGCAGCCTCCTCAGCCCTCTTCTTGGCCGCCTCTTCTACCTCTCGAAAAGTGATTCCGATCGGCCTATCGTCTTCGTCTGACTCATCTCGAAGAGTGTGGCGCCGGCGGCGTAACGGCCGAGGAGAGGCCTCAGTTCGAGGCACATTCATTGGTCCAGCAGCAGTGGAGGTAGGCGCAGTAGTGGCAGCAGGGGGTGCCGACGAGACTGGAACGGCAGCGATGGCCGGAGTCGTTGTAGAGGTACCGGTCCCCCCCTTAGAGGCTTGAAGCTCGGAGGCAAGGACCAATTTCCTCCTTTTCCTTTGCTCTTGGGCCTTCTTCTCTGCCTCGCGCTTTTGGCGGATCCGATCGCCAAGTTGTTTGGAGGCTTCATTCCCACCAGCCATCTCAGCTGCACAACAGAAAATAAACTAGATAAGTTTTTTCATACGCAAATTCGCTTCATAAAACATCAATAAAGTGCAATGAATGATTTGATGCACGATGATTGGGTTTTCTCCGATCCTAACGCTCACGTTGTACGTTCTCAGCTTCTTGGAAGCCGGGAGAGCCAAACAGTGAACGCAAAAGGAATTTGAATTCATAAGGCCCTCCATTCCTGCTGACGGCGGCCATCAACTTTTTTATGTCATCCTCGTATAATTCTTGACCGGCGGCAAGGTCCTTCAGAATCTCGACCCTGGCCGATCGGGTGAGGCGTACCCCAAATCCACCTTTCCTCCCCACCAAGAAATACCGTTCTCTGTACCCTTTCATGGAGGTGGGGACGAACATCAACTTCCTCTTTGGGCGGCTTGTAAAGAAATATTCTGTTCCGTCGCTTCGACCCGAAATATAGAAGAAGTGAGTAAAAAGCTCCAGGGTCGGTGCTACCACTTCTATTTGGCAAAGGATTTTGAAGCACGCCACCGATCTCCAGCCGTTTGGATGTAATTGGTTAGGGGCGAGACCATACCCTCTCAGTATCGCCATCTCAAAGGCGCCTAACGGGAACCTCAGGCCTGCATCTAGGCTCCAGAGGTGGCAAACGAACCATTCTCCGCCATCTTGGCCGAAGGGCCCTTCAGTCACCCCTATTGAATCAGGGCAGGCCAACACTGATATCTCGTCTGGAAGGCCGTATTTGGAAGGAATTTCAGCCACCTCCGCAGCGGTTAGGCGAGAATGCAGCTCGGAGGGTGGTTTATTCTCATACCACTCCAAAAAACTTGTGTCTAATGCTTCAGCACTGCTGGAGGCCATCTTCAACAAAAAAGAATGAAGGAAAGGCGCAACTCTCTTTTCTAAATGAAATGGGTGTGAGAAGAAAAAGGAAATCGCAAAGAAAGCAAAAAAGCAAAAAAGTTACTTACTTGATGAAAAAGACTCGAAGGGATTCGAAGAAGAAGTAAAGAATAGTTGCAGAAATCTGAGAATCAAAGGAAGATTTTGGCAGAGCTTCGCTAGAGATTTCGAAAGTAAAGAAGGAATGATTCACAGAGTCCTCTATTTATAGACGGAAGCTTCTCAAAAACGCCAAACAACGCGCCATTCAGCAAGCGCCACGTGTCAAAGGACATTATGCCTCTGCAAATAACGAAGCGTCACCCTCGGTACGCTCACAGCATTAAAGGAGAACAGCTGTCTCAGCAGGCGCGTCGCTTCAGAAAAAGCGCCTCCCAAATTCAAAAAGCGCGCCAGTACGCGTCTTCGGATCGGGAATCTCCATAAATAATTCCATCCGAACGGACCCACAAAGGCAAATCTATGCCCGATCGGACCTGTTGAGGGGGGACAAGTGATAACCCAGCAAATATCATTTGCTCTGAGGCCCATCCTGTCGGCCCACTCAAACTGGCAAGGCCCAAAGCCCATCAGCTAAAGGTATCAGACACGAGCTCCTAGGCAGCACACATGCCCGATCGGCTGATGTGACCGCCAGTCCCATCAGCCGCCTGACACAAGGCAGCGCCTATGCCTACCACCTGCTACCTGTCATGTCGCCGGATACCTACTCTGACGGCCAGTAATCACTCCCCAGGCACTCAAGTGCCCCTCGACCATCTCATATAAATAGTACAGCCAACGATGGCACCAGGTATTGAATTCACACCATTATCTCTCTAAAGCACATTCTCTCTAAGCTACTAACTTAAGCTTCGGAGTGCTCATGCCTGGTCCGACCGGGCTCTTCTTAGTGCAGGGTTATCTCATCCGATCGGATCGACCTCTCTTCTACAGATAAAGACATTTTTGGATTTATCAGTACCCTTTCCTTTCATATAGTGTATTAGTTCAAATTTTCCTTCAATTAGCGCATTTTTCATATTTACGATTTCATTATAACCCTAAATCTCAAATTATTCACATGAAAATAATTTGAATCTCAGTTGAACTAGACCCTAGATTGAAAAATTTCTTACAAACAGACATTGCTATTGGACTGCATACTTACAGAGACAACATACTATTGTTTTTATTTGTTAAGGTATGTTAGTTCATTTTCTACTATTTATATATTTCTATCTCTAAAAGTGAAGGAAAAAAACATAATAATGTGACTTGAAAATATGGTTATTCTACTAGATTATGTCAAAATATAAATGTATTTTGCTGATTAGTTTATAGGATAATTTATTTAATGATCATGTCATAGGTTTGCTTTTGGCATATGCACTCTTAGATTGTATGAATTTTAAAGCAATCTTAACTGACAGACTTTGTTTGGACAACCATTTACAAATTTGTATTATTATGTTGTAATATCATTTTTTTTGTGTGTTTTGAAAACATTCTGATACGGGAATTGCGTTAAGCACTTATAAACACTGAAATGTGATTTTGGTTAATAGAAAAAGTTGTAGGAGTTAGTGATAATGTAAGAAATAAACTTTCATAGTTTCTTAATTGCTGAGGACAATTAAGCATTTGGAATTTCTATTACCAAACCACTGGTAGCAAGAAAAAAAATTCTATTCATCTATTCATTTATAATGGGCTTGAAAGTTGAAACTTTGTTTTCTTTAATTAGTGTTTCATCTGGATTTATGAATGGTTCTATATATTGTTGTTAATAATGACATTTGATTGTTATTATCAAAGTTCCTTGGGTTTATGAGATTATGATGGATTTTTGTTGTTCATTCATTATTGACTTTGGCATATATAAACATAAGTTATTTTGGATTTTTTTTTTTTGATGTAAATTTTAAAAAAAATTAGAAAACTGGTACTACAGTAAACATATTTAGAAAATTAGGGTGTCAGAAAATGGCAACCTAGATTTCCGTTTTCTGACAGTGTGAGACCCACCCACACTATGCCAAATTTGAATTTAAAATGGCAGCCCAAGTTGCCTTTTTTCAATGCGCAAAACGGCACCATTTTGCATATTGAGTGCTGTCAGCGGGGTGGAACCTGGACTGTCAAAAAAATGACAATCTAAGTTACTGTTTTCTGACAGTATGGGACCCACCCATACTATGCCAAATTTGAAAA
Source organism: Excoecaria cochinchinensis (assembly GCA_947683425.1). Lineage (NCBI taxonomy): Eukaryota > Viridiplantae > Streptophyta > Magnoliopsida > Malpighiales > Euphorbiaceae > Excoecaria > Excoecaria cochinchinensis. Next base: position 6,934,789 of record CANTUQ010000208.1, read on the forward strand.
CAATGTGCTATTTTTCGGGGTGGGACCCGGATTAACAGAAAATGGCAATCTAGGTTGCCATTTTTTGAATATAATTTTTTTTTTAAATAAGATATAGAGCTGCAGTTTTTTGCCCAAGCAATGTTTTTTCCCTCACAAGTTTATGACTTTCCATCCAGTTCCCATTATATATTGAAAAGTTCTTCAAAATATATATGATATCAATGAGAATCTTTCATTTTTTTTTTAAAAAAAAATATTAATAAGTTTTTTCTCCCCAAATTAATATACTAATATATAAATTGTAATCTTTATTTATTTTATTTAATTTTTTTAGGATGAGATGACATTTAGATATAATATTTTGATCTACTTATATTAGATTTATAATCATGATTAAATTAATTTTAGAATGATTTAAGTTATTTAGAGGAATTATCAAGTTCATCTCTTCAAATATCGATAAACATTTTTTCTTTTTTTCTTTTTTTTTTTTTTTTTCTAAATATATCAACAAAACTTAATATGATATCTTATAATCTTATAGAAGAGTCATTGTTTATAACTATCAATTTTTCTCAGTGAAAATATCATATCCGAAAAGAAGAAAAGTTCAATTAAAAAAAAGCACTAGTTTGGAAATAAGCCTCACAATTAAACGAAAATATGAATGAAGCTTAACTACAAGTGGAATAGTAGGAATTCAATTTAAGTTTGAATTAGAATATATTTAAATATTTAAAAGATAACATTTTATTTTTTTAAATAAATGTATTCGGTACAAATTTAAATTAATTAGACCAATAAATTTTAAATTTAGAATATTTATAAAAAACCACTAATATAAGTTATAACGTCTACTTAACCGCTATGTTTCAAACATATTGGAAACATTTATGGAAAGTAAACAACACCTACAAAATTAATTATATTTCTAAAAGTCAATATATAGTCCCAATTACAAAAAGGTGATAGTGCTACAGTGTCCATTGCGATTTGAGGAACATTTGTTTGCTTATAGAAAATAATTCTTTATTTTCTATTTTAATTTTTTTAAAATTAGAATATTTAATTTTCTATAGAAAATTTGAAAATTGTATTCACTTATTAAAGAAAGACCTTTTTTTTTTCCATTTTATGAAATTAACTTATTCATTTATCAAAATTGGAAAAAATATAGTCTATTGCCTTAAATAACTTTTATGACAATTTCATAGATCAATGTTCTACTAGAGAAAAAAAATTAGCGAGTAGGTGTCTAATTTGACAAGAAGATTAAACTCATTCATTTTCACATATGTTTGGTTACAAAGAGGACAAAATTAGCTTCGTATTTTATTTAAAAAATAAATAAATAAAAATTATATTCAAAAAACGACAACCTAAATTGCTGTTTTCTGTTAGTTTGGGTCTTATCCCAGCAGACAGCACACCGTTTTCAAATTTGGCATAGTGTGGATGGGTCCCACACTGTTAAAAAATGGCAACTTAAGTTTCTGTTTTCTAACAGTCTGAGTCCTCTTGGCAGACAACACTCAAGACGCAAAACGGTGATGTTTTGCATCTTGAAAAATGGCAACTTGGGTTGCCGTTTTCATTCAAATTTGGCATAGTGTGGGTGAGTCCCACACTGTCAAAAAATAGCAACGTAGATTGCTATTTTATAACACCCTAATTTTCTAAATATTTTTACTATAGCACTAATTTTCTATTTTTTTTTAAATTTACACCAAAAATAATAAAAAGCCCAGTTATTTTGACACTGCCAATCAATAGTACCTTTAGAGATTTTTCTCTTTTCTTTTTTTTTTTTTCCCTTAAATTTTAGGGTTATGCTAGGTTTGTTTTACCATTACCAAATAAGTAGTTTCAAATTCTTTTCATCAAAGCTAGGAGCTTGGGCAGAAGAAAAGGAACTAAGCTAAAGAAACAACAGCAAAAAGGAGCTAACAACAACCATACTCTAGTTGCTGCTTGCTTAAACCTCTGCCAAACTTGCTTGACGTGCTAGAGTATCCTTTTTCGACACTAAATTTCTTTGGGGAATAGTAGAAATACTAATGGACCAGACAAGTTTTTGATAAAAACTTTTCACTTTCACCTATTTTTCGGGGTTTTTTTTTAAATTTGGAGTTAAATTCAAAACAATTTAGGGAAATGGGGCTACAATATTTATAATTAGGAAACTGGGGTGTCGGAAACCGGCTGGGTGTGAAGCCGGTTTCCAGGTGCCAGAAACTGGCGCATACTTGCGCTAGTTTTTGACACCCATGTGCCATAAACCGGCACTTCTATGTGCCGGTTTCTGGCACTTTTGAGGCTTTGGTCACGTGAACCTGCACCCCACTGTAGCTTCACGTGAACCTGCACCCCGAAATTGTATTTACAATTTTTTTCCCTTCACACTTACTACCCTCTCATTCATTTTCAATTGCAATTGTTTTTGTCATTCACTCTCATCCTACTTTATTCTCTTTCTTTGAAATATTTCTTTCAAATATTGCTTTCGTTCAACTCTCATTTTTCAATCCATTTGTTCTTTAGTTGTTCACCTTGTTTGCTTGATTAAAGGTAAGATTTTGATGGTTTTATTTTGTCTTTTTTGTTTATATATGAGGTTTATTTTGTTATTAATATGATATTAATGTTTAATTTGTAGGTAGTTAAATTTTTGAAGCCCAATTACTTTCAAAATTAGAGGTAAGATTATTTAATTTTATTTTGTTATTGAATAATTTGTGTTTATTTTGACTAGTTGTAGCATATATACGTATGAATACTTGAATATAGAAAAAAAAAGAAGAAAAAGCATTATTAGCAAGGAAACATGTCGTGTTGTAAAAAATGATGAATCTGTAAATATTGCATGTAGCAGATGATATGATCGGGACAAAATTTAAAAATTTTTAAAAGTAAATTATATGTATAAGTTGTGGACATTTAAATTAGTTAAATAAATCTAATTTGCATGAATCGTTGTTAATATTCAATTTTTTGTGCTTGGAATTGCAAGTCTGGAAATGGATCCATATCATTTAGGTATTGAAAGAATTAACCAGGGTCCAATTAATGGAGAGTTGCTGACAATGTAAGGAAAACATCGATCTGATGCGATATGGTATAATTCGGTAATTCTTTTATTATATATATTATGTAGATTAGTATATATTTATTTTGTAAATATATATTTTTTATTACTTATCTTTTGTAGATTATTGATGAAATTATAGTTTGTAGATTATTGATGCGATACGAAATTGTATATATTTTTTGTATATATTATTTATTATATTATTTTTTTGTAGATTCAATTTCGTAGATTATGTGTATTTTATATATATATATTTTTGTGCATGTATAAAGTTTTGATGAAATTATATATATGTATTGTTTATTTATTATATTAAATGTTTTTGTAGATTATATAAATTTTGTGTATATATATTTTGTAAGTATATATATTTTTCAATTATATATATTATGAAAATATTTCGTAAATTATTATTTACGTATTTTGCATATGTATATATATATATAAATTTATTTTTTAATATATATATGTGTGTTGTAGATTATGGATGAAATTATTTATTTATTCACTTGTATATTTGATAAAATTATGCAAAGGTTGAAAGAGATGTGTTGAGAACTAGGAGAGGCAGTTTGGAAGGGCACTACAGACAAATTGATGATAGAATAATTCCATATATAAGATCGGCAGGGTTATTAGGTATTGCCCGAATTGGGATGATAAGTGTTGACTGGAATTTAATCACATCACTCATTGAAAGATGGAGACCAGAAACACATACATTCCACCTCACGTGCGATGAAGCAACAATAACACTTGAGGACGTGGTGATTTTAATGGGGTTACCAATTGAGGGTAGGCCGGTGACCGGAAGAACAAATAATGACTGGGAGGATGTTTGTTACAATTTGCTTGGAGTGGTTCCTTCCCCTGCGGATATGCGGGGTGGACAAATTAAAATGACTTGATTGGATAGCGTGTTTGCTGATATTCCTGATGATGCGACACTTATAATATTGCAACAATATGCCCGTGCTTGGATATTACGATACTTAGGTGGAATGTTATTTTCATCACAATCATCTAGCACGGTGCACCTAATGTTTCCACCGTTGTTAGAGGATTTGGATTCAGTTGGACAATATAGCTGGGGGTCAGCATGTTTAGCATGGTTGTATAGAGAACTATGTAGAGCAACACGTCCAAATGCTAAGGGAGTTGCTGGATATCTACAACTCTTACAACTGTGGGCGTGAGAGAGACTACCACAGTTTAGGCCTGAACATGTGGAGGCACAACCATTAAATGGGGACTTGCCATACGGATCAGGTAAAATATAATTTATAAATATGTATCTGAATTAAATTTTTATGTGATATTAATTCAAACAACGCGAGTTGATATTTGAACATTTTGTTTGCGTAGGTGGAGTGTTGCATTGGACAGGAATATCATGTCCAGAAGAGACATATGGACGTATCGGGAAATATTAGATACGCAAGAAGTTGAAGAGGTAGTCAGTGAATTTAATTTAATTTAATTTATGTACATATGTTGGTAGATGAAATTATTATTAATAATTAATTTTAATAAATAGTTAAGATGACCTGTGATAATTTGCTATGCAGTTTGAATGGGAGCCGTACCATAATGTAATTCAACTGCTTCCCGATGTATGTAGGAGTGGGCAACAAAATTGGATGGCTGTTGTTCCGTTGATATGTTTCTATATCATAGAGTGGCACCATCTCGACAGGGTCATGTGTCAATTCGGTTTCGATCAGCAAATCCCATCGCCCCCACTTATACAAGATAATCTGCATACAATTGATATGCGTGGACAAAATCAGCTGAATTGGGCGATAGAGTTTGCAGCGTTTATAAATGAATAGAATAACCGGCATAGTTGTGTTGTTGTTGGCCAACTTCGAAGATGGCCATTGCATCTTCGATCTGAATACATGCAATGGTACGTGCAAAAAACTAGACGGTGGATAACCCCAATTGGTGCGAGACGAGAAGCTACCGTAAGTTTTCTTCTTTATTTTATATTACACAATTACTATATATGTATGGTATCGATTTTTGAATAATGTTGTAGAAATATATTGACAAAAAATTTACATTATGTAGGCTGATGGTCTTGAGAGAGTCTACCACGAACACCCCGGATATGTGGATAACAATAGGATATTTGAAAGCATCCTAGGTGCAGTTGGTTATAAGGATAGAGTCTCGAATGAATTTCAGCGACAACCGTGTCCAGAACCTGTGACTGTTGCCCCTATGGAACAACAATTCCAAGATTCCGTACCCGACGACATCGGACTGGAATGATTAACAGGCGAAAAAATGTTGAGCAAACTTATTATGATCCACAGGTAACGCAAATTCCACCACCCATGTCATAGCCTTATCAGGACTCGGGAGTTGCTCATCATTTTGAAATGGGGGGCACCAGTTACACACCTGGAGATACCGGTGGTCCCAGTAGCTCATACTATGGGATACCAATGTCCGTTCCGATAGAGCAAACACCGGATGCATTCACACTTCCTGAATTTAATAAGCAGTCCACCCCAAAGCAAGATGTGTATGGAAATGAATTCTTCCAGCAATTATTTGGAACACCAGAATAGTTCAATCCTCAACCAAGTTCCGAAGGACCTTCATTTGGTAATTTCCATAATGATATGATGGGGGGTGATGTTGGACCAAGTAATGCAGAAGAGGGTGATGCACAGCAAGGGGAAGGGCAACGGCATTATCTCGGCCGAAAAAGAAGGCCGACGAGATGTGGCACAGGGTCACATTTCATTAATTAGACGTGCAAAATTGTATAATTGTTTTTGAAACATATATGTACATATATAGTTAAAGTGTTAATAATAAAATATTATACTGGTTGGAAATAATAAAAATAGATATCCTATTTTTCATTACACAGATGATGTAAAAGCCCCAACTACCAGACTGCCGGATTGCACACAATCAAATTTAGTGTGAACCTCCAGTTGAGTAAGCTTAAACTTTTAAGCTTAAACTTTTATTCTAATAATGTCATCTTGATGATATACTTGAGTTTAATCAATGAAATTTATGTTTTTTTTTTGGTTTTCTAAACTTCTCACCATTTAATGCAACTTTGTGTTGTTCGTAAAAAAATCTTCATGATTAGTATTTTGTTATCATGGTTTCTCTTGGCCTTGTGAATTAGTTCCCTTTTAATCAATTTTGTGGAAACATTTTTAGGAAAAAAATTTTGTTTGTTGTAATGTAAAATTACTTTGTTATGGTTGAAAAAAAAGAAAAGAGAAAGAGAGATACATAACTTATCGAGTTTGGGCTCAAAAAGTTTGGGCAAAAGGTGTAAATTTGCCTCAATATTGAGAAAGAATACAATTTTACCGTTAATGTTTTAATAAGTGCAAAGTTATCCTATGTTAAATTGAGAGATTTACCTCTTATACTATGATATATATAGCGCTCTACCCTTCCTGACGAAAATAAAATAAATTAAGTTTATTTTAGGCTTAATACCTTAAAAACTCACATGTACTTATATTAAATTTCATTATTAATACTTATACTTTAATCGCGTTTAGGTCAGCACCAGCGCTTAAAAAACCATAACAATTTACCACTTAATAATCAAAGAATAGATAACCATTTTTCACTGAAACTCACGCACCGGTGACGTGTAAAAAGACCCATGCATGGCTGATAAGTGGCTCATTGAAATAAAAAGGAGAAAATAACCTAATCAAAATTGATTTTCCCCCTATTTCGTGTGTTTTTCCCCATCTGACCCTGCTGTTGCCGGCACCCACTCTGAAAATCGATCTCCGGCCGCACCACCTGCCCCTTTCTCTCTCTCTATCGTTCACCCTTAATCATTCTCTCTCTTCTGCTCTCTTACTGTCGCCCAACCTTTCTCGATCTCTTTGTTCGTTTCTCGCTATCGCTTACTCGTTCTACTCTCTCAATCTCGCTCTCTCTCTATCTTGATCTCACTCTCTTGCTATCCCAATCTCGCTCTCTGTCTCCACCTCGCTCTCTGTTTATCTCGATCTCACTCTCTTTGTCCCAATCTCGCTCTCTCCGTCTCAATCTCGCTCTCTCTCAATCTCGATATCTCGCTCTCCCTCACTGGGTTTTGTGCCATTTGTTAGAAAATTGTTAAATAAACAATAGCCCATAAATCGATCATGTCAAAACATTAAGAATAGAATAAATGCGGAAGCATACCTGAATCCATAGCCATTAAAATATGTTGAAGGTTTTAGGGTTTCTAGTTGACACAGAGATCTAAATTTTTCTCTGAAGCGATGGGATACTAGAGAGAAAACTAGGGTTAGAGTTACTCTGTGCAACCAGGACCATAACCTATTTATAGAATAACTTATTTACTAATTTGCCCATCATAAATTAGTTTTAAGTCCTTTAGGTTTCTACACATTTAAAATAACCTCCATATTTTAATAAGACGACTATTAAGTCCAATTTGGTTTTAACTTAATCAGATCACTTTTATTTGGACTAAAACTCTAATAGCTTATAATATACAATATTCACATATTTAATTTATATAAGTCCATAAATTCCAACAATCTCCCACTTGGACTTTATACATATAAATATGCGATAACCTCATTAGTTGTGTATTATATAATACTTTATGAGCTAAAAAATGCTATCATAACTGAAATCGTCTTTGACAATCCCATTCATGAATTATATCAACATAGGATCAAAGAGATCTTCGTTACATTTATCGTAACTAAACCCAATAATGGTCACATATATTAATATAACCAACAACATGGATCAAATATGGATGTGTAGCATGAAAATATCATGTAATGTGATATTTAACATGCCTATTTTCAACTGGTCCAACCTTATTGCTTAATGAGATCAAACAAAGTAGAGAGTGGAAATTGTATAACTGAATGATAAACTTTATGTACCCATAAAAATATCCATATGACATGTCAACCAAAATAAATTCAAGCATCTGTAAGTACAAACTCGCACTAAATTGATATATCATCTAATAGTATAACACCCATGTGAGCAGTGTGCTCATGAAAGACCTTGGGTATTAATCCTTTAGTAAGCGGATCCGCAATCATGGAGTTTGTGCCAATATGCTTTATAGATATTTGACCACTCTGAACTCTTTCTTTAACAATCAGGAACTTAATGTCTATATGTTTAGACTTTGAAGAGCTCCTATTGTTGTTGGAATACAACACTACTGATTTATTGTCACAAAATAACTTTAATGGTCTTTCAATACTATCCACAATTCGCAGCCCTGTGACAAAATTTTTCAACCATATCCCTTGATTTGATGTCTCATGACATGCTACAAATTCAGCTTCCATGGTGGAAGAAGCCGTGAGTGATTGTTTCACGCTTTTCCAAGAAATGGCTCCTCCAGCCAGCAAGTAAATGTAGCCTGAAGTGGATTTTTGACTGTCTTGGCATCCAGCAAAATCAGAGTCGGAATACCCAATGATCTCTAACTGATCCGATCTCTTATATGTAAGCATGTAATCTTTTGTTCTCTGTAGATACCGCATAACCCTTTTGGCTGCTTTCCAATGATCCATGCCTGGTTCACTTAAATATCTGCCTAATATTCCAACAATGTATGCAATATCCGGACGTGTACAAACTTGAGCATACATTAGACTTCCTATAGCTGAAGCATAAGGAATGTTTTGCATTTCCTTAGACTCGAGTTCATTCTTAGGGCACTGATTGCGACTAAGCTTATCTCCTTTAGCTACTTGGGTATCTCCTGGTTTACAATTTTGCATGCCAAACCTTTTGAGAATTTTTTCGATATAGCTCTTTTGTGCTAATCCAAGAATGCCCTGAGAGCGATTCCGGTATATCTTAATTCCTCATACAAAAGAGGCGTCGCCAAGATCTTTCATTTCAAATTTCTTTGATAGAAATCTCTTGGTTTCGTGCAATATGCCTATATCATTGCTGGCAAGCAATATGTCATCAACATATAATACCAGAAAAATGTACTTACTCCCACTGAACTTGTGATATATACATTCATCAACTGCATTTATATGAAAACCGAAAGAAATGACAATTTGATGAAATTTGTGATACCACTGACGAGAAGCCTGTTTGAGTCCATAGATGGATTTCTTTAATTTACAAACCATTTGCTTTGAATGTTCTGAAACAAAGTTTTCTGGTTGTTCCATATAAATCGTTTCATCAATGTCACCATTGAGAAACGCTGTCTTAACATCCATCTGATGCAACTCAAGGTCAAAATGTGCCACAAGTGCCATTATTATTCTAAAAGAGTCTTTCGATGAAACTGGAGAGAAAGTCTCTTTATAATCAATGCCTTCCTTTTGAGTAAAGCCTTTGGCAACAAGGCGAGCCTTATATCTCTCCACATTACCTTTTGAATCCCTCTTGGTTTTAAATATCCATTTACAACCAATAGGTTTCATACCTTCAGGCAATGGGACAAGATCCCAAACCTCGTTGTCTTTCATGGACTTTATTTCCTCATTCATGGCATTGATCCACTCTTGAGATTTTGAGCTTTCAATGGCCTGACGGAAGTTGATTGGATCATCTTCCATCATTTCATTGTCTACCTCATGCTCTTGGAGAAATACAATATAATCATCTGAAATTGCACTTCTCCTTTCTCTAGTGGATCTTCTTAATGGCATTTGTTCTTGAGGTTGTTGAGTTTGTTCTTCAGGAATAACCTATTGAACAGGATCCAGGAGATTTTTGACATTGTCTTGTGGTTCTGGTGTTGCTTCTTGAACCGTGTCAGGAAGAAAATTTTGATCCTGATCATGGTCAATCACAACTGTAGGAAGAGAAATAAATTCCTCTTCAAAGACAAAGTTTCTAACCTTATCTCCCCCTCCAAATTCAACGTCCTCAAAGAACTTAGCATTTCCCGTCTCAAAAAATGATCTTTTAGTGGGATCATAAAATTTGTACCCCCGAGACCTTTCAAAATATCCAACAAAATAGCTACTGGCCGTTCTTGAGTCCAATTTTGTTTCATTTGGCCTATAAGGCCTTGCCTCAGTTGGACAACCCCAAATGTGTAAATGTTTTAAGCTGGGTTTCTTACCCGTCCATAGTTCATAAGGGGTTTTGGTCGTTGCTTTAGTTGGAACTCTGTTAAGGATGTAAGCTGCAGTCTTTAATGCCTCTCCCCAGAGTGAATCTGGCAAAGTAGTATGACTGATCATACTCCTTATGTAACACCCCCATCGCCGTCCCCGTTGGAAGGACGCCGACGGGCGCACTACCCGACGCTCACACATACAGATATACACATGCACAATGCGGAAGCATACATTCATACATAACATACAGACGAAAATACGGGTTAATTAAAAACTTACCTTACCTAAGGCACAGACTGAACATGCAATAACTCACGCACACGCAGGCGCTAAGCAGAAGCATACACAAAAGCATACATATGACCAATCAACGGAAGCATAAGCAAAATAATAAAACAAAAGAATAACTTAACATAAAGACATACTAACGATTACATTCCCAAAAGAAATCTCAAGATCAATACATAATTAATTACAAAAACAAAACTACAGAAATACAAAAGCTGAAGTACAGAAGCTGAACAAAATACAAAACTTCTAACTCCTATGTGGCCGACCTTGCAGAAGCGCGACTCGAACAGAACCAATCCTGCCACCTGCACGGAAAGGAAATCCGTGCTAAGCGATAAACGCTTAGTGGGGAGAACACACAAGAGTATGGACGGCCATTCACAATGGTCGCCTAGGCAAAACACATTCAGATGACAAATGCGGATATTCATAATACATATATGATCATGCTTGCATAGCAAAGGCATTCATTCGGAAACTCACACACATAATCATATACATATGTCAAGAATAAACCCACGCTAACACAATACCATACACGATACAAGTATCATCATGCAGAGCCACAAACAGTATCACATGCATATATCTACAATGGTATCAAATATCAGCATCTTACCGTGTGGAGTCACATGAGCTTTACACATGCAATTGACATAACTAAGTACCCATGCATGAACAGACAACCCAAACCATCATGTTAAGAATGCTAGCTAACCAACATACTTTGATATGCTAAACACACACACACTAGTCAAAAATCCAAGGAAAACATCCAAAGCGCCATACTTCTGCTGCACAACTCTAATTCATATAATATCATGCTAAAAACACTCCAATAGCGGAGACCGAAGACATAATCACATAACTTCACATTCATATCAAAACCATGCAGAAAGTACAATTACATCTTACATACTTACCGTCACAACCGATCTGATTCACATGCTTATACACAATAAAACCATACATGAGTCACATACATAAATACGTTAGTCGAATCTCATTCAAGGCATTCAGAAACTTATAACAAATCACATGACAAGTACGGATAATCATGTTAGCTATAAAATCATGCTGACATAATACAGACATACATGCTGAAGCCCATATTCACATTCATATACATATAAACTGATTCCTGAAATCCTTATCATACTCAATCGGATATCACATTCTGATGGTTATTTCAAAGCAGAATAAAACAAACCATCAAAGCACCTGCTGACTCACAATAGTGGATAACGAGTGTACTGATTAGTACCTTACGGGTACAAGTCGGCCAAAGGGTACCTTACGGGTACGAATCGAAAACCATTTTCGTTTATCATAAAAGCATTTTACTGAAGGGGGATCTTAACCCGATCAAAACACATTAAAAAGGATCACGAGGATCCGTACTGATGGGGGGTTCGTGAGGAACCAGTCGGGGGACCTGATCAGGGTCCAAACGTTCAAAGGGCGCTGCAGCTACATAAGACTCTATTAGGCATGCCTAACTATCCACTAGACTGACTCTCGCAGGTCATGCATAAAACAATTCACATTTTGAATCGCACAACGCATAATTATATATACATCATGCATAAACCAGAGTACAATAGACATATAAATATGCTCATAAAGTCGGTCATATATCATACAATTCGCATTGCAAAACATATTACAGTCCATACACTTTAACATTAAACAATGTTCTAAAGCATGCCAAGAATCAGGTATAGAAGCATTACCATGCCAATGATTATCAATACAAAATCTTAATCATGCATTAGGTGAAGATACTAAGCATAAATCATGCATAGTCCAAATTACATTTAAACATAACACATTGAGTTTAAAGGCTAAAGCATAATATCAATCATACTTCATACAAGTCATATTCTGGAGCATGCAATAATTCAATCAATAACATTCTAGCACTACTCTTCATACTAAAGCATGTCAGGAACACATGTGGAATCATATTATGCCAATGAATAAAAAAACTCATGGAATGATACGAAATACTCTTAAGTATGGCAGATTATTCTAAGAGAAGAATCCAATCAAGGATATGCATAACATAATGCTAATCACAACTAAAATAGGCTAACCATTCAGATAAGATAGCACACAGTAGAGGAAAAAGTCATAAAAGCATTTGAAAGTCATTTTATAATAAACTAGTCACGGGGGAACAAATCAAAACAGAAAAGGTCATACAAGGTCATACAAGAGCACATAAAGGTATGACATGAGTAATACAGTAGTACATCACCATACAGAAGAGATAGGAAATTCATTTTGGTTAAAACTGGGCGAAATCAGAAAATGGGGCTGAAGAGGGATCGATAACGAGCCATGTCACGACTCGTGACTGGCCTCAAAGGAAGGTCACGAGTCGTGACCTAGTGTCACGCCTCGTGACCTACAAGAGAGTCACGGGATGTGACTCTATGTCACGCCTGGCTTTTCACAAGAGTCACGAGTCGTGACTCTAATTCACGAGACGTGACTTGCCTCTCACCAGGCAGTCACGCTTCGCAACTGGGAGTCACGCCTCGCGATTACTTCCAGCCCGCCGAGAAGTCACGCGTTGTGACTGGGAGACAGAGTCACGTGGCGTGACTGAGATTCACGTCTCGTGACTTGTCTCTCTCAAGGAAGTCATGACACACTGGAAATGGAAAATTATACAGAATGCGATTTCCCATTTCCAGCTTACCCAGATTTCAAAAACTCGATAAAATCATTTTCAATTTGATTCAAAACACCATCAAACTCATCTTACCTTTCAATCGATCTTCCAAACATCAAATTGACATAAAACCAGCTTAATCCGATAATTAAAACAATCAAAATCATGCATAAACCCATTCAAGAATATAAACCCTAAAAGTTACAGTAAGTTCAAAACCTAAACTCAGTAACTTCAATTCAATCCATAACATGCATACTAACACATCTACTCACGTAATCATGCATATACACATTCCAAAACACACCAAGTTCCAGAAATTAGACCATGCAAACACAATTATAAGCCTAGTGAGAAATAGGGCAGAGACATGCTGAAATTGAAGAACACAGAAGCTTCCAAACATTGCATGCATTCAAAACACTCCCAAACCTGGAATTGAAGATCCAAAAATCACACTTCCAGCTTCAATCCTCAAATCTCAACTTGTCCTTGCCTTTATTTTGCTTCTTCTTATCATCAAACACTTGCACAAACAAAATCCACAAAATCCTTAGTTCAAACCCTAACTGAGGTAAAACCAGAGAAAGAAGAAGAAGAACAGCACGTTAAACTCCAACTTACCTCTTCAAAGCTGACCCAAACTCAACCAATAAAAACCAACCACAAGAAGAACAAGGAGGAAGGGCAGAAATTAGAGAAGAAAAGAGAAGGAAGGGCTGAAGAAGAAAGGGGAACGGGAACAGTCCCTTTCCTGCGTTCTCTCTCTTTTCTTTCCTCCTTTTCTTTCTTCTCAATTAATGCACAAACCCAACAAGTCCACATGGCAGCTCCCTATTGGCCCAACCAAAATATCTTGTCTTAATGCTCTTTAGTCCTTAGACAAAATACACTTCACTCACTTACACATTTCTTTCCTTACAAACTTAATTATCTTTTCAATTAGGTCCTTAACACTTCAAACTCTCAAACACAAATTACCGAAATACCCTCACTTAACCCGACTTAGCATGCACATTCCGACCAGGGCTATTTTGGGGTGTGACACCTTACCATGTCCTTTAATGTCCTATTTCGTCTTTCAGCTACACCATTCATGTTAGGACTTCCTGGCATGGTGTACTGTGGGACGATTCCACATTTCTCTAGGAATTTAACAAATGGCCCTGGACGTTGTTCACCTGATCCGTCATATCTACCATAGTATTCTCCACCACGGTCAGATCTAACTGTTTTAATCCTTTTATTTAGTTGATTTTCAACCTCAGCTTTAAAGGATTTGAACACATCCAAGGCTTGGGACTTCTCATGAATGAGATAAAGGTACCCATAACGTGAATAATCGTCTATGAACGTAATAAAGTATCGTTGACCATTCCAAGAAGCAGTAGCGAATGGTCCACAGATGTCTGTATGTATTAGTTCTAAGACTTCTGTAGATCTATTAGCACCTAATCTCCTTTTGTTTGTTTGTTTTCCTTTAATACACTCAATACAGATTTCAGAATATAAAAAATCAAGTGAATTAAGAATTCCATTTGACACAAGCCTTTCAATTCTTTGTTTAGAAATGTGGCCTAATCTCTTGTGCCAAAGTGATACAGAATTCTCATTAGTTAATTTTCTTTTAGTACCCACATGCATGGTTTCATTATATGAAGCAATCGTATCAAGCAAATATAGGTTATCATTACTTGATAAAGAACCAGAACCAATAAGATTTAAACTTTGAAAAATACTAAACTGACTGTTTCCAAAAGAACAACTATATCCTGATTTGTCCAATACAGAAACAGAAATTAAATTCCGCCTAAATGACGGTACAATAAAAGTCTCCTTCAAATCTAAATAAATTCCAGTCTTTAATAATAACCTAAAAGTGCCTATTGCCTCAACTTCAATTTGCTTGCCATTGCCTACATAGATGTATCTTTCATCATCACTCGGCTTTCGGCAGCTCAGGCAACCCTGCATAGATACACTTATGTGAGTAGTGGCACTTGAATCTATCCACCAAGTGTATCTAGGTACTGAAATTAAATTAACTTCAGAACAAACAAAAGCATGAAATGTACCTTTCTTTGCACGCCAAGCATGATATTTGGTACAATCCTTTTTCTTATGAGAAGTTCCTTTACAGAAGAAGCAACCAGATTATTGAATTTTATCTTTATTTTCCTTACGTTGCTTCTTTTGTTCAGCAGCTTCTGTATCCTTCTTCCTTTTCTTATTGTAGCCCTTGGAAGATAATGCCAAGTGAGCACTTTCTGCTTTTCCAAGCTTTATCCTATCTTCCTCATTCACCAGATGAGAAATGAGCTCATTAAGAGTCCACTTCTCCCTTTGAGTATTATAACTCACCTGAACCTGACTGAATTGTGAAGGAAGAGAGATAAAAACTAAATGCACCAATAAATCCTCAGAAATTTCTAATTTTAGTGCCTTTAGCCTAGATGCAATCTGCTCCATTGCCAAAATATATTCCCATATGCTCCCATTGCCCTTATACCTCATGGAAATAAGTTTGTTTATCAAACTACTTGCTTCCGCCTTTTCGCTTTTAGCAAAGCGTTTTTCAAGGGTTTCAAGGAACGATTTGGCATTTTGATTTTCGGATGCAGTGTCCTTGAATGTATTTGGAATTGCACGCCTCATGATCATTAGACTTAAGCAATTTGAGCGCTCCCACTTCTCAAAGTTTCTCTTCTGTTCTGAGGAACTTTCAGCTGTAAGAGGAGCAGGAGGCTCAACCCGAAGCGCATAGTCTAGATCCATGCAACCTAGAATGATAGTAACGTTCTCTTTCCATTTCTTAAAATTTGTGCCATTCAGCATAGGAAGTGAATTAATATTTGCAGATATTGAACCAGTAGAGGTATTTTCTGAATTCAGAGAACAACAAAAAATATATCAAGCTCACAATTAATACTTTAAATTTCATAAAATAATAGATTCAAAATAATGGCCAATCCCATCACAAGACACCTAACACAACATTGAAATTTAGTCTTTGGACAGAAAAATCAATTTGTAAGTGGTAATCTTGGTGCAGTAATCAAATATTGATAATAAATTCCTGTCAAATATCAAGCCTTTCTTTGGACCGACTCAACATTCACATGGAAACCCAAATAATTATCACATATTTATTACCACAAATATGTTCTAATTTCGGCCAGACAATAATAACCTTCCTTTGGGCCGGCTATTATCCGCATAAAATTTCAAACATAAATATATATTCTTTCCTAATATTTCGATTTAATTAATCTACACAATAGAGGTTACTTTGGCAACATATTGTTTCAATTAAATAAATTAAAATATCAGTAATTAAATCTTATGCCAATTTTGAATCTAAACTTTAATTATACAAATAAACGTAAAAATATCATAATCCTGAATAATTAATATTTTACATTAAAATTATAACACAAGATAATAATATAAACAGAATTTATTCATAGAAGTGATAGTATACCAGTTCATATGAATTATGGGCAAAAGGGATTAAAGAATGAATAAACAAATAAATTATGTTACATCTTTATATATTGAAACAATCCAACGCACACAAAAGAGTATAGCTCAATGGATGGAGACTTGTAAAGATATGCCAAGGTAAAGGGTTCAAATCCAATCACAGTAAATGGCAACCTTTTAATTAATATGGACCCAGAATGACAATTATACCCCCTCAAAGACATACAATTACCAAATCGTCCACCTTTAATCCAAAGACTAGATTACCCTCAATAGAATAACAAAATTACAATTATGTATCATCTTCAACCTCACCTCTCATCTGTGCAACGGGATTCCCTTTTTCTACTGAACCAGTTATTTTTTTTTTATTTTTTTTTATTTTTATTTTTTTTATGCATTAACAGTACACAATCTTGTTCCATGACACAAAAGCCAGCCAAACCATAAAAGAACAAAAGAACAACAAAAGTTGCAGAATCCACAAACAAACCCAATTTTGAATCCATTGGGCCATAAATAACAAAACACCAAAATTAATTAATAATATCGATGGCCAAACATGAAACTGAACACAAATGATGGCAACGGTGAAACTAAGCAACATCATCGCAAGATTAAACCATGGAAAAAAATTATTGCAATTCAATTTGCCGATTGCTAAGCAATAAAAAAAAATCGTAATTGTACGGCAAAAAGGAAAAATCAACAGGAACTGAAATTAAACAAAATTTTGATTAAAATCCTTAATCATCAAAACCCTAAAATCAATTCTTAATGATTCAACATGAATTAGGCTCTGATACCAATTGTTAGAAAATTGTTAAATAAACAATAGCCCATAAATCGATCATGTCAAAACATTAAGAATAGAATAAATGCGGAAGCATACCTGAATCCATAGCCATTAAAATATGTTGAAGGTTTTAGGGTTTCTAGTTGACACAGAGATCTGATTTTTTCTCTGAAGCGATGGGATACTAGAGAGAAAATTAGGGTTAGAGTTACTCTGTGCAACCAGGACCATAACCTATTTATAGAATAACTTATTTACTAATTTGCCCATCATAAATTAGTTTTAAGTCCTTTAGGTTTCTACACATTTAAAATAACCTCCATATTTTAATAAGACGACTATTAAGTCCAATTTGGCTTTAACTTAATCAGATCACTTTTATTTGGACTAAAACTCTAATAGCTTATAATATACAATATTCACATATTTAATTTATATAAGTCCATAAATTCCTACACCATTAACCAGGTATGTTTTTGAGAATGTATGATATTAACATGTCTTTGAATTTGTTTCTGAAATTTTTCTTGAGTTGTATGTTGATTTTTTAATTAGTGTATTTTTCTATGCATAATCTTTTTTGTGGTTTGGCTTTTTGTTAGTTGCTTTTGGAACTTGGCTAGTCAAGTTCTGAGATATATATCATATTTTAAATTATACTCTTTTGTTTAATTCTCATTGATTATTCATTCGTTTTTTGGATTTGTGTAGTATTGAGGGATCTAAAGACAGAGAACAAGATAACTGCAACTGTTCTTGGTGTGCAGTAAGATTATTATTCTGTCTCTTATATGTTCTTGCATTACTACTTGGTTGATTTAATAACTAAATTCCATTATTTTAGCTAGTGAAGTGGGTTTTTGCTTTTATTAACTGAATTTCAAATTACTTTACTTTTTGTTGATGTGCAGGGGGGCTAGGGAAGGGCTTCCAAAAGGCATATTATAATAGATATGGTGGTGGAGCTAATGAAATTGATGATGGCTACAACACAAGCAATGGTTTAGGTGCTGAAATTTTTGGTACTTTTGTTCTTGTAGAGTTCTGTCTCATGCAATATGTAGCCACAAAGATATTGCTGATTTTACTTTTTTATATTTTTTTCTTAGAAGGCAGTTGAAATGTTCCAATTAAAATAATTTTAATTGGTGGCTTGGCAAATTGATGTAGATCATATTGTAGAGTTTTGGTTTTAGCTTAAATTGTTAAAATTAATGATTGGCTCATGAGTTGTATGATTTGGGATTTGCTTTCTGTGTTTTGATTGTTTGTAGTTAAAGGATTTACTTAAGTTGTTCATATTGGCAGTATTCATAGTTATAATTTGTGGAAGGTTCATACTTATAATGTGGTGCTTAGGATTTTGTTTAGCAATTGCCTTGCTATGATAATTCTTCTGTACAACTTTTATTGAATTCCTTTCTGCTTGACAAGAACAAAGTGAATGATGCATGCAGGTTCATTAGTAAGTAGAGAAGCAAAATGGCTTGTAGTACGGCTGCTCATGCCTCTTTGAAAGGCCCAATTGTTGTGAAGGAGATGGTCATTGGTATTGCACTTGGCTTGGCTACTGGTGGTCTATGGAAGATGCATCACTGGAATGAGCAAAGGAAGGTGAGAGCTTTTTATGACTTGCTAGAAAAGGGTGAGATTAGCGTTGTTGCTGATGAATACCAGGCCTTTGTAGGATTTATTATATATAAAAATATTCACCTGCATTTTTGTAAACATGTTGACTGAAGAAACTTGGTTTTACTTTTTCTAACTCATGCTTGTCATATTTGAGATGAGATTTACCTGTTCATTTAGAAGATAATCTTATGTCTTACTGTATCCTATAATTAGTGGGTTAACATGTTAAATGCTTAAATAAATCTAATTGATTTCACATGAAAAATAGCAAAATAGCAAAATATATTTAAAAAATCATTAATAAAATTTAGCGATGGATTACTAACGGAAGTGGGCTTCGCTAAATTTATAAAGAGGTCATTTTTTCATGTCTCACAATCTGTGAATACGTGCATTTCACTCTTCGATTCTAGATGCTAGATGGTAAATTGTTCGTAATATCATTGAATTAGGTGGTAAATTATTACATTTTTCAAAGTTCGTGTGGTAAATTAAATTTAAATTATAAGTATTAATAATGAAATTAAATTCAAGAACAGGGGGGAATTTTAGGTATTAAGCTTATATTTTATTAGGGAGCTAACTAGACTCAAATGTTAGAGTCGTCACCAATTGAAATGAGGGGTGCAATTGGACATAAATAAAATAACGGTCTGTGTTGAAATTGGATTCAGGAGTTGCTCACACAAAGAAAAAGTGTTAAGGCATCCTACGCGTTCTAATAAATCAAATAGTATTGTGAATATTTAATTTAAGTTTAAATCTATAAGGAATATGACACATTGAAATTGATATTTTAATCCATTCATACTTTGGTCACTAAATAATGAAAATAGTTAACATCATATGTACCGGTATATTCACTTCAATTTGTACATATTAATTGGATAAAAAATAAACACATCATGATCATACAACAACAAAAATAGTTATACAAAATGATTAACATGCACATCAAACAATATATGAAATATCTAGCATATGATTAAATTCCAAATACATTAATCAAAAGAAATGATTAAATTATACACATATCAAAAAATTATTTAATTAAATTAATTCACAATATATGCATTATGTTTTATGAGAAACACATTAGCAAGAATTAAAATAAAATGGAAAAAAACTACGCATTTAAGAACTCCTATTCTACATGCAATGACAGATCTAAAAAAAAAATTAAAGATTGTGTTTTTATTTTCTTTTCAGGATTCGGATTTACGATTTCTATAAGTTGATTTTTAATTTTTCTTTCCTTTATGTTATTAATCAATAGATTTTTTATCGTTATTTTTGTGTTTCTTGGTATTGGCTCACAATCTGATTTCTGTTCTTGTTTCTTTACTGGATCAATGTCCTAACGTTTTCTTTTTTGTGTTTTTCATGTTTAAATTTAGGAATCCTATAGCTTATGAGGATGAATGTTAGATCTGTATCTTTCTCACCTTTTCGTGTTATTTCCGTTGGTCTAATGTTATCTGTTGCCTTGGTATATTTTTTTGATTTCTGTCTTCATGGTTTATTAAAGAAATATAATTGAAATCGCAGCCTACAAAAGAATAAACCATTGTGGTTTTCAAAAGTTCACAAGTAATGGAAAGGATGGAGCTCTCTGAGGACGACGGGCGTGCCTTGCCTCCATTGGTCGAGGACAGAGCTACAAAAAAAGTAAAACCAAGATTAGACTCTTCTGGGCCTTCAACATATAGAGATAGCCTCATCTCGGGTGTGACGATGGAGGCATCTATGGACGAAGTTTTTGATTCTATGCAGATAAACGTTAAGGTTGGGGATATAAATATTGACAAATCTGGTACAATACCTGTTGTGTAATTTTCTGATAATTTGAAGAATAAGCTCTCAAGTACTTTGGGGAAGGCTGTTATTGTCAGTTTGTTGGGAAGGAATATTGGCTATAAAGCCTTCTCATCAAGGATTCAATCTTTGTGGAGTTTATCAGATGCCAAGATCTTGGATATTGGTAGAGGATTTTTTCTAATACAGTTTTCGAAAGAGGAGGATTATAACCGTGCTTTGTATGAAGGCCCCTGGGTTGTGAATGGGGCCTATCTTCTAGTGCAAAAGTGGACTCCGAGATTTAGAGTTACGAATGGAACAGTGGATACCATCATAGTGTGGATTCTTCTTCCTGAGTTACCTTTGCAATATTATAACTGCAATGTCCTGATAGCCATTGCTGAAGCGGTTGGCCCGGTTGTCAAAGTTGATTATAACACAAGTGAATTTCATAGGGGGCGTTTTGCACGGGTAGCTGTTTCCATCAACCTTAAACAACCTTTGACCTCTATGATTCAAATCGATGGGGAAATCCAGAAGATTGAGTATGAAAATTTACTAGAAATCTGCTTTCTTTGTGGTCGTTTTGGCCACCTTGAGGCCTTCTGCCCTCATAGAGCCAGTGAAGGGGATAACAGGGGGGCTCAGGATGAACCTTTGGCTCTGACTTCAGGCAAGAATTCCGGTCAGTATGGGCCGTGGATGGTAGTGGAAAAACGGAAAAGGTCGGTAAGAAATCCTTCCGCTAATTCAGGCAAAAAAGTCGTGGTTAATGGCCAAGGATCTCGGTTTGCTGTTTTGGAGGAAGATACAGGGGCAAATCTGGGAGGTATCCCTATTGATAAGGAAAACATTCCTGTACAAGATAACATTTTGGTCAATGAAGTGTTTAAGGAGAACAGGGAAACCTTTGCCTCACGTGGTAATAAAAATATGCTTGCACGTGGGAGAGGAGGGTCAAGGAAAGCTAATTCCACACATGGTCAACTCCAAAAAGACTAACAAATCAAAAGTTGTCCTGGGTGACTTCTTTGAGTTTAAAAGCAGAGTTCATAGTGATAAGAATATTGTAGCTTTACCTTCCACGTTAAACCCAGAACGCCACTCCATTGTAGGTAAGCAGAGAATGGATAGGCCCACATCTAGTAATTTGGCGTCCTCTTCTGCTGTGGAAACGATGCCAAGAACTGCTCGAGACTTGGGTCAGTTTGAGAGCAGACCCCCTGACCTTCACACATCTGACGCAGTTGCAAGTAATGATTCAATGCTCCTTGAAGTGAATGAGCAGAATGGGATTATTGATAATATGGAGGATATTGAGAAAGATATTTTTGAGGAGGAAGGGCCTCTGGACCCTTATATGCGAGAGGATTGACTGCGAAGATAGTTTTTCTTTTCTATCCTTATTGTATTATGTCGATTTTCACATGGAATTGCCAAGGGGCTAAGAGTCCCTCTTTCATGCGTACCCTTAAGTGTTTTGTTCAGAATCATAAACCAAAGATGATTGTCCTGCTTGAACCTCGTATTAGTGGTGTGCTAGCTGATAAGTGTATTGCTCGTATTGGTTTTGATCGCTCTCATAGAGTTGAAGCTATGGGTTTCAGTGGGGGCATTTGGGTTCTTTGGCAAGAGGATTGGTGTGTCGAAGTTCTTATTAATGACACCCAATTTATTCATATGAGGATCAGCTCCAATGGATGTTTCTTTACTTATTTTACAGCTATCTATGCCCACCCGGTTAGCTCTATTCGTAGTAATCTTTGGCATCTTCTTCAGCAGATCAATTCTAATACCAAGACCCTTGGCTTCTTATGGGAGATTTAAACTCTCTGTTAAGTGCTAATGAAAGAAGGGGTGGGGCGCAAGGTAGAACTGGAATATGCAAGCCTTTTCTGAACTGGTTCATGTCGACCAAACTTCTTGATGTTGGTTACAGAGGGCCGGACTTTACTTGGAAAAGAGATACTCTTCATGAGAGACTTGATCGTGGGATATATAATCACTCTTGGCGAGAATGCTTTCCAGAGGGGATTATCATGCATCTGGCTAGAATAGCTTCTGATCATAGGCCTATTCTCCTTAAATTTAACAGCTGTCAGCCCCCTTCATCAGCTAGACCTTTTCGGTTCTTACAAGCCTGGTTAACTCATCCGGATTTCCCTAATTTTATCAGCAGTAGTTGGAAGAGTAATGGTAATATATTGCATTCGGTGGAAGATTTCACTAAGAAGTTACAGGTATGGAACCGAGCAGTGTTTGGTAACATCTTTCGTCAGAAGAAGACCTTATTAGCCCGAATATCTGGTATCCAGAGGACCCTGTCTCATAATTTTTCCTCGGGTTTGGAGAATCTGGAGCACTCTCTTAGAACTGAGCTCGACCAAGTCCTTCTCCGAGAAGAGCTTTTTTGGTTCCAAAAGTCTTGCAGTGATTGGGTTCTTTGGGGGGATAAAAATACTACTTTCTTTCATCAAAGAACAATGCGAAGGCGTAAAAGAAACAAAATAGAATTTCTCCAGGATCTGAATGGGGTCTGGCAAAATGATTCTGAAATCCTTAAAATCATGACAGTGGCTTTCTTTTCCAACTTCTATGCTGAAGATAACTTTGAAAGACCTCATTATCACATCAAAAATTATTTTCCTTCTCAGGGTGATCAATTGACTAGTATTGGTAAAGATTTTTCAATGGAGGAAATTAGGAAGGCTCTCTTTGAGATGAAACCATGGAAATCACCTGGAGTTGATGGTCTGCATGCGGGATTCTTTCAATCCCAATGGAGCACGGTTGGGAAGGATGTTTGTGATGAAGTTAGGCGCATTCTTGGTGGGGGCAAGATGGATCCTGCTATGAACAAGACTCTTATCTGTCTTATACCAAAGATTGAGCCGCCCAAGACCATTTCGCAGTTTCGTCCCATAGCTCTTTGCAATGTTCTCTACAAACTGGTTACTAAATCCATAGCCAACAGAATTGAAGTGCTCATGCCTTCTTTAATTGGCCCTTACCAAACCAGCTTTGTTCCAGGCAGACATATTATAGAAAACAGCATCATTGCACAAGAAGCTATTCATACCATGCGGTCCAAAACGGGAAAGGTGGGTTTATGGCTATCAAGGTGGATCTAGAGAAGGCCTATGACAGGATTAGTTGGGGTTTTCTTAAGGATACGCTCGCTGAAGTGGGGTTTCCTTCTGATCTAATTGATATCATCATGGGGTGTGTCACTAGCAGTTTTATGCAAATTCTGTGGAATGGTAGCATGACAAATTCTTTTTCTCGCAGCTGTGGTCTTCAACAGGGATGTCCTCTTTCACCTTATCTTTTTGTCCTCTGTATGGAGAGGTTGAGCCATGGAATTTTTGAGGCTATTGGCAGTGGTCGTTGGCACCCCATCCAGCTCAATCGAGGAGGACCTTTTCTCAGCCATCTCTTTTTTGCAGATGACTTGATTCTTTTTGCAAGAGCAGATAGGTCACAGGTCTAAGCCATCAGTTCTGTTCTTAATGCTTTTTATGAGAGTTCTGGTCAGAGGGTTAATGTTCAGAAGACTAGTATCTTTTTCTCAAAAAATGTGGCTTCTCATTCTCGTAGGGAGTTAAGTTGTGTTTTGGGGTTTAAAGAAACTTCTGATTTCGGGAAGTATCTTGGGATGCCTCTTTTATATACCAGAATGACATGCAAGCACTATAATTATATCCTTGAGAGTATGAATAACAAGATTAGAGCCTGGAACTCCAGTCAGATATCTATTGCTGGGTGTGTAACTCTAGCTACTGCTGCTCTTTCTACTATTCCTAATTTTGTTATGCAGGCTTCGGTTCTTCCTTCTACTCTTTGTCAAGAGATTGAAAAGATAACCCAAAAATTTGTTTGGGGAGGAACAGATCTGACTCGCAAAATGGCCAGGGTGCAATGGAGTATTATTTCGCAGCCTAAGCTGAATGGTGGGCTAGCCTTGCGTGATCCGCATCTCCTCAACTCAGCCTTTCTCATGAAGTTCGCTTGGAATATTCTCAACTCCTCGGATCAGCTTTGGGTTCGGATTGTCAGATCGAAGTATAAATTTGGTAATGATCGAGAGGCTTGTCCTAGGGCCAAACGTAATTCTTCTCCTCTCTGGAAAGGTATTTGCTCTGTCTGGAATATGATCTCCACTCATGCTCTTTGGTGCCTCGGGAATGGTCTTAAAGCAAGATTATGGGTTGATCGCTGGATACCCAGTTTAGATGTTCCTTTGGTGCATCTTGCCACCCAACCGGTACCCGAGAATTCTCTTACCCTTGTTGTTGCTTCCTTTGCGGATAATTACAATGGTTGGAACTAGAGGCTACTCAATGATTACTTCTCTTCTGATATTTTGAACCATATTGCAGCCATTTTTCTGCCCTCTAATGCAGCAGGGGATGACTTTATTTTTTGGGAGCTTTCCTCTTCTGGTGACTTTTCTATTAAAACAGCGTACCTTGCTTTGAGCAAGCAAAGTCTAAATGAGGAGGATAGAATCTAAAAGAAGATTTGGAATCTGCAAGTGGCTCAAAGGGTTAAGATGTTCATTTGGCTCTCTCTCCACAATGGGCTGATGACCAATTTTGAAAGACATAGAAGACATCTGAGCGGCGATCCTAATTGTTATCATTACAATTTTGCTGTGGAAGACACGTTACATGTGCTTCGTCATTGTGTGGTAGCGATGCAATTTTGGGCCATGGTGATTCTAAGGAACTTGCTTGATGCGTTCATGGCTAAAAATAACTTGCAGTCTTGGGTAGCTGTTAATTTACACTCTCATCGTGTGGCTATTAAGGGAGTCCATTGGCCAGAGTTCTTCGCTGTTGGGTGTTGGTTACTATGGAAGAATAGGAATAAAGCCATTTTTCAAAAGAGTTACAAGCCGATCCATGCTATTGTTAAGGAAGCAGTCTCTTTTACTCACTCTTGTCAGATGTGCTTTTTTTATAACTCTCAGTCACATGTAAATAGGACAATTCCTAGAACAGTCTCTTGGGAGTGTCCTCCTCCTAGGTTTGAGAAGTTAAACACGGATGCTTCCTTTATAAGGTCAAGGGGGATGGCTACCTGTGGTGGTCTTTTGCGAGATGAGCAGGGGAGGTGGATTTCGGGATTTGTCGCCAAAGTGGGGGCTTGTCCGATCCTTCAAGCTGAAATTTGGGGAGTGTATCATGGAGTGAGAAAAGCTAAGGAGCTGGGTTTCGCACAAGTGATGGTTGAATGTGATAATAAAATTGCTGTAGATATGATTTGTGGTAGGTGTTCGGTTAACTCGCGCTGTTCGAGTCTCATTAATCAGATCCATCAGTCTGTGAAGAATTTTCATACTATTACTTTCTCTCATGTGCATAGAGAAGCAAATTTTGCAGCGGATCAGCTATCGCATCTTGCGTACGAGTATCCTCAAGTGTGTCATACTCTGAATTCTGCTCCTATAGACCTTTTTTGTTGGCTCAATCATGATATTTTAGGCGTTTCTTATGTTTGTTAGTTGTTGTTTGTGAGATTTGCTTTCCTTTTATTTACCAAAAAAAAAAAGAAATATAATTGATAAGTTCCGAGATGTCGAAATCTAGTGAGGCTGGATGGATTTGCATGTGAATTGATCGGACCAGCAAGACTTTGTACCTGTAATGAGACAAGCCTGGTCAGACTAGGCATTAACACTCTAAAACTCAAATCAGTAGTGCTTTTAGAGAGAGAAAGTAGTGAGAGGTCTCAAGAATTCCATACTTGAGTCTGCAATGCCTTTGACTATTTATAGAGAATTCGAGTATCCACTCAAGTGGTCAGCTCTGGTGTCAGAGTAGGTGGACGACGATGTGACATGGAGCAGGTAGGAGACGTAGGTCTGTGGCGTGTGTCAGTGGACTGACAGGGAGTGTGCCTTGTCAGTCTGATTGGACAGGTGACACCACCAACCTCTGGCTCCTTGGGTGCTTGCCACTCATGCGCCTGGGCCTTGTAACTTAGGACTTTGCTCTCAGTTAGGCTTTGGGCTGAGGTTGATTCAAGCTCAGTGATAATGAATATTATCATTTGTCCCCGTGAAGGATCCAATCAGATTAGAAGACCGCACAATAATAAGAGCCTTTGACAGTTTAACTTACAAGTTCATTTTGAATTTTGAATTCAAAATTCTGAAATTATCTCTTCACATTCATGACCGTTGAGTCAGTTGTTAGCGCATTAATGGTAGACATTTTGTCAGACGTGCTCATTATGGCGATGTTTTGCTCTTCAGGTCGATAGCACTTTGTCTCTCGAGTTAGCCGATCATGTAACACCCCCATACCCCCGGTAAGGAATATCGAGCGGGCACATACGTATACATATACATATACATACACTAGCAGAAGCGATAACATTAAAACACATCCGTTAAGAGTAATAAAATAAAAGAATACTACACTAGGGCCCAACATGTAAGTCATTTTAACTACATATATACATATACATCTTTATCTTTATACATGTTCATATTACAACTTGTTTTCATTTAACTTTACATATACATTTACATGTGATTCTTTTACTTCTATTACATAATGATGTTATACAATACATCACCAACTCTATTTCTAACTTATACAAAAAGATAACAATACTTCCTAGTGGCTTTGACTCGCAGATGCCTGCTCACTGATCCAAACCTGTAAACCTACACGGAGATAAACATCCGTCCTAAGCGATAACGCTTAGTGGGGATGGAAATAATGCAAAGGACTTCTTTTCGAAGTCACAATTAAATCACATAATTCATGTAGCAAAATCAAATAGCTCAGTTATCAAATACTATGAACTCACATGCATATAACATCTACTCTTTTACTTATTCATGTACACTACAACTTGTACATATCATTTATTTAATTATACGCTATCATGTGTCCACATTCATATAAACACACTCATGTAATCATACACTTGTATACAGAATTATAATGTACTTAAACATTTCTCTCATGTACTATAGCATTTATTCAGAACAATACTCTGAATCATCTCAAGTTCACTACACAACATCAACAAGCCTGAATTCCTTTCATGGTGGATATGGGACGCTCTATAATAAAAAAATTTTCGATGGACCGAAGTCACAAAACATTTTCATCTATCTCTATTAATTGACCATTCTCGGAGGTCGACCCGCTTCACCCAAACGGGGCGGAATCATGGCAGCTGCCCTCGATAATCCTTTTATAAGCATGCTTATCTATCCACTATAACGGTAATCAGGCTCAATAAACCACTCACACCCACTATATACAAATATCAATTCATCAAGATAATTCAAATGCATTTATCAAATTTAGAGGCATTTAATTCATGTACAACTTTTATTAATCATGTACATTTAATATTACTAATCATGCAAGAGGTTTAAAAGATAATTTTAAACCAAACACGGACCAAATGGTAATATGCAAAACTCATATAAACCTATAACAACTCAAAACAGAAGCAGAAGATCAAAACAGGACGAACAGAGAAGAAGAGGAAGGAGCACGACTCGTGCTCACTCTCTCACACAACTGGAGCACATCTCGTGCTCCCACATTTCTCTCTTGGTGAGCACGACTCGTGCTTACTCCTCCTTTTCCCTAGAGCACATTACGTGCTCTCACTTTCCTCTCTCTGTGAGCACGACTCGTCCTCCTTAGCACGACTCGTGCTCTCTCTTCCTTTTCTCTCTAAGTCACACTACACAACACGACTAGGACAACACCCGAATTGCTAAAGAAATTTTCTTTGTCGCGATCGCGACCACTGTCGCGCTCGCGATAGAAGGCTCCATCAGGAACCTTTATGAGACTGTTTTTCACTTCAAATTTGTATCATCTAAACCAACCTCTAAACGTTATTTTCAGGCAATGATTTCTTCGTAACAACTGTTCCCTTAGATATTAACTTTCAGCTGGGATAAATTTCAGGTCAATTGGACATTTATAACTCCAGATATGAGCTAAACAAGCTATATTATTCCAGTAACCCGACCCAACCAGAGATACTCCGGTTTATAACATTTTCGAGGATCATAGAGCCAGTATTAGCTCCAGTGCCCTCTTAGAAATTTTTATCTATGGATCTTAGCTTTCAGATGCAATTTGACTCAACACAATTGAAGCTCTGTAACTCTACTTATGACAAAAACCATACTCAAAGGTCTAATGAAACCTAAACAGAATTTCTCTAAAATCACTCTTTACATACAAAACTATATGAAAACCATTTAACACATTCAAAACTCATACACCATGATCCAATACATGATCACAAACATATATACGTATATCATGAACTCACTGCAAGCAATCAAAATGAGATTCGCACACGATCCCTACCTTTAGGAAGCTTGAACTCTATGCGCTATTCAGCTCCAACCTTTTCCTTCTCTTTATGCAATCTCTTGTTCATAGCTTCCAAAAAATCATATAGAAACACTTAAGTTAAACCTCTTCTCACTTTAAATCAAAAACAGAAAGAAAAATGAGGTCAGATCGAAAAACTAATCCAACTTACCTTTTGAAGGGACCTAATCAAGCCCTACTATGCTCTCTTTAAGCCACTTCAAGTAATTCTCTTCAAGAGCAACTCAAAATGAAGAAGAGAAGGGACAAAACAAGAAGAAAGGCAACCAATGGAAAATGGCCGACCAAAAGAGGGGAAAAAGAAGTCAAAATGGCTAAAAGAAATCTAACGTGAGAAAGGAAAAGAGGAGAGGCAGATGGTCCAAGCTTCCCACATTTACTACTCAAATTAATGCTATTACTTTTAATTAATACATACATATCCCCACTTTGACTCTTAATCCTCTTTTAATATTATTTAGTCTTGCCACTTGTCATTCCCCTACAAAGCCATGTGTCACTCTCCTATGCCGCCACGTGTCTGATACACATCAAATAATCCAACTCAAGTAGGTTTAACGCGGAGCATTCTGTCGCACCCGCGACACTGTCGCACTCGCGACAGAACCCACACCAAGCCACTCACTCAAATACACTCTTTATACACACAAACTCTGGAATTCCCGAACCAAAATTTCGAAATTCTACTAGGGCCAGATCGGGTTATTACAGATCATGCCTTGACATGTGGCTACTCTGGATTGAACATTTAGCTTAGCTTGTTGGGAAAGTCAACCTTTTTCCTAAGGTAACTTCACTTCACTTTTTCACTTTTACAAAAAGCTTTAACTTCTTTCTCTGAAATCTTCAAGCTTTCTTCAATCTTCTCAAAGTTCTTCAAGATTTTTCCAGATTTCTTTTTCTGCATTTCTTCAAGTAAGTAAATTTTACATACATGTCCTTCAATTTTGTTCAGATTTCTTCCGATTCTTCATCTTCATTTGCATCGTCTACTGGGTTTCAACAGAATAATTCAAAATTATCGCGCGGTAGAAATTTACTAAAATCCATCCAGTATCCATGTGATCTAATTGATTTAAAAAGGAAGGATAAAGATTACCGACCTATTGTAGTGTAGTATAAAATGATTAACACCTTAATTCGATCGGTTTGAACAATTTCTACACAATTGCAAACAATTTGCTCATAAGGTCGACTTAAACTCTAGTTGCTGCTCTAATGGAATGACCACCCTCTATTAGTATCCACACACATGAACAGATAGATTGTAAGGGTGCTAGCTCCTTTCACGTGCAACTGGATTTCAATGACTCACTTTGTATTTTCTTTCTCAAAGAAAATGGCGACCACAGAAGGAGATAAAAACCCTTTTTCTCTTTTTTCTCTCTTTTTCATAAAAAGGACTGCAGCCAAAAGTGATAATCACACACATTTAGGGCTTAATGACTATAACTATTTATAGTCATACGTTAACTCTAATAAGTGGTTAACGTGGAAAACCTTTTAGGAAAGAATATTCCTTATTCAAATAATAAGGAATGTTTCCTTACATGCATTATTTATTTCGAATAAAATATTTGACATAATTAATTCAAAATCCCCAAATCAAAATCTAGTATGTTCATTACGTTCTTAGTGTGCGACACAATAGATTCATATTATGTTAGCAGTAGGCCCAATCCCATCATAAGCCTATAAGTTATAAGCGGCCTCTAGCAAGACATTATGACTACTCAAATAATATGAATATCGATAGTTCGATTTTAACCTAACCAATAGAATATGTTATAATCTTTTTGTCACATGATATCTTGTTTGAACATGAGTCATGGTCCCTATCACACTCATTATTTAAACATATAATTTCTCGATCTCTAAGTAAACTGATAAATTCAAATGACATTAATCACACTATCAATTCATTTGAGCATGGCCATCCATTTCTCAGTCCTACTTATCGAGGGGTCCAGTAGATATCTCTCTCATAAGAGAGGGACAAATCCCGTCTTGATTATTCACTTTCCTTTGCATAATTCCCATCATACCCAATCATAACCTTTATAATTATTTGATTAAAGATAATATTTGATTATGTTAAAGCATGATGTTTCTTATATAGGAAACTATGATAAGCTCAAGTCTAAGGATTCAATAACATATCTATTATAAGAACTCTTCTGAGTTCTTAGGAATCGTAGAAGACACTGAGAGAATTATTCATACTTATTTCAATCCTTTTCCTTTGAAAATGGCTTATAGTAGTCTCTAAGAGATGGACACCAGCTTTCTCAATGAGTATAGGACTAGGAATCTTATAAATAGGCCTACAAAATTGTCCATCCAAGCAGTTAGTGAAATAAAAAATAGATACAATTTACCTACGGATGTGGTCGTTCTGGCCCATTCGATCTCAATGTCGGCCTCTGAAGGGCCATTCGAAAGGGACAACGGGTCTTCATATACCATCAGACTAGCCTTGACCATGGAATATAATTTTCGCTCGGCCAATTCGACCTCAGCATCTTGCAAGGCTATGGGATCTCTGCGAACCAACTAAATCTGAATGGATGGAGGATGATCACCTGTTTCAAAGTGCTGTGTCTGCAACTGGGCATCGTCCCATGCTTGAAACTCTTCATCCACTTCTTTTACCTTTCTGGTTGAGGTGATAGGATGGAGTATTAATTCACCAGCCAACCCAAAAAGCGGTTGTTCACTCTGCCCTCCTAGGTCAAGGGGTATAAGGATAAATTCTTCCTACTAGGGAGGAAAGAAGGGCTCAGCACAAGCTTGTTCCGATCGGACAAGGCTATCAACCTCAAAGATTTGGTTACCGGGCTTTAGATATTTCAACTAGATATTAAAAAGCTCCTGAAGTATGCCAAGGATCACTCGGACAATCTGATCATTTTTGTGGTCCTACTGGCTTTATTAGACAGACTAAATCTTTCTGGGGCACAATATGAGCCCTTAGGAAATTTCCTTGATCATCCTGCATATATTATTACATTTTGCTAAGCTGTGTAATTTTTTTTTATAGATACCCATCTATTTTTTTATTTTTACAGCTTCCATGGATGCTTAACTTGTAAGGGAGGTTATTGAGTAAACAAGGAGAGGTCATGTGTAGAGCAGAAGTTGAAAGAGGAAATTGAGTTGATCGACTGATCCTCTACTCACCCTTCCTGACTTTGTAGGAAGCACTCTTCGAGGCTAAGGCTAGAAGTTCTAGAGGAAGTTCCTAAAGTTTAGAAGGTTGCTCCTCTTCCTTCTCCTCAACCAACAGCTGATCCAATAATGTTTGCTAGGGCGATTGCTAAGAGTGCTCAGGAGGTGACTTTGCCAAGGACATTGTCCGATCGGACGGTGTTTGAGGATTCCTTTAGCCATTGCTACTGAAGCTCTTAGGGTTAGAGTTACTACTTTGAAAAAGCATATGACCCAAAGGTTCAAGCAAGAGTGTTTTGTTCAGCGATCGACCATAGCGGACTTCCTCGATAGGGGGCTAATACTGGAGAAAGACATCTGAGAGATGGGGCTGATTACTTCACCCGTTCGGGAACACACAAAGATGCATAACTATCTCTTCCAGGTAAGATCTTTTTTCTCTTTCTTCTTTCATGCTCTATTTTTTATATATATATTGATGTTTGAACCTTTTCATTGAAATAGTCTGCTCAGAGAGGAATGCTAGCTTGGAAGGAAAATATTTATAGGAACAGGAGTTTCAAACAAGAATTGGAGGAGAACCTGGAACTACAGTCTAAAGAGTATAAGACCCGATTCGCCATTCTTCACGAGGAGAATGCACAACTCTCTACTTTTTGTTTAGAGAATTCCTAACTTTCTACCTAAGTCAAGGATCTCCAAGCACAAATCGACGCTTTAAGGAAGGACTCTGAAGAGAAATTGAGCTCTTTTTAGCAAACCTATGAGAAGTCAATCTGAAGAAGCACATGACTAGTCAGATCATTTATCTCTAGAATGATCTCATTAATCGCATCTCATTTGAGTGCGAGAGGCATTTCCATATGGAGGACTTAGCTTCTTGAATGATCTGACCTCACTATCGTAGGTTCCCCTGAAAGCGAGGAAGAAAAAGGCCCTCCGATCGGGAGCGTAGCTTAGAATGCCCTCGAGGAGGATGTAAATATAGAGGATTAGATTAGAATCTTTTTGTACTTAAAATTTTAAATGAATGAAATGAAATTTGCACAATTTTGACTTTCTATTTTCCATTGCTCTCATTTTTTTTACTTATCGCTTTGTAATAGTAAGCTGGACGGAATGGATTTTTAGTAATGAATGTTAAGATTTTAACATTTTGTCTTAAAATACTTAGAAAATTTTTCCTTTGTACATCAAGTTTAATGAGTGTATAATCTGATTGGATAACGTAATCAATGTGTAAATTAACTTGGATGCAAACTTCAATCAAAGCAAATCATCATGTTAAGTATGATTTTACAAATTAGATTGGAAATAAACATTAAAGTTGTGATGCAGATAATCCGATCAGATGTGACTTTCTCAAATTAACTCGGGATGTCATCAAGTTTATTTGAGCAAATAAGTACATCGAGTTGATTTTGCAATGGCTTTAGGAATATTCATCAAGAAGTGCAAGCGATCAATTTGAATTCATTTTAGAATTTCTTAGGAAAAATTTGTAACTTGTATATTCAGTAATCATTTCGATCGGAATACAATGTTACATCAAGTACTTCTTGAGTACATTGACATTCCATGATCTTGGAATATTCGAACAGTCTAAGGTTTTTAATTTATAAGTACTTATGCTAAGAACTTTGGAAATTTCGTAAGATCCTTCCCAATTGGGCATGAACTTACCTACCCTAGCATTATCGAAACAGATTTTGGACTTTATTAAGACTAGATCCCTAACATTGAAAGTTCACTTTATTGTTATGGTATGTAGCGATTCTTTACTTGTAAACTGCTATATTGGCATAGGCATCCTCCTTTCTTTCTTCGATCAAATCTAAGTCTTGTCTTCTTTCTTGCTCGTTGTTCCGATCAAAGAAGAACATCAGCCAATAGGGGGGATTCCTATTTCCACTGGTATTACTGCTTCCAATCCATACACTAGTGAAAATAGAGTTTTTAATGTCCCAGATCTAGGCGAGGTCTTGTAGGACCAAAAGACACTTTGCAGCTTTTCTATCTAGTTACCTTTGGCTTCTCCTAACCTTTTCTTCAACCCCTCCAATATTGTTCGATTGGAGACTTCAGTCATCCCATTACTTTGTGGATGAGTTACTGAAGTGAAAGGTTGATGTGTAGGTTGGAGCAAAACTTTCTAAAGGTTGAGCTATCTAATTGTTTGCCATTGTCTATGATAAAAACCTTCAGTAGGCCATACCAATAGATAATTTCTTTCCGAGTTTTTTTATCCTCTCGGTAGTGATCATTGACAGAGGTTTGGCTTCAATCCACTTTGAAAAGTGGTCAATGGCTATGATGAGGAATTTCATTTGTTATTTGCCTTGGGGAAAAAACCTAAGATATCCAGAACCTACTGATCGAATGGCCAGGAGATGTCGATCGACTATTGATAAGTTTTTGGCTACCTGATGATCCTTCAATGAATTTGACATTACTAGCAGTTTTAACCCTTTCTTGCGTATCTTTGAAAATGCTTGGCCAAAAGTAGCCAATTTGTAGCATCTTTCTTGCGATTTCTCTGTTGGATTCAAGAGCCTCGCAAATGCCTTCATTGATTTCTCTAATGATGTAGTCTCCTTCTTCCCTTGTCATGCACTTGAGTCATGGATAGCTGAAAGCTTTCTTGCATAATTTGTCATTAATTATGGAATGATAAAGTGACTTCCTTGTTACCTTCCTTACTTCAGCATTGTCTTTAGGTAATTCAACTGGCCGAAGGTATAGGATGATTAGGGTCATCCATGTGTTTTTTTGTCGATCAATTTCCATTACTTCAGCTCTTCAAGTGAAAAGGAGAATAACTTTTCAGCCTTTATATCTTTTTTAATTTCTTATTGTTTAAAGGCTGCCAATTTGGTGAGCTGGTCAGTCGAGCTAATGTCATCTTTTCGTGCCTTTTTAGGCTCCATGCTATTACTCTCTAACTCCTTCAATATTGCCTTGACCTTGGCCAAGTATTTTTCATATTTTCCTCATTGGCTTTGAAGGTTCCAAGCACCTGGCTTGTCAGTAACTGGGAATCACTCTCGATCTTAAGGCTTTCCGATCGGATGCCCAAGGGTCCGTTATTGGATGCCTTGAAGCTTAGCCTTATGGCATATTTAATTATGATGCCCAAGGGTCATCTTCTTACTCTGCCGACACTCCTTCTCAGGTTGTTTGAGGCTCTATTGACAATCATCTCCCAAGAAATTTTCTATGGTTCCTCAGCCTTTTCACTGTTGGTGAACTCTTCCATAAAATCAACCAAGGCCTATGCCTTGATTGCACTCCTCGGTTTATACCTGATGTTAAAGGATTGCAACTTTACTACTCATCCCACCATCTTTCCCTATAAATCTGGCATTTGAAGGATTTTTCTAGGCTGCTGATCAGATCGGACAACAATGGTGTGAGCTTCAAAATATTGTCTCAATTTCTTGGTGCACATGATGCGTGTGATGATCAACTATTCTGCTGGACTCTTCCTCAATTCTATCCCTCTTAACACTTGGCTGACATAGTAAATCGGTAGCTATTGATTCCTTTATACTCTAACTAGAACTGCTGCCATTGCCTCTCCCGAGGTGTACAGATAGAGGAAAAGTGTTTACCTAGGAACTAGTCGGCTCAGTAATGGTGGGTTGGTGAGGGACTATTTTAACTTATTGAAGGCTTTTTGGCAGTTTGCCTCCCAGATGTAGACATCATTCTTTAACTTCTTAAAGAAAAGGGTGCAGCTCTTTGCTGAGAAAGAGATGAATTTTCCTAAGGTAATGATTCTATCTTTCAGCTTATGGACGTCTTTGGCATATCTTGGGAGTTGCATGTCCAAAATTACCTTTATATTTTTGGGTTGGCTTTGATTCCCATTTGGAAAACCACGAACCCCAAAAATTTGCCTGATGGCACTCCGAAGATGCATTTCTTCGAGTTCATCATCATTTGAAACTTGTTCAGAGTGCTGAATACTTTGATCAGATCGGCAACATGTTCCTCTTAGCTTTTGCTATTCACTATCATGTCATCAACATAAAATTCAACATTATTTCCGATCTAATCTTTGAAAATCTTGTTCATCAGATGCTGGTATATTGCTCCAGTATTTTTCAATTCGAACGGCATCAGCTTGTAGCAAAAAGTACCGTCTTTCATAATGAAGCTCGTTTTCTCCTAATCCATCAACCACTTTTGAATTTAATGGTAGCAAGCATAAGCATCGAGTAAGGAATAGATCACATGGCAAGTTGTAGCATCTATAAATTAATCAATTGTCGGGAGTGACTAGCTGTCTTTTGGACAAGCCTTATGGACATCAATAAAATCAACACACATGCTCAGTTTCCCATTCTTATTTTTTACTAGGATCACATTGGCGAGCCAATTAGGGTAGTCTACTTCTCAGATAATCCCAGCTTTTAAGAGTCTATCGACTTCTTCTGAAATGAATTTTTTCCAATTGGGAGCATGTCTTCTTAGCTTTTCTTTGATCAGAGGGTGGTTTTGATCGGCATTCAACTTATGCGTGATGACTTTGGATCAATACCAAGGATATCTTCTAGCTTCCAAGCAAAAGATGTCTGATTAATCATCAGCATTTGTATAATTTCCTCTTCCACCTTCTTGGTTATGCCCGACCCAATCAATAATTCTTTCCCCTTTGACAGCTCTCCCTCTGTGTCCATTTTGGGCTTGCCAACCTCTACCTTGTAGGTCTATTTTCCTCACTTAATCATAAAGATGTAAGCTACCTTGGAGGCTTTTTGATCTCCTCTCAGGATGGCCTTTCTTTTCTTAGTGGGCATTTTCATGAGCATGTACTTAACACTGATCACAACTCTGGTTTGGAAAGTAGTGGCCTGCCAAAAATTGCATTATATGCAAAATCCAAATCCGTGGCCATAAAAGTGGTTTTGAACGTATGGGTTACCGCTTCATCTCCGAGCTCTACGAAGAGCTCTATCGATCTGACCGCTGG
The DNA here is from genome assembly GCA_947683425.1 of Excoecaria cochinchinensis. Classification (NCBI taxonomy): domain Eukaryota; kingdom Viridiplantae; phylum Streptophyta; class Magnoliopsida; order Malpighiales; family Euphorbiaceae; genus Excoecaria; species Excoecaria cochinchinensis. The sequence continues at coordinate 6,972,147 of CANTUQ010000208.1, forward strand.
TATAGTGGCATTGTTGAGCCCAATTAGTAGGGTGGTATTTGGTTTTAGCTCTTCGATCTGAAGCCTCATCTGCTTATATTTTTCCAGCATCAGGACATTTACAGTGCTCCCCTTATCGACCAGGATTTTTTTTACTAGGAAATTATTGATGACTACTTGGACAACCAAGGCATCTTGGCGGGGAAATTTTAAGTCGCCTGCATTTTCAGAAGATATGGTTATAGGCCACATCATCTTGAATTTTGCCCAGGAGTATACATATTTGCCTTTCTTTCTTTTTGAGAAATCTTCTTCGTATGATGATCCTCTAGCAATCATATTAATCACCCTAGCCCTTTGTCTTGGCTTCTTGACATCTCTCAATTTTCTGCACTCTTCATCATCACCAAAATCCAATCTATCCTTTCTTTCTGTTTGGGACTTGCAGGGACTTCTCTGCCTTGAACCCACGAATATCTTGAAAAATCCCTTTTGCAAGAGCCTTTCGATCTGTTCTTTCAGTGAGTTGCATTTGTCAGTGGTCTGATCAACATCCTAGTGGAACTCGCAATATTTGCTCTTGTCTTTTTTTACATATGTTCGATTAGACATCTTCTTTGGCCAATTGACTTTGTTGTGTTTATCTTTAATCCACATCAAGACATTGGTAGGGTTAGTGTTAAGCGGGTGAAGGTTCTAACTGGATTATTAATGTGGCATTCAAACTTCCCCTGTTTAGACTCTTTCCTCTTGCCAAAACTTCTTAAAGTGGATACCTTTCTGGGCATTTCGATTCTTTCCCTAGCTATCGGACCGGATATTTTAATTTGCATGCTAACTTACTAGACATTCTGCTAGCAACATGAGTGGAATCATCCAGTTGGATGTACTGATTTACTTTGTCCATTGGGTCTGTGAAGTCTATCGGCGGTCGAGTCATGATGGACTCAAATAGTTGGGGCTATTTACACTCTTAGTTAGGGCATTGGCTGCCATTTTAGGGTGTAGATTCTTGATTTCAGATGCCAGTGTTTGGAACTTGTTAATGTAGTCTTAAAGAATTTCATTAGGTTATTACATAAAATTGCATAAGCCATTGACCGTCTTAGGCATTCTAATTTGCACGATGAACCTCATTGTGAAGAGATCACGAATCTACCTGAAGGAAGTGACTGATTTCAAAGGAAGATCGTGGAAACAATCTAATGCATCACCTGCCAGGGTTGTAGGGAAAACTTTACAAAAGATCCGATCATCATAGGAGTACATTTGAATCTATGTCCGGTATTCGAAGATGTGGCATTTGGGGTCGGATTTACCCATAAATCTGGGCATCTTTATTTCTTTAAATCTGCTGGGCAATTCAGTTTCTCTAATCTCTTGGAAAAAGGGGGAGATAATGTTGCCATTTCACAAGGGCTTTCTAGGGTGCCAAGTCTGAACTTTCTTATCTTTTATAGGAAGCATTTATCATCTGTCTACCCCTGGACCTTCATATTCTTCTTTCGCTTTCTTTAAAAACCTCCTCTTAAGGGTGCACATGTAGGATAAATCATCTCCTACAACAACTGAGGGTGAATGCGACTTCCTAAGAATATAGGTGAAATTGTACGTGTTGAAGGCATGGTCTGTGTCTTCGGAGTACATTTTTTCTTTCCCCTTGCCCCTTCTGCTTAGCTCACAAACATTGAAGTGAGTGTTGAATTTTGTATGGCCTCTATCTTTTGAGTCCGTTATCATAATCCCTTTACTTTTCTGTTTTTTTACTTCCCTTTTTTCACCATCAACCTTTAGGTTCCTTATTGAGGCCCGAGGTTGCTTGCCCTTTTGGACAAATTGAATGATGCTTTTACTGAAGTTCTAAGAATGGCTCTTAAATCTTTCATGGTGATGGGAATATTGTCTGGCTGTACCAGTAACTCCTAATTGAATACTGAAAGTACATTGTTATGAGTGGAGGATCCTTAAGGTTTATCCCAACTATTGGTAGGCTTTGATCTACCTTGATTATTGTCGGATTGTTCATCTCTCCAACCTCAAGGTCCACTGTGTCTCGAACCTGCTATGGTCTCTCAAATAAAGCACCAAATGATAAGCCCCGATATGTCGAAAGCTAGTGAGGTCAAATGGCAGTTGTGTGTGAGCCGATCGGATCAGTAAGGCTTTGTACTTGTAATGAATTCTGAAACTCAATTCAGTAGCACTTTTAGAGAGAAAGTAGTAAGAGAAGGTCTCAGGAATTCAATACCTATGTCTGCAGTGCCTTGGGTATTTATAGAAAATTCGAGGATACACTCGAGTGGTCTGCTCTAGTATCATTGTAAGTGGACGGCGATGTGACATGGAGCAGGTAGGAGGTATAGGTTTGTAATGTGTGTCAGTGGACTGACAGGGGGTGTGTCTTACCAGTCCAATCGGACAGGTGTCGTCGCTAGCCTCTAGCTCCTTGGGTGCTTGCCAGTCAAGTGCCTAGGCCTTATAACTTAAGGCTTTGCTCTCAGTTGGGCTTTAGGCTGAGGTTGACTTAAGTCCATTAATAATGAATAATATCAATAATATTATCTATTTTCTTACCTTAAATCTAAAGAAAATTTGGATTAAAAGACATTATATTTATGTTTGATTTATGTTTTTGAATTTATAATCTAAGAATATAAAGACATCCAATATTTTTATTTAATTCTTCGCTATTGTAGACAAAAATGATGCATGTTATTGAATAGAATCCCAAATCTTTGTATTCTTTGCTACTTTTGTCCAGAAACAAATTGGCCTTGGACCCTAAAAAATCATTGCTTTAATAATTTCATGAAGATTTTCTCTTCTTAAAAAAATATTCATTTTTAACCTATTCAGTTATTTCATTATTTGGCACTAAGAATGTTTATTTATTTTGGAATAACAATGATAATTGATTAAAAGTAGAGGTGGCAAATTGGTCGAGTTGGGCGGGTTTGGGTTGGGCTAGAAATGGGCAGGTCAGAAATGGCTCAAAAAGTGTGAGTCATAAATGGGTCAAATGCCCAATGGGTTGGGCGGGTTGGGTCGACGCATGGGCTAAAAACTTTAACCCATGAGCCAAATGGAGGCCCAGACGAGCAAAAGTGTGTTCATCCCATTCGACGCACTTTTTAACGGAAAATAATTCTCGATATAATAACGGGGATACTAAAAGGATTATTAAAAAAAAGTTGGCCCAAACAAGTCGAGTGGGCCCAAACGGGTTAGGTGAAGGCTCAAATGGGCCGATATGTGGGTCGACCCATTTGACTCATTTTTTTAACAATAAATATTTGTCAATATAATAATAGAATACTAAAAGAAATACTATAAAAACGTTATCCCAAACGGGTCGAGTGGCCCAAACGGATAGGATGGAGGCCCAAATTCTTACCTAAACAGGTCGAGTGTTCCAAACGGATCAGATCGACCGGTTGAACATATCTCAATGCCCCTCTTTTTTTATATTTTAATTTGAATAAACACATAAATTTTCCATTATATGATTCCAAATTCTTACCTAAATAGGAACTAAGATTTATTTTTTCGATTTGAAATTGAATTGCCGAATGTAATGTTTGTTTATTAATATTTGCTTAAAGATAGATAAATAAATATTATTATAAGCCGGGCTTATAAAAACTATTAGAGAATGGGCCCAAACGTTAATTTCCTCAAATAATATCTAAGTGGCAGTCCCCCGCCTAAGTCTTGAGCCCGCCTTCCAATTTCCATGTTTTTACTCTAACAAGATAATGTGGATATGGCTTCTCTTCCTTCATCCTCCTTTCTCAGCTTCCAACTGAGCAACGATAAGTTATTCTTCGCTCATCTTTTCCCTAAAAGGTATTTTCTCTCCCAGTTTCCCACTGCTCAACTTCGGAACCGCAATCCTTCTTCTTATTATTTTTTTGCATTTCTCTTATGGCAGATATGGCTTTGTTTTTTCTTTGTTACTGTTTAGGTGTTTTCTCGTAATATCAATATTGATAGCTTCGGGCCCTGCACAATTAAGTGCAGAATCGCTAGGACTTGGGATGGGATAGATCAAAATGAAGAGAGCGCCTTTACTTTGTTGGTGATGCAGAGACTCTGATCGGTGGCAAGCCAAAGAAGAGAGGGTGATGGAAATAAGAAGATAGGAAAGTTAGCAAAATACAGTGACTGTGGCTGGGTGAGAGAAGAGGGAGACAAGGGAGGAAGAAATGAAGTTTGGGTAACAGACCCGTTGGGCACAGAAACATGCCCAAATGGGTTGTGCTTTAACCGGGTTATTTTTGGGTTGGCCCAATTGGGTATCTGTTGGGTTTGGGTCAAATTTTTTTGGGCGGGTTGGGCGAAATTTTTGGGCTTGGGCCAAGTTTGACAGGTCTAATTAAAAGAAATTTCAAACATTTTTTTAAAGAAAAAAAAACAAAGAGAACAGAACTTATGTCACACCCCAAAATAGCCCTGGTCGGATTGTGCATGCGATGTCGGGATCGGAAGGGTATTTCGGTAATTTATGTTTGAGCAATTTGGAGTGTTAAGGACCTAGTTGATAAGATAATTAAGTTTGTAAGGAAGAAATGTGTAAGTGAGTGAAGTGTATTTTGTTTAAGGACTAAAGAGCAATTTTTGATTTGGAAAAGTTGAGTGGGTTTTGAGGTCCTATTAGGATCTGCCATGTGGATTGTTAGGTGGGCATTGAATGAAGAATAGAAGAAGAAGTAAGAGAGTGAGAGAGGAAAACACAGATTGCAACCCCGATCTCCCCTCTCACGCCTGCCCTTCTTCTTCTCTTCTCCTTTCTCTGCTTTTCCTTTCTTTCACGTTTGGCTTGGAGTTGAGTTGGCTTGGATTGTTCTTTGTTTGAAGAGGTGAGTTGGTTTAAGATTTGTTACGTGCTGTGTTTCTTCTTCCTGGTTTTACATCAGTTAGGGTTTGAACTAAGGATTTGTGGGTTTCTTGTTTGTGCAAGTTTTGGATTGTAAGAAGAAGCAAAGCAAAGGCAAGGAAAGGATTGAGGACTGATCTTGAAGCTTAAAGTGTGATTTTGGATCTTTGATTCCAGGTTTGGGAGTATTTGATTGCATGCAACGTTTTTGAACTTCTCTGTTCTTCAATCTCAGTTGATTGTCTCTGCCCTTCTTCTCACTAGGCTTATAAATGAGTTTGCTCTGCTTAATTTCTGGAAATGGGTGTGTTTGGTATGTGTATATGCATGATTATGTGAATAAATGTGTTAGTAATGCATGATAGGAATTAAATTGAAGTTCTGAGTTTAGGTTTTGAACTTACTGTTATTTTGTTAGGGTTTATGTTCTTAAAGGGATTAAATATGTTTATACATGATTTTGGTTGATTTGATTGTTGAATTAAGTTGCAATTATCTTGTTTATGATGTTTGGAAGATCGACTGTAAGGTAAGATGTGTTTGGATGTGTTTTGGATCAGATTGAAAATGATTTTTTTATGGGGTTCTTTGAATTCTGGGTTGCTGGGAACAGGAAATCGCGATTCTGTGGAATTCCCGTTTCCAGTGTGTCGTGACTTCCTGTGAGAGACGAGTCATGAGACGTGACTTCCAGTCACGCCACGTGACTCTGTCTCCCAGTCACAATGCGTGGCTTCTCGGCGGGCCGGACGAAAATCGTCAGGCGTGACCCTTAGTCGCGAAGCGTGACTGCTTCTCTCTGTGAGAGGAGAGTCACGTCTCGTGACTTAGAGTCACGACGTGACTCTGGTAAAGGCAAGGCGTGACTCCAGTCGCGAAGCGTGACTTTCCTCTCACAGAGAGAAGCAGTCACGCTTCGTGACTAAGGGTCACGCCTGACGATTTTCGTCCGGCCCGCCGAGAAGTCACGCATTGTGACTGGGTGGCAAGGCGTGACTCCTCTCTCTGAGAGGGAAGTCACGTCTCGTGACTTAGAGTCACGGCGTGACTCATGTGAAGGGCAAGGCTTGCGAAGCGTGACTGTTTCTCTCTGTGAGAGGAAAGTCACGTCTCGTGACTTAGAGTCACGGCGTGACTCTTGTGAAGCCAGGAGTGACAAAGAGTCACGTCCCGTGACTCTCTAGCAGGTCACGAGACGTGACACTAGGTCACGTCTCGTGACCTTCCTGAGGTCAGTCACGAGTCGTGACACGGCTCGTGACCGACCCCTCTTCAGCTCCTTTTTTCCGATTTCGCCCAGTTTTAACCAAAATGAATTTCCTATCTTTTCTGTATGGGTCTTCACTGCTGTATAAACTATGTCATACTGTTACATGCTCCTGTATAGCTTTTCTGTTTTGATTTGTGCCCCGTAGCTAGTTTGTTATGAAATGACTTTCAAATGCTTTTATGACTCTTTTCTCTACTGTGTGATATCTTATCTGATTGGTTAGCCTATTTTAGTTATGTTTAGCATTATGTTATGCCTGTCCTTGATCGGGATCTTATCTAGAATAACATGTCATGTTTAAGAGCATTGTATCATTTCCTGATTTAGATTATGTGTTTTTGATCATGGGCATAATATGACTCCACATGTGTTCCTGACATGCTTTAATTTGATGAGTATTGCTAAAATGTGATTAAGGGAATTATTGCATGCTTCTGAGTATGACTTGTATGAGCTTTGATTGATTTTAGACTTTAGCTTTTGAACTCATTGTATTATGTTAAATGTAATTGGGACTATGTATGGTTTATGCTTAGTATCTTCACCTAATGCATGTTTAGGATTATGTTTTGATAATCATTGGTATGATAGTGTTTCTATACCTGATTCCTGGCATGCTTTAGAACAGTGTTTAAATGTTAAGTATATTGACTGTCTTATGTTTTGCAATGGGAATGTATGAGATATGACCAACCTTATGAGCATATTTATATGTCTATTGTACTCTGATTTATGCATGATGTATATATTTATATATATATTTATGCGTGTACGATTCGAAATGTGTATTGTTTTATGCATGACCTGCGAGAGTCAGTCTAGTGGATAGTTAGGCATGCCTAATAGAGTCTTCAGTAGCCGCAGCGCCCTTTGAACGTTTGGACCCTGATCAGGTCCCCCGTATGGTTCCTCGCGAACCCCCCCAGTACGGATCCTCGTGATCCTTTTTAATGAATTTGGATCGGGTTAAGATCCCCCATCAGTAAAATGCTTTTGTGATAAATAAAATGGTTTTCGATTCGTACCCGTAAGGTACCGCCATGCGTCGATTCGTACCCGTAAGGTACCGCCATGCGTACACTCGTTATCCACTATTATGAGTCAGCAGGTGCTTTATTGGTTGGTATTACTTTGAAATAACTATCTGAATGTGATATCCGTTTGAGCATGATAATGATTTCAGAAATCAGTTTATGTGTATATAAATGTGACTATGGGCTTCAGGATGTATGTCTGTTTTAAATAAGCATGACTTTATATCTATCATGATAATCCATACTTGTCATGTGATTTGTTATAAGTTTCTGAATGCTTTGATTATGTTGCGACTAGAGTATTTATGTGATGTTTAACTGTACTTTCTGCATGATGATATGAATGTAATACTAATTGATTATGCCTTCAATCTCCGCTATCAGAGTGTTTTTGCATGATGCTTAATATATTAGAGTTGCGCAGCGGTAATGTGATGCTCTAAATGTTATCTTTTGGATATTTGATTAGTGTATGTGTTTGGCATGTCTAAGAATGTTCAATCGCTAGCACTCTCAACATGATGATTGGGTTGTCAGTTCCTGCATAGGTATTTAGCTATGTCAATTGCTTGTGTAAAACTCTTGTGGCGTCGCACGGTAAGATGTTGTTATTTGATACCCTTGTAGGTTTATGCATGTGTTATAGTATGTAGTTCAGCATGATGATGCTTGTAATGTGTATTATATTATGTCTGTTTTGGTCTATTCTGGACACGAGTTTATGGTCTGTTTGTGAGTTATCGATTGAATGCCTTTATTATGCAGCCTGATTATTGATATGCTATGAATATCCGCATTTGTCATTTGAATGTGTTATGCCTTGGCGACCATTGTGAATGGCCGTCCATATTCTTGTGTGTTCTCCCCACTAAGCGTTTATCGCTTAGCACGGATTTCCTTTCCGTGCAGGTGGCAGGTTTGGTTCTGTTCGAGTTGCGCTTCTGCAAGGTCGGCCACGTAGGAGTTAGAAGTTCTGTATTTTTGTTCAGCTTCTGTATTTCAGCTTTTGGTAATTCTGTAGTATTATATATGTAATTAATTATGTTTTAATCTTGAGTTGTCTTGTGGGAATGTAATAGTTAGTATGTTTTATGTTTAGTTATTCCTTTGTTTTATTATCTCGATTATGCTTCCGTTGAATGGTTATATGGATGCTTCTGTGTATGCTTTTGCTTAGTGTCTGTGTGTGCATAAGTTACTGCATGTTTAGTCTGTACCGCAAGGTAAGTCAAGGTAAGTTTTTAATTAATCCGTATTTCTGTATGCCTGTTATGTATGAAAGTATGCTTCCGCATTGTGCATGTGTATATCTGTTTATGTGAGCGTCGTGTAGCGCGTCCGTCGGCGTCCTTCCAACGGGGACGGCGATGGGGGTGTTACAACTTAAATAATAAAAGCAATTTTATTAAGTTTTCTTATTAAGGGAAATGATTTTCATTAATATCTCAGTAATATTTTTAATGCCCTATGATGAATAGAGTCCTTCAAGAATTAAACATGCCAAATGCTTAAGGTTACATTTTTAACTCAAAATGAATGAAGACTGTGTTATTTGACAAGTGCAACCCATTTTGAGCTTAAAAATGCTTCATTTAGGTGTTTGAAGTATACATGATATGCTATAACATATATATTCTGAGGGAAAAAACGAATCATACAACACCAAATAGAAAGGTAGATGAATGAGATAATAATATCTACATGCTAAATGGCAGTTTTTTAAAAAGAAAAACTTTAAAAATAACATGAGTCAACTAATAAAACTTTAGTCTCTTTAATGGTGTAGAGCCAAAATACCTTATTGCTCCAAAACGAGTCAAGAACTGACTATTTCCATTTGTATTTTGATTCTACATCTTTGCTTGATCTTGAGAAATTGTACCTAGAACTAGTAAAATCTTTAATTTGGGACTTCTTTAACTCCTACTTCCTTCTCTCTTCTTTTCTTCTTGCTCCGGAATTTTTTTAATCTTCCCTTTAATGCTCTCAACAACTCGTTATTTATAACCAAAAAGATATTACAGTAGTGTAAAGTGGTCAGAATTTCTGCTTCTATTTGTTAAAAGGTTGTATAATTAAAATGCTCAATGTATTTATTAAAATATTTCAGAATTTTAGGACTCAGTCTAAAAATTTTCTATGCAGTCCTCCAAAAAGTCCTGTTTAGTCTCTCTAAAAATTGCTACGTAGTTCATTTTTGAATTTAAATTACTATAGCAGTTCCTTTTAATTACAGATTTAGTCCATTTTAAGAGGACAACTGCATAATTCTCTTGAAAAATGGGCTTGAGCCAATTATTGGGCTAGCCCAAAACATGGCTATTTAGTTGAAACCTATTATATTTGGACTACTATCAACTAGGTTTCAGTAACTATTTTGAGCTCTCTGTCAATTAGTTTTTTTTTTTTATTTAGAATTAGACTCCTAAATTGAGCAGTGGTGTTTTTCTGAGTCCACTATTGTATTTTCTCTTTTAGGTTATGTATCTTATTTTTATATTTATTTTCATTCAATTATATTTTAATTTTTATTTTACAATTTTGTATTCAAGATATGTCTTCTTTTGTGCCATAAATGAAATATATATATGTTTTAATTTTTGCACTTTTAATATTTTCTATCTTTTATCGAATTATTCACTACAAGTAGAGATAGAAACAAATAAAATATAAGTTATTTATCACATGAACAAAAATTAAGGATATAATTGTAAAAAGAATTTAAGCATCACGATAATCTATTATCTTCATAAACAAACTATTAATTAATTATGTTTTACTTATCTATTGGCGGGAACTCCGGACAAAATGGGTATCTACAATGTGCATGCGTCTACTTTGTTCAATTGCTATTTATCAAGGGACCATTAAAAGAGAGACAAATTTTTCTCAATTTTAAAATATGGAGTGTAATATTGCACTAGATAAAACATTAAGGGCACGGTTAAAAGAGAGACAAATTTTTCTCAATTTTAAAATATGGAGTGTAATATTGTACTAGATAAAACATTAAGGGCACGTTTGGTTCGTTGTATTGTATTAATCTGTACAGTATTAACGTGTACAGTATTAGACTGTATAGTATTAGTCTGTATTATAGTATACAGTGTTTGGTATAATATTGCATTAGCTTGTAATATTTTATACTGTGTTTGGTGCATAATGATATACTGTATTATTTTTAAATAAAATTAAAAAAAATGCAATTTTAAATTATTTTTAATATTACAAATTTAGACAAAAAAAATTGATTGTAAAATATAAATTTTCATATATACATCACATTTATTTAAAAGAAAGTGCATAAATTTTTTAAAACATGAATATATATTAGTAGATAAATTAACAGTCAAAAAAATAACTTAATTAATAGCATTTAATTACATAATTGAAATTTATTAACAAATGTGGTACAATTAATAATTTTATATATGATCCAATAACACATCAAAATAAATAAATTTCATCTTTATTATTTTAAACATAATCCAAAAAATCAATGAATACAAAAATTTCAAATATCTTTGTGAAACATGAAACCTAATTAAAAACATAACTAATGCATTTAAAATTCACTTAATCACCCTTTATTTGTGTAAGTAACCTCTGAACAAATATCTCCCTAATTTCAGGTTTTAGTGACCTGAATGATGCTACATGTTGAGATTTATCTACTATTACTTGAAAAACATCAAGATGATCCTCGGGAGAAAGACCCATTGCCTTCAGCTATTTAGAAATGTCAGAACGATCATCATTTGCTCTAACTAATCTTTCAGTGACTGTAGCAATTTGCTCAACACTTTCTTTGAACATTTCTCTAAATAATTCCATACTATTGGCATCAAATTCATCACCTACCTTGTTTTTCTTTCTCTTTCTTGTTCGAGATGTATTGGTAAATACGTTTGGAATTGACATTGGTGAAGTCTCATCAATATCAATCCCTTGCATAATATCCTCATTAATGTTATCTAAATTTTCATTTTCACGATGAACTGCAGTTGTCATATCAGCTGGTGTTTCTGCTCCTCTACTAGTTGCTCTTTCTTTTCCGAATATATTAGTAAGGCGATCAAATATAGGAAAGTGTTTTCCTCTCCATCCCACTGCATCAGTATTGTGCCACAACAATACAAAAATTATAGTAAGTTAAATTTAAGTTCCATGAAAAAACTAATTACTCGAAAGATTAAATTTTAAACCTGGATATAAGCTTGCCATGCCTCATCGCTGTCAATTTCAATACATTTGGTTATATCATTCTAAGCAAAACCACTCTTGTTCGTCATGTCATAGACTATTGCATAATTTTTTTTTCCATTTTCTCATCTTTGAATCTATGAGGATTAACTTTTAATCCACAATCTAGATGTAACTCTTGCATCTTTTTTTTCAATGGCTTTCATGGTTCCAGATCTGAAGGTACCATTTTCGCATTTACCACCATTAGCAACTATTTCTTCAAGAATTTTTAATAGTGACTCTTCTTCATTCTTATTCCATGTTCGTCTCATTCCTTTAGATTGAAAATTTTGTCCAATATCCATTCCTAAATAACAATTTTGAATATATGAAATATTCTTTATATATAATGCACTCACAAAGAGGACCAAAATAAAAATATTCCAATTTAAACACATAACAAATATTTAATTAAATAGAAACATAATCCATTTAATAAAAATACATAATCTAGTCATCAAAATTACAAAATGGTAAGTACATGGATCAATGTAAAAATTTTATGAAGCAACACTAATGCTATCTTCGTGCTCTCCACTCATTATACATCTCCATAGCTAAATTAGTCCTCCAGGCAGTCCATTGATCAGATGATTCAGCTGTGCTTAAGAATTTAATTTCTTGATTTTCTTCGTCAACATATAAATCTTGTATTGTTTGCTCTAATGGATCAACATTCATTTCACCTCTAATAAGATTATGTAGTAAACAACAAGCAGTAATGATACGACATTGTATCTTAATGGGACAAAAAGATTAACTTCTTAATATAGCCCATTGCATCTTAAGCAAGCCAAAACATCTTCTATTACGTTTCTAGCTGAGGCATGTCTCATATTAAAATATTTTTCATAATTAGCAGGTTGACTTCCTTCTCTCCACTCTGATAAATGATAACGGGCACCCCTATATGGTGCAAGAAATCCCTCCCCATTTGTGTACCCACCATCAACAAGATAATAGTTTCCTAAATAAAGAAAATATATATAATTATATAAAATTTCTTCTTAATATATTTTAAAGATAATTTAAATATAATTTTTTATTTACCTGTATGGACCTTAAATCCATTTTGTCTACTTAATGCATCTCGAAACACTCTAGAATCAGATGCAGATCCTTCCCAACCAGGTAAAATAAATATAAATCTCATATTACATGAACAAACACCAAGTACATTAGTTGCAATCTCTTCTTTTCTAGTACGATATCTTGGTTTGTCACTTTCATCCACACGAACCCTAATATAGGTCCCATCCAATGCTCCTAAACAATTCTACACTGTTTAAATAAAAAAATCAACAAATAAATGCCAACTATTAGTGATGATAAAAAAAAGTCTTGGACTATAAATTGAAGTATGTAATTAATTTTTGTTAACTAACCTTAAACCATTTCCACCTATCATCAGTATAATTGTCTTAGACAGGTTGTGGAACATGGAGCAAAATGCTTTGTAGTCGCAGAACTCCCTTTAAAATACAATTAAAATGTCTACTAATAGTTTCACCTGATCTCAAAAATCTAGAAATTTTTGTACGATTTTTCACGTGGTGAGCAAGAATATGTAAAAACATACATACTTGCTCCTCTAATTGTACTGGTCCATTATCTTTGATATTTCCATAAGTTCGAAGTAGCTCACATAATATTTGAAATGTTCTTCTATTCATTCTTAATTGATTGATACATTGCAAGTCATTATTCCCAATTATACTATTTACATAAGTAAGACGAACTTGATCCCTATCAATATTTCTATCTATAAGCATTTTCCTCCTTTTTAAAAGCTTTTTCCTCTTATTTTCCGTTTGAATTATCATCATCAATAGCAACCACATCATATGCAAATGCCATATCCTTATGATTATGTAGAACATAACATTTCTTTGATCCATATCTATTAAAAAAAATCAAAAATTGAGAAGCATTAGAACCAAATGAAGCTATTAAAAAAATAGAGAACAAATATTAATTAGAAAAAAAAAACAAAACAACTATTGTAGCTGAGGTTATAAGTTAAAAGTAAAAAGTGAAATATAAATTGAGAAAGAACAATGTGCTTATAAGAGTCAACACTTGTACATACTGTGCAAATCAGATCATCAAACTTAACAAATAGTTAATGTTTCAATTAGAGTGCAAAACAATTTCCTTTATTATGTCAAATAACTATTAGTTTTAAATGTCAAAATTGACGGATATAATTGAAATGTTAATGAAATACTAGAGTTTTAATAGTAATCACCCTTTTAAATTTTATTACATCAGAAGGTATTATTAATTATGTCCACTATATTAATTAATTTACACAAGAACCATTTGTTGTTCCTCAACTAGTGTATTACTAATTTTAATAATAATTAATAATTGTGTCCACTATATTATTAATTATGTCCACTATATTAATTAATTTATATCAGAAGTTATAAATTTTTAAGTTAACATACATCAATAAACATTATTATTATTTTTTTCCTACCAAGCATGTTTTTTGTACTTGCCTAATTATGGCTACAAGTAATTAAACAATATTTTCAAGTAAATTAACATTATTGTAGTATTGATTAGTATTTATAACTACTTAACTAAAAATTAAATATTTAGTTTAAAGGTCAACACTCAGATTAAAATTGCAGTAAGTCTAACCATTAAAAATTGATTGAGAAAGAGCAATGTGCTCATAAGAGTTTAATTAAGATGAGGCAAGCTTCAACTTAATAAATAGATAGATTATTTTCTTTTAATTAAGATGCCCAGACCATATGCATGGTTGGTTGTGTATCTAATTCTATAGATCTTGGAAATTGTCAGTGAATTATCAGCAACATGAACCAAAGAAACTCAGAAAAATTTTCAAGAAAGCTAAACATACTTCAGAACATCTTATCTGATTAAATAATTTAAGTTGTATGTTGCAAAGCTTGCACAGGAACATACGATCTACTTACACATAAATATTCCAATAATAACATATTCAAACATTCCAAGAATCAACAAAAATTAGCCTTTTCTTATAAAAGAAATACAAATAAAAAGCTAACCTGGCAGAAAATTAGAGAAGAATATCTGCAGTGAAACTGAAGTAGCAGAAAAATAATCGAATGATATGAAATAAGGGTTGTGTAATTGAATCTGCAAAGGCAAAATGTAAGAAGGTAAGCTGAAATTACCTTAATTATTTGAAGGTAATTAAGTGCTCTCTAATTATTTAAGTAATATGAATATCCTTCTGAAACTAATAAAATAATTTAAGTTGTATGTTGCAAAGGAACACATATGATCTGCTTCTACTTATACATAAATATTCCAATAATCAAATATTCAAACATAGCAAGAATAAACCGAAATCAACTTCTTTTTTTATAAAATAAAATTAAAAAGTTTACCTGGCACTGGAAGAAAATTAAATAAGAGGATCTGTAATGAAATTGAAGAAGCAGAAAAAAGAACCGGATGATATGAAAGAAAGGCTGTGTAATTAAATGTGCAAATGGAAAATGTAAGAAATTAAGCTAAAATTACCTTAATTCTCTGAAGGTAATTAAGTGCTATCTAATTATTTAAGTCAATTCTTTAAGTTTAAGTCACAATGCATGGCTCCTTGTATCGATGACACTCTAGTCAAAAAACTAAAACCCAGTTATATCACCACTTCATATTTCTTCAATCTTTAACTCTTCGCTCTCTAACAATCCACCATCTATTTCTTTAAGTTTGGTCTCCTATTAAAATTTACCAACTTATTGTTGCTTCAAAAGCCTTCATCCCAAATCAAGACATATAACTTCACTTCTTCTGTGTTGAAAAGTAGCTAAAGTAAATGACCTTAAAAGACAGAGGTACATTTTGATCAAGGATTGGCCTTTTGGGTTCAAACAAGTAATTCCAACTCATATCCCAACAAATGGCAAGGTATACGCCTAATACTTTGATCCTAAAGCACATGGTTCAAAATATGTAATCAAGAAAAGGAATAGTTGGAATCTATAATTGTCAACAACAAATGGGATAAGGAAAATTACTTCCAATAGCAATCTAGAATTCACAAGAATATATCATAATTTACTTATGAAATAACCAAAATTGATAGATTGAAAAGATAAGCTAACAACAACCAGTAAAAAGTATTCATACCAAATTACACAGATCACAACTACATGGAAGAAGGAAAAGAGGCAAAACAAATTATAAGGACTATATGATACAATTAGCAAATCTAGATAAATAAAAACTCAAGTGAGAATCAAATTCAGCAGGAATTCAAAAAGAAAGAACATGAGCAGTGATAAGATAGAACAGGACAATCAGAATTAAGAACTAAAAATAGTAGCTAAACAATCAAAGAAGTAGGAAATCCTTACTGGGTTTTGCAATTGATCAAAAACCCACATGAAACCCCATGAAAAATCTAAAGTTTGTGGTTGAATCTCTTAGCGCATCAATCAATAAAAAGAAATTTTTAGGTTTTTTTGGGTTTTCTCGATTTTGTTCGCAGAGAGAGAAAGAGAAATAAAATCAATTATTTGAATTGAAAAGCTCAGATTATCATATATTTTAATTTACCACCCCATTCTGCCAATTAAAGAAAACTCATTAGAAAATGAGAGGAAATAAAAGAGATGAGGAAAGTATCTAAATTTTGCTGGATGGCGGAGAGATTGATGGCCAGCGACGATGGACGACGGAGAGGGAGAGCAGCGACTATCTGAGTGACAAAAAACGTCACAGAGATGAACTGGACGGATAGAGAGAATCACGATAGGATTAAGTGAAATTAGATCTGAGATTCTGTTGAAAATGAGAGCGGTGCCAAAAGCAAAAGTCGTGCCGAAGAGGGAGGTAGTACCGAAGGTGACTGACGCCGGAGACAATCACTGTATTTTAGTTTAATACGTGATTATGTATTAAATAAACCCAAGGGGAAGGGATCTATTATTATCTCCTGAATAGATGGGATAAAAATTAAATTATGTATTATATAATACACGTATTACTATCTAAAATAAATTAGCCAAAAACCTTACCTGGTATTATTTTATGCTATCCCGTATACTATACGGGAAAGCAAACGCGCCCTAAAAGTAAAATTGTTGTTTTTATCAAATATTAAAGTAAAGTTGCACCTTACACTACAAAAAAAATCCATTTAGCGATAACAAATTTAATCGCTATTTATGAAATTTCCATCGCTAATTAAATATGGCAACCGGATGACGATTTGTCGCAAATATCGCTGTCGCAAGCGTTTTAGCGACTAAAGTAGAAAATAGCTGCTATTTTTTAGCAACTGAATTTTGTCGCTAAAAATAAAAATATTAGTCGCTAATTAACCACTGAATTGGTCGCTTAATATGTTATAAATTAATTTGCGATAGCCATTTTAGTCGCTAAATTCCGTCGCAATTGAAATGTAAATTATGCGAAAGACAGTTGCCTTAAAGTTTTTGTCGTTAAAAATTAGCGACTAATAGGTTTCTGTCGCTAATTGGTCGTAATATTATTTTTATTTTTAGCGATGAAAATTTATGTCACTAATCCGTCGCTAAATTTTTGAAATTATTTTTTTATTTATTATTTTATTTCCATCTCATTAAATAATAAAATAATTTATTATGTACACTACATTGAAAGATGAACATACATATGAATATAAATATAAATTATAATCAAATTTATAAACATATAATCTAAAACATATATAATTAATATTATTACATATATAGTGTATATATAATTAAAATACATGAAAAGTAAATAAGTTTATCATCCCACAGAATATCTTCCTAAATAATAAATGGCTTTGCCCCTGCTTATATTTCTTAAATAAAAAAGTGATGGGAAAATTATATAACAAACATATAATTTAATATGGAGGTAACATTAAATAATTGTACCTATTTCTTGTAGCACAGAAACACATTGCGGAAGCGTCTACAAGGATCCCGTTTGTTTTTGGTCGTCTACAAGGATCCCGTTTGTTTTTGGTCACTGGCCTGACTTTTATTCACATGCAAGATAATAGCAGTTATTTCACAACCTAAAAGATTAAAACAAAAAACTATAAGTGGGAATGAGTAGACTTGCGGTATATACGTTTTCTCGTTACCAAATACTGAGATCTCCCATCAATTTATATAGATTCTAAAAACTAGAGACCTATCTTTAGTTTAACTCGGACTCTTTCTCAGATAGGATTTGGTAATCTTAATCAGATTGAATTACTTAATTCTATCTGGATTGAAACTTAATTCATAATAGAGTCATGGACATATTTTAACTCTATCATCTCCCAATCGCACATGACGGAATGAATTTCAGTCTTAATCTTCAGTTATACTGGCAGATAGATTGTGTAACCAGCATATCTCAAGAGTACTAGTGCTATACACCTGTTAGGAATATACATCTCGAAAAATGAGATCCTCCTTTTCACGTACGCTTCCCTAGGTGGCCTTCTCACATTCACTGTTTTAACTTATGATCTCATAAAATAATTTTCATGTTCACTATTATGTTTCTACTTATAGAAACTATAATAGGCTAGCCAACGAACCACGAAATTTTATGAAAATGATCAAAAGGCTATCTTCCCCTCTTACTGTATGTCATCCATCAATATTCAACTCGCTTTTCTAGTTAGATCCGCCAGACCCAAATTTTTCCCGGATCTCTTGAAAACTAACTAAGCTAGCCACATTGAACCATATTTCAAGGATAAGTTAAGGGTTCTAAGGGTCAAAATATAAATAGGATCTCACAATAGGAAAAATTGAGATCAATAATATTATTAAATTTCCATCCCTTTGGTCACTTAAGCACACACGATATAAAACATGTGTTATGGTATTCTTTCCTTCCCTTAAAGGAGCGCATGTCTCACATTTCAATAATGTGTATATTAAACACCATACAGAAGCGTAAGGTTGCGACGCACCGAAACACCCAACTTTAGTCCGCCTACTTAAGGACTACTTCTGACTTTTTAGATAGAACATGATAGTTACGTTTAACTTACCATCGAATTCCATACAATCCTTATTCAGTTCTCAATCCAAAGCATACAATCTTATGTATGTCTTTATCTCACACCTTAACAAGACTAATCTTGTAATTTCTGCAAGACGACACTTTTATTTTGAACAGGCTCTTAAACATTCTCATATGTTCAAAAATTGTCTCATCTTAGTTTTTGCCAACTCATTGACAAAACTAAGGTAAATACCCTTGTGAGTGAGCTACTTCTCTATCCGATATGCTCAATGTCATACAAACAATAGTAAATGTTTACGCATAAACATTCACACTCATGTATTGCCAACAATGAACTTTGATTATTATTCACAAATAATAACATTAAGGGATTAATTAAAATATAACAGTACCAACTAAATTCTATGCCAACCTCGAGATCTAATGTGTTTCTCAAAACACATCTCTCGTTACAAGTTTACTCAACGAATTTGCATGCGTAGAAATGTACTGTAAGTTCACTTTTCCTCGTGCAATAATATCTCTCATGTATTGATACTTAATGTCGATATCCTTAACTTTACTATAAGCTACCAACGAATAATTGTCACTATAGACTGTCACCGGTACCTCTGAGGTAGTTACTTTTCAATGGCTCAAAAACCATTTCAGCCAAACTGTCTCTTATACCGCTTTTGAGGAAGTGACAAATTCAACTTTCATTATTGATAGGGCTACACAAGTTTAATTCTTATTACTCTACGAGATGGCACTCTTTCCAAACAAGAATATGAAACCTGAAGTAGATTTCCTGTCATCCACATCTTTAGCCCAATCAACGTTTCTGTATTCTCTCAATGCATATCATTTTCTTGATAATAGAGAGAATAGTCTGCAGTAACTTTAAGGTGTATAAGTATCCTTTTAATTGCTTCCAATGTGCTTTGCCTGGATTAGATTGATATCTATTTTGCATACCCACTGTATAGCATATATTATGTCTTGTACACAATATTTTGCATACATAAGACTATCAACGGCACTGGTGTAACACCCCCTACGTCCCGTTGGAAGGACGCCAGAGAGCGCTACCAACGCTCACTCACAAATATACATTCATACATAATCATACATGCATAAATGCGGGATAATTAAAAACTTACCTTGCGGTAAAAGCTGATCATGCATTAACTCACACACTCGCAAGCACCAAGTGGAAGCATAAGCACATGCACACATACATACACTCTTTCGATCAGCGGAAGCATAAAACAGACGACGTAACTGATGAATAACTTAACACATACTTACAACAACATTTCATCATCCGAATATTACAGTAAGGCCCTTACATATAACACATTTACAAAAGGTTACAGAATATACAACCCAAATTACTGAAGCTAAAAACAGAAACAATAACTCCTAACTCCTATATGGCCGACCCTGCAGATGCGCGACTCGAACCGAACCAAACCTGCCACCTGCAAGGGAAAAGAACCTGTGCTAAGCGATAACGCTTAGTGGGAAAACACACAAGAAAATATGGGCAGCCATTCACAATGGTCGCCAAGGCATAACACAAGAAAAAAGCATAGGCGGACATTCATAACACATATGATATTATACTTGCATATAGAAGCCGGGCGTTTAGAGGATCATATCCACATTCATACTGAATCATTCAATAGTCAATGTGCATTTCCACGCAAACTAGTTCACATGTTAATCCATAATAGTTAACAGTATAAAATCACATTAGTATACATACTAATTCACATGCTTATAACCACAATTGATTATATTCAAACACAGTCACAATACGGTATATATATGAATAACCGCACATAATAGGCATGTTTGAGTCACATTTAACCCCTTTTAGAGATTCATAATCACATTCGAATTCATAACTGATTCGCATGACTAAAATCTTACACATTCGGATATTATATTCTCATATTCATATCAGACAAAGCAAACCAAAATACCTGCTGACTCAAAATAGCGGATAACGAGTATACGGGCAGTACCTTACGGGTACAAATTGGCCACAGGGTACCTTACGGGTACGAATCGAAAAATATCACTTTCCACATTCGAAAACATTTTAACGAAAGGGGATCTTAAACAAGATCCATTCACACTAAAGGGTTCGCGAGGAACCAAACAGGGACCTGATCAGGGTCCAAACGTTCAAAGGGCTGCAGCTAAAAGACTCTATTAGGCATGCCTAACTATCCACTAGACTGACTCTCGCAGATCTTGCATCATTCAAATCATGTGTCAAATCAGACAGTATATAAATGTCGTCATACTTATTCCAGAGTATAGTAGACATATAAAGAAATTCATAATATCAGCCATGCATCATACCATTCGTATAACAAAGCATACAATATAATTCCATCAACATGCTTTAGCACTATTCAATATTCTAAAATTTATCAGAGTCAAATATGGAAACATTATCAGGCCAATCACAAACTTAACATTCAAACTTTACTTTTAACGGTTAACCACTCTTTACAAAAATAGGGTAGGTCACGGTCACAACCAGATTGGTTGTTACCGTGACATACCAAAACTCTCGGCAGAATGCAATTTTGGGGTACCTCACGGTGGTAACCCATTAGGTTGTCACCGTGACATACCCACTGCCCAGAACAAAATGTTATTCCACACACACTTTATCATATCATTCATACCAACTATTTGAAGATTTATATAAATACTTACTTACCCGATTTGCCGCATTATGGGTCTCCATTAAAAAGAGGAATTCATAAGCTAAAAGCATTAAAGTACATTTACCATTATCATAATATGTAATCACTCAAATATCCACATGAACCATAATAGCATCATAGATATCTTGCATACTAATACATTCTAATAACATTTATTATCAATGCATACATCATATAATATTGTTAGGCAATTACTTCAATCACACATTCACTACTCATATCCCATATACATGTATATTTCATTAAGCAAACTCATTTCATGTGATGTCTTTCATGTGTATATAACTTAGATCTTACTTGCTACCTAAGCATACTTGTTCATATCATACTCGTTTATATAGATTGAAGTATTATAATGCTCAATAATGTCATTAAACTTGACTTGATTCTAATACATACAATTACACATCATTACTTCATTAGTTTGCTATTAATCTTAATCCTATTCATGTTTATTTTTCATGTGATAATTATTCTTATACTCATTTAATAGTTCTAAACATACATCGGATAGATCCTAGAAAGTTCTGATGCAATAACGGTTCAATTCGGGAAGAAAAATACCTAAAATGGTCAAGACAAAAGGGGTCACGGTGGTAATGAATTTGGTTACCACCGTGAGGTCCAAAATAAGCATTCTGCCTAGGATTTTCATATGTTATGGTGGTAATGAATTTGGTTACCACCGTGACCTACCAAAAATTTGCAAAACATAAGTTAGAATTCAGAACTGCTTCGCAACTCCTTTTTGTTCAGCCTAAACGGGCATCTAAAAGACATTTTTAGACAAAACTTCCTTCTTAACATTTGTTCCCTAAGATGTTAAATTTTGAATTCAACAAATTTCAGATTAACTGGACATCTATAACTTCATATATGATCTAAACAACCTATAGTGCTCCCCTGAACCCGGCCAGAAAAGATAGCTCTACTTCAAGACTACTTTTGGGACACTTAGAGTTAAAATTAGCTCAAACTTATTTCTAACACATTTGTAGGAATATATCTTAGCTTTCCAACGGCACTAGTTTCATACCATTTGGAGTTCTATAACTCCCAATACAGCTTAATAACCGAAGAAAGGTCAAGTGCATTCTAACCCAGTTTTTCACCCAAAATCCTATTCACATGCACAAATGAACAATTTAAACTAACACTCACTACCATCATCATATATCATCAACAACACATTCAAGAAACTTATATCACACTTAAATATACTAAAATTCACATATAAAATAGAGTTTCCCAAACACACACTCAAAATCACAGCTCTCAAACCTGGATAACATGCAGCTTCAATCTTCTCTTTACAAGCCCACCTTTTCTTTCCCTTCACTCCTCCTTCTCTCCTCCGATTCTTGCACAAGAACCAGCCAAAACCACAAAATCAACCATGAAAAACCCCATCCAAAACCCAGAAAATCACACCCAGAAAACAGAGAAAAGATGAAGGAGAAAACCCAAGCAACTCAAGCACTTACCTTACCAATTCCAGCTCCAACTCAGAAATTCAACTTCAATCCTTGAGAATCCACTTTAAGCACACGCTCAAGAGAGTAGAAAGAGCAAAGAAATGAAAAGAAAGAAAAGGAGGGGAGGAAACGTGAGGGAGAAGCAGAAATCTGCCTTTTTGCTTCTCTCTCTCCCTCTTTTCTTTACATTAATTGCTTCCATCTACCCCATCCATGTGGCAAGCTACTAATGGACCCAACATTCCACTTATTGACTTTCATACTCCAATATACCATACACTACTCACACACTAAATGATCCCTTAAATCAATGCTTTGAAATATTTGGTACCAAAACACAACACACACCAAATAATTGCTCAAAAACACTTTACATCATTGAGTATAATGCACACACTTCACTAGATAATTGCCTTACATTCTTGTTACCAAACAACACACACTAGATAAAACCACCACAAATACCCTACATCCATACACCACATGCACACCAAATAATTTCCCACACTAACTTATTTAATAATTACATTGCAATTAAGTCATTATTATCCAATCTTCCTCATGCATAAATTACCGAAATACCCTTAAATCCCCAACTTGGCATGCAAATTCCAACCAGGCCTGTTTCGGGTTATGACAACTGGTATATAGAACGTTCCTCATACGTTCATATTTTTCGGCATCCTAGGACACACAACTTTGCTAAAAAACTGATTCTTAGCAATGGGGTAATATATGAGTTTGCAGTTTTGCATATTAAATCGTTCAAGTTCTTTGCTGATATATTTTTCATAAGAAAGAAGACAACAACCTTCTCAAACAATCTCTTGAAATCTTAACTTCAAGAATATAATATGCTTGACCCATATTATTTATCTCAAAGTTGGACGATAACCAATCTTTGATTTCATTTACCTACCATTTGTCATTTTCAGCTTTAACTATGTCGCCTACATACAATGCCAAAATGACAAAATTCACTTTCAGATCTTTTAATAAACACAATAATCTTCATCAATCATGTTGAACACATTCGACATGATTATATGATGAAGTCTCAAGTACCATTATGTTGAAGACTATTTAAGGCCATAGATTAAACTCATCAATCAACAAACCTTATGTTTACTGCCTTTTTCGATGAAACCTTTAGGTTGTTCCATCCATTTCTCCATTGATAAAAGAAGTCTTCCCCATCCATTTGATGAAGTTCTAGGTCCAAACTCGCCATTATGGCCAGAATCAACCCTGTGGATGTAAATCTTACAGCAGATGAGAAAGTCTTCTCATAATCAATCTTTTCTTGTCGTGTAAATCCCTTATCGATTAGCCGAGTCTTGTATCTTTTGATACTTCTTTCAGCCTTTCGCTTTACTTTGAGAATCCATTTATTCTCAATTTGTGTCCTTCCAGCAGATCAATTAGTTCTCAAACATAATTTGATCTCATGGATGCCATTTTTTCTTCCATTGCTTTAATATATTTTTCCTTAGATGAGCATGAAAAATCCTTTTGAATATTTTTATGCTCTTTCTTGTCTTGTGGGGTAACCAAAAAGGCTTCATTCAATAATTCGATTTTAAATCGTCAGCATGTAACACTTATCCTTTTAGATTTTTTTTTTGCAGTTTTGAATTTTGATAAACATGTCTCAAATATTCATCGTGATTCACAATGCTCCCACTGGGACCATGTTCCATACTCCCACTGGAGTCGGGAATACTATTTTCTTTACTCCCACTGGAGTCAAGAATACTCCCACTCGAATCAGGTCTCGAACATCCGGATCATTTGGAGGACGAGTCTTAACCTTCTTCCTCTAAATCCCTCCAGCTCGGATGAATCCTGATGATTCCTCTTCCTGAAATTAATAGAAAGTGAAATCTTAATTCACTTCGCTCAACTTGAAAAATTTATTCTCTAAGAATATGACAACTCGTGATCTGAATTCTGTCATAGTACCATTTTCTTGCTCACCCACAAAAATGTATCCTTTTAATACTTCAAAATATTTCATATAGATACTTTTTTTACCTCTTAGTCTCAAATTTACCAAATTGAGGTATCATGGACGTAAGCATTATAAACCAAAGATT
This sequence comes from Excoecaria cochinchinensis, assembly GCA_947683425.1. NCBI lineage: Eukaryota > Viridiplantae > Streptophyta > Magnoliopsida > Malpighiales > Euphorbiaceae > Excoecaria > Excoecaria cochinchinensis. Next base: position 6,996,844 of record CANTUQ010000208.1, read on the forward strand.
GTAAATGGCTTAGGTTAGCTTGTTAACCAGTCTACAACTCATAAGTTATGGTAATGACAGATTTGGAGGGCACACAGTTCAGAACATATGTAGTAGTCAATAAAGCATCTCCCCAATTGAAGATATGCTAATCTGCCTTTGCCGTCGTAGATCTAACCATATTTAGGAGAGTCTTATTTCTCATTTCCTCAACACCATTTTGTTGTGGATTTCTAGGAATAAACAACTGATGTTCAATCCTTTTTCATCATATAAAGCTTTAAATTTTTCTGTAAGGTATCACAGACCTCTGTCAGTTCTTAAAGTTTTAATCTTTTTGTCTAATTGATTCTCAACTAAACTCATATAAGTCTTAAAGAAACTCAATACTTCTGACTTGTGAGAAATCTAATAGACATGACCATACCCAGTACAATTATTTATAAATGTGATGACATAGTAGGCCCCATGCCTTACCCTCACATTCATTTAACCACATACGTTAGAATGAACTAACTGTAATGGAAATTTGGCTCTAGTACCTTTTTTGAATGATTTTCTATCTAATTTTTCCTTTTAGGCAATGCTTACACGTATGCAATTCAATCTCATTTGAATCACCTATTAAACCTATTTTGACTAACCGACTCATTTGGTCTTGTCTAATATGGTTTAATTTAGCATGACATAATTTCACATTGTTCTCATAACTATGTGAAAAATAAAAAATTAAAGGAAAAAATAGTTTTACTCAGAATAATGTATCTTTTTAGACACAATGCAGTCTCTTACATAGTGTCAATTATGTAGGCAATTGAAATATTTCACTCTTCAAAATTTTACCTCCTTTTTGCCTTTAGACCTTTTGTGATTCTGTTCCTTTTGCTTTTCAGGTTCTCGAGCCTTTTCCTTATCCCTATTGTTGAAGCTTTTCTTTTATTGTTCTAATGAGAACTCATTCTATTAGAACGGGACTGTGCCATATGCACGATGGCATTGATCTTAATCGCTGCTAGACGGTCCCTTTTAAACTCCAAATGACAAGTGACATCCTCAAATGTCTTTATACTTATCCATATGAGTTAGTTGCATCTTCATATGCTCCCAACTCTTGGGTAAGGAACGAATAACAGTCTGGACTTGTTACTCGTCAGTCAACTTATGACTTAGTTCATTAAAGTCACTTATTCTTTTCCATCTCTTTTACATATTTCCGCATCGAATAATCAAACTTTTTTTGATATGTATCAAATTTAATCATTGATGATCAAAACTTAGTAAGAGACACACCTCTGAACTTTTTTTACAAAGCGATCCATAAATATATTGCATTTTGATACTTGCAAAATGGATAAGTGATAACATCATCCATTGCACTTAGCAAGATGATGCGAGCAGTGGAATTCTACTTTTTCCATGCCACACAGGCATCTTAGTCCTGCTTATACTGGGCTATAGTGTCATCCTTAGGTTCAGCCATAACCGAACTTGAGGGTTCAAGAGCCTCTTGCTCTTTAAGCATATATTGGATCTTTATATTCCATATTTCATAATTGTCACCATTTAGCTTTATATCTTTACTAAGTTCAGTGACAATTAACTTGGAAGCAGTATCCATTAAAATCCTCTGATCTCAAATGGAATAATATTGCACATATTTAAGGGAGATAAGGCAACACATGCAATTTACTACGCATCAGAAATAATGACCTAATAAAATTTCCTATTAGGCTCAAATTCGAAAAGACTACTTATAGTATCCAATTACCCTCTAAGTTTTAATATCCAATCTTACAGGTTAAAATTTCATGCAAAATAAATCTGAATTATTTGATTATTAAGTTCTCAAACTTATGAGGTGATTTTTATTAAGACTTTACTTAATAAACATGCAATCATTTTACTCATAAAATATTGCAACGCAATTAACAATTAAAATAAACATATTTATTATAAAGTTAAATGCCAAGAATAATAAATAAACACATTTATTTAACCAACAAAAAAATCCAATAATCCCAAAAATAAGACACTCATGTCAAATATCAATAGAAAATATAAATCCTATTTAATAAAAATAAACGCCAACTCAAATTGACACTTATGTCAACTATTGTAAAAGTCCAGATTTCATAAAATCTTTCTTGATATTAGGATTATTTCTTTGACCGACTTCATCAATTCATCACACAACTCATAAGTCCATTGATTAAGCCATGGACGATGCACACTCCATCCATTTCTCAATACCATCACAAATTTTTAGTGTTGCTTCTAAACACTTTCGTTTTTGGCAACTCAAACCAAAGTTCAATTTTCATACTCAGACCACCAATCCAAATGCATTCTTTCATTTGTTCTCACACATGTATATTATGATGCACTATTGCATCAATATCATCAGCTCAAATCTTCCTTCGCGTTCTCATGTTGCTTATTAATTGCACTCTTGCATTTCTCAAAGCAACCTATGCGTAATTTAAGGAAGATCTAGTGTTCTTGTTTAACACTTCTGTAACATATTACAGGAAAAATTTATACATTCATGTATAAATACACATAATTGAAATACATTTCAATCAATAAGTAAGAACAGAACCTCAAAATTTTTTCAAAATAATTTTAAAAATATCGGACGGCAGAAAACACATTTTCTACATCTTTTAATAATATTTTTAATAATTTTAAAAATAAAAATTTATTTTATAGTCATCAAAAAATTTGAAAAAATGACCAAAAAATCAGAAATAATTTAAAAGAAATTATTTGGTAGAAAACAGAGCTGAAACGGTGGTCGAAAACAACCACACGCGCCAATACGCATTGGTTGGGGGAGAGTAGACATGCCTCACGCGCATCACGTACCCACACGTGCTTCTCCCCAGTTCTGCCACATGGCAACACCACACAGTGCCACGTGTAGCCACGTCATCCATGCATGCCACGTGTCATTACCCTATTGGTCCACCTGTCATACACGTGGCGTCAGGTGACACATCACCATGACACCATTTAGACATGTGGCGGTGTCCCATTCAGCCACGTGTCAGTGATGTCACGTCATCATTGACACGTGACATGACACATGGTAGGACCTAAGGTGTCCACGTGTGACTCCCTAGTTTAGCCACGTGGCAACCCCTTTATACTCCACGTGGCATGGCCTCTACCTTCCACATAGAATTCAGCCATTTGGTCACGTGTCAACAGTGACGCATCACTGCTGACACGTGGCGTCGCGCGTGTGAGCCACTGCCCACGCGTACACGCCAAGCGTCTGTCACACGCGCCTTCTCCCTAGCAAATTCAAGCGCTCCAGTTTCGGTTGGTGGGGGGTTTTCGGGGTCTCTGAATCTAATTGTGAGGTCAAAAATAAAAAATCTCGACTTCTGGTTTTGCGTTTTGAACACTCATGCTCGTCCCCTTGAATCGCAATGTATGCATACATAATTTTCGAGCTGCAATATATACACATATTTTTCACCAAAAATTTAATTTTTGTTGTATTTAATGCATCGCAGATCTAATAATTTTACACATAAAATTTTAGATTTATTTAGCCACATGCCAGGATGCAAAAACAATGGCTCTGATACCAATGATGAAAAAATTATATAACAAAAATATAATTTGATATGGAGATAACATTAAATAATGGTATCTACCTCTTGTAGCGCAGAAACACATTGTGAAAGAATCTACAAGGATCCCATTTATTTTTAGTCACTGGCTTAGCTTTTATCCACATGCGAGATAACAACAACTATTCCACAACCTAAAAACTCCTGAAAGATTAAGACAAAAAACTGTGAGTGGGAACGAGCAGCCTTGCGGCATATACGTTTTCTCATTACCAAATACTAAGATCTCCCATCTATTTATAAAGATCCTAAAGGCTAGAGACTTATCTCTAGTTTAATTTAGACTTTTTCTGAGATAGAATTTGGTAATTTTAATCATAATTAATTACTTAATTCTATCTGAATTGGAACTTAATCCATAATAGAGTTATGGGCATATCCTAACTCTATCATAAAAGTTTTAAGATTCAGTAAAAAAATAAAATAAAATTATTGTAAGCTAAAATTCTATGAAACCACAGCTGGAGTCTGGAGCCTATTTCTCTCCTATTTCCTACACAAATGAGAGGGAGAAGCAAGAAAAAATTGAGCTACTGACAAGCATGAGAAAAGTCAGAAGTCTCTTTGTAAAAACAATTTAAAAAAAATGAAAAAGAAAGAAAGAAAGAAATTAGCAGTCATTTCATAATGTAACTTCACATGTTACAATCATGATTTTTTTAAGATGAAATATCATTCAAAGCCTATCTATGCATTTTTTAGCATATCAAATATCAAGTGTATATCTTGATATAAAAATCATACTTGACAATTGTCAGACCTAATACCACTGATGCCCTGAGATCCTTTACAAGGGAGGATTAACCGTACAACATCCCCTTTTAAGAGATTATATGAGTAAGATAATGAGGGAGAAAAGTAATTCACAAAATAAGTTAACCAATAGTGAAACAATATATATATTCACACGCACACGTACACAGGCACACTCTCCATTCTCTTACACATTCTAAACTCGTCATTACTATTGTGAATCTAAATGGTTTAACACACTGTTAAAGAACCAATAAACCAAACATCTTAAAACAACTGCACAAAACCTATCTATGAGAAAAATATATATATTTAAGCAAAAAAAAGAAGTGCAAATATCATTTAAATATTCATAAAAAATAGTTAATGATAGATAAGGGAAAGGCTCAAACTCACAAAAATTTATCTTTCAACATATATACTTACCACTGGGAGCAACACTAAAGGAATTCCGCTCTGGAAGCTTCTGAAGCTCTACTTGTATAACCAATTGAAAACTATAGATTCTTTTGGTTGACTTTATAAAGAAAATCAAATGCAAGAACTCTTACTATGCTCCAGAGAACAGATAAATAATGCAGTTTAATGCTTAGTCCTACAAACTTGCAGCAATACAAAATTTAATAGAAAATAAATATGTGACAATAATTAAGAAACAATAATCAAAAAACAATTGAAAAAGCCTAGATTCTCAGAAGCATACGTCAAAAGACTGTACAATTTTCACTTCTACCCAACTAAATACATCCATTTATTTCTAACTTAAAACTACTTTAATATCTAAACTCGATGTAATTCATCAAAATAGTCACACAAATATCCATATTTCTTGTCCCATAAATTTCAATTAACCATTTACCCAAATTGAATCTCTTTTAAATCATTGAGGCTAAACCAATTTCATTTTTTTTTTTAATTTTAGTTTCATGCTCTATTAATTACTCATAACATAAAGCTAATTGTCCAAGTTTCTCAATTACATCATATAATGTACTACCAAATTCTATTAATCTAATTTGGTTCAAATGTATGCCACCATTTTAATCCCATTTTGTAAGGATAGGTAAACAATTGTAATTAAAATAATTTATATAATTTAGCTAGAATTACTAACTCAAAACATTCCAGCAATATTTACATTATTAAAGCTAAACATATTCATGATGACATATAATTCAATTATTGTAGCCATATTATTGAATTATAATATTCTCACATTTTACACCAACATCTATATTTTGTCACCCATCTCAAATGACAATCATACCTAAATTCCTTAATTGAACTATTAACTAACTTAAAGAAAATTCAATTTAAGTATCAAATTACTTAATTGAATGTTCAAAGTCCTTTAATCACCGTCTAATTACTATTATTTTATTTTAGAACTAACTTTCATGAATTCTTTAACTTACACATGATCTATACTTTATATTTCCTGCTTAACTAAACATAATTTAACATGCTTTTCCTTGTAATAATATTCTTGAATATTAAACTGAATATCACAAAAACTCTCCAACTTAATTTATAAATGTGCCAATGCAAGTATACATGTCATTTCAAAACCATATATTTCAATATAAGATTTGTGAAGTTACCATGGTGAAGTAGGCTGTTCGTTGGAACTCCATTGTTGCATTTGAATTGGAGTAATTAAGGGACTGCTCAACATCTCCCATATCTGTCTCTTGGTTCTCTAGCAAAGTCACAGCTTCTTTCCTGAGAATTGAGATAATGAACATAACAATCAACTAAGGAAAATCATGCCATTTGTACAAGTGCTAAAGTAGGCTGAGATAAATTAGTATTAGATAAGGTATTATCATAAGAGAAATTATGACAGACTTGGCCTGCGATTTCCCTTTAGGAAGGACGGTGGGATCTGGAGCTGACTTTACTTTCCATGCTTGGTTTATTTTCACCTGATAAACAACAAATTAAATCAACTAAAGCCAAATAATTTGAAATGAATTCTGAAAAGGAAATATGAAAGATAAGAAAAATAGAGAATGGATTTTGTTCTTCAAAGTACCATCAAACGGGGCACATCGTCTGCAAAGAATAACGACTCCACCTGAAAATCAAATGCTCAAAATATAAATGGGTTGAAGAGAACTATGTCAAAAGAAAAATCGCGAGTGGTGAAATATCCATGAGAATTCTGGAAAGCCTTAGTGCCATTTGTACAAAGGGATTCAAAATCTCTTCACTGTAACCAAGAACATAAACATTTAGCTCATTGAGATATAATGTCAAAAATTCAAACAGAATTTTAAAAGAAGAGTAGAAAATAGCGAAAAGAGTAATTAGTAGATTTTGATGATATTTAGCTTGTCTAGCTTCTTTCACACGTAACGAAGAAAATCGAAAAAAAGTAAAAAAATGAAACTAGGGGGCGAGCGACGGCTGGGGCCACATGGGGTGGGCTGCAAGCTGCTGGTGGATCTGCAATGGTAGGTGGGACGCGCAGCGGCGGGGGCTGGGGGACGCACCGGATCTGTAGATCCAGGCCGAGAGAGAGGGGGAGGAAGGGAGGGAGGGAGAGAAAAGCGAAGGGCGTGCAAGGGAGGGGGCGATGCCGGGAGGAGGCGAGCGGTGGAAGTGGGCGACCGGAGAGAAAGGGCTACAGCGGGGCAAATCCACTCGAGAGAGAGGGGGAGGGAAGGAGGAACGGAGTCGATCGAGAGAGAGAGAGAGAGAGATGGGGAAAAGGGGACTGATCTGGGGATTCTAATTGATATAGTGTTAATTAAATATATTTAATTTTGTAGATTTCAAACAAAATTTTGTGTCATTTGGATCAAAATTGGCTTTTGGTAAATTTTTAACATATCGAATTACTATTTATAGCACCGAAAATTTTCAAAAAAATCTTAATTTTTCAAAAAATAACAAAATTAATCTATAATTTAATTAATTAATTTGTATAATTATTTATTTATCGGCGCGTTGCAATATATAAATATATATATATATATATTAATTTATGTATTTTAATTTAATTATTTAGTCAAAATTATTAATTCATAACCCAAAAATAATATCAACAAATATTTCTTAATAAATTTTTTTATTATTATTAATTTCAATTCACCTATCTAATATTTTCATTAAAGTTTTAAATAATTGAATAATAAAAAAATTATTTTAGACAAATTAAAATTCATGTGTAAATCAAAAATGTTAAAAATAATTAAAAACTATAAGTATAACTTTAATTTCTGGAAATTATTTTTATATTTAAAAAATTTGAAATTTTTTTTGCGATTGAAATGTCAGTCGCTATTCCGTCGCTAATTCAAATGTGTTTGACAACAACACGTTTAGTTACTAAATCCGTCACAAATAAAATTGTCTCCAAATTTAGCGACTGATATTGCCGTTACTATTTTAGCGACGGATTATTTAGTCGCTAAATTAGTCGCAAAAATTAGCAACGGATTATTTAGTCGCTAAATTTGTCGTAAAAATTAGCGACGGATTATTTAGTCGTTAAATTAGTCGCAAAAAAAAAGCGCGATAAATTGCCGCCAAAATTTAAAGACTGTTTCTTTTTTTCCATCGCTAAATTAGTCGCAAAAAATAAAAAATAAATTTTCACGACTAATTCTTAAAATGGTCGCTAATCAGTCGCTAATTAGCGACGAAAATAGTGCAGTCGCTAATTTGCTGTTTTTTTGTAGTGTTAAGTAATTAGAGATCTTATTGTGCAATTTTTCTAAATAGGAAATAAAAATAATTTTTTATTTTTTAATTTTTTAAATTTTAAGGACTTGGAAAATAATAAGTTTAAATGTTTCTAAAATTCTCTTATACAATTAAATAAATAGCAATTTTCTAAAAATCTCAGTTGGAAAGCTTGCTTGTTCAACAATTTTCTAACAATGTTAGTTGGAAAACTCGCTTGTTTTCCAATCCTCTCACTTCGAATCTAACCAGCCACTTCTAATTTATCGGTTTCCCCCAAAAAAAAAAAAAAAAAAAAAGAAAAAGAATACCATCTTTTTCATTCTCGCTCTTCAATCTGATCCAAGACAGTCATCAACGACCGGCAATTCCTAGCCCACTGCAGCTCCCTTGACTAGCTGGCAGCTGCCACCGTTTCTCTCTCTCTCTCTCTCTCTTTTGGTCACTCTTTCTCTCTTGGTGTCTTCTCTTTGTGTTCCTCGTTCGCTTTCAACACGTTCTAGACAATGTTCCATACTCTGCCAATAGGCAATTCATACTTTTATGATTCTTCTAGTATTTTGTTAAATGATGGTTGTTGACATGGAACTGCTGGCCTTTCTTTTTGTTTCCTTAGTAACAGTAGTTTGGTTTTTTCTTAAGTGGCAAGATTAATTAAACTTTAGTATCATGCACTTTGAAATTCTTCTATTGGGTCTCTTGCGCTTCATGTATCCTCCTTATTTTAACTAGCACAGGCACAAACTATTGGAGGAATTTCCACAAATTCCTTGATGGGAAAAATGACCAACAACGGAAACACTTAATTTGCGGAATGAATCTTCGTTGTTTATCTTTCCCTACTTGAATGAATCTTTTAGGTAAACTAACAAATAGAGCAATATCCAAAGCAAGTACCACAACAATAAAATGAACTCCACAGCCACAATCAAATGCAAGAACACGCAAGATTTTTACGTGGAAAACCTCCTCAATGTAAGGAGTAAAAACCACGGGACCGTTAGGCCGCTTAAATCTTCCACTATCAATTAATGGGCAAATACAACATATATTCTGTCTATTACAGCAAATCTTCTCTATACTGAACTAGAGGCATATCATCATCATCATCATCATCATCATAATCTTGGAATGAACATCAAGATATATGGAATAAATCAAAGACAAAAGCAAGAGAGTTAATACCCAGAAATTTCTATTCTGTCCCAGCCACGAACTGACCTCCGGATGTCAGAATCCGATCTCCACCGTTCAGAATGAGGATCAAGTTGTGATTAAGATGCTGTAAAAAATACAGCTCAATCCAACGGTTAAATCGCCGGTAAATAAATGATTCGGCAGACTGGTCTGTTGTAGAAGAAAGTTCTGTTGTCTCCACCATGAAATAACTTCTGGACCTTAGAATCCGATCTCCACCGTTGAGAATGAAGATCGATGTGTGAGTAAACTTCCTTTAAAATTTCAGCTCGATCTGATGGCTGAATCTCCAGAAAATGAAAACTCGTGGGACTGGTTTTGAGTAGTAAAACCAAACTTTTCTTCTCCCTCTTTCTTCAACTCTCTCTATCTTTCTTATTTTACCAACTCTCTGCCAACTCTTTTTTATTTCACACTATACATCTGTAATATACTACCTAATACATATGGTCAAATTTGGACTCTTTCCTCATATGGAAGAAAAGTCCAACAAATCTCCCCCTTTCTGACTATGAGGAAGAGTCTGTCATCCCAGCGATAGAGCAACACACCTTTAGCTTCTCCCTAGCTAAAGCTTTTGTCAACATATCGGAACCATTATCATCGGTATGAACCTTATCAAGTTCAAACAACTTCTCTTCAAGAGCATCTCTAATCCAATGATACCTCACATCAATATGTTTTGTTTTCTTGTGATAAGTCGAGTTTTTAGCAAGATGAATTGCGCTTTGATTATCACAAAGTACCACATAACGTTGTTGCTTGAAGCCTAAATCTTGCACAAATCTTTTCAACCATAACATCTCCTTACCTGCTTCTGTTGCTGCTATATACTCGGCCTCTGTAGTAGAAAGTGCAACACACTTTTGCAGTCTTGATTGCCATGACACAGCTCCCCCTACAAAAGTCATCAAATACCCAGAAGTTGATTTGTGACTATCCTTGTCTCCTGCCATATCAGAATCTGTATACCCAACTAGCACTGGCTTTCCATTTCCAAATGTAAGACCCAATTTGGAAGTACCTCGAAGATATCTAAATATCCACTTAACTGCTTCCCAATGCTTCCTACCCGGATTTGACAGAAAACGACTAACAACACCTACTGCATGAGCTATATCAGGCCGTGTGCACACCATAGCATACATCAAACTTCCTACAGCTGAGGCATATGGAACTCTATCCATTTCTTCCTTCTCTTCCTCTGTGGAAGGGCAATCTTTTTCAATTAGCTTAAAGTTGGTTGTAAGAGGAGAACTAACCACTTTAGCTTTATCCATGTTGAACCTGCAAAGCACCTTTTCAATATACTTTTCCTGTGACATATGCAATTTCTTAGCAGCCCTATCTCGAGTAATTTTAATGCCAAGAATTTGTTTTGCTGGCCCTAAGTCTTTCATAGCAAAAGACTTACTCAACTGTTGCTTCAACTGGGCAATCCTTCCAGCATTTTTTCCAACAATTAACATGTCATTAACATACAGCAACAAAATGATAAAATCATCACTACCAAACCTTTGAACAAATACGCAGTGATCTGAAGTAGTCTTCCGGTAGCCTTGCTCCCCTATAACAGACTCAAACTTTTTGTACCACTGCCTTGGTGCTTGCTTCAAACCATATAGACTTTTCTGAAGTCTACACACATACCTCTCTTTGCCTTTCATCTGAAACCCTTCTGGCTGCTCCATGTAAATCTCCTTATCTAAGTCACCATGAAGAAAAGCAGTCTTGACATCCATCTGCTCAACCTCCAAATCAAGGCTAGCTGCTAAACCGAGAACAACACGAATAGATGCCATTTTCACAACTGGAGAAAAGATCTCATCAAAATCAATACCTTTCTTCTGGCTAAATCCTTTGACCACCAATCTAGCTTTGTACCGTGGTTGTGAAGAGTTCTCATCTTCCTTCACTTTGTACACCCACTTGTTCTTCAAAGCTCTTTTTCCTTTTGGTAACTCTACCAACTCAAAGGTGTTATTCTCATACAAGGACTTCATTTCATCTTGCATGGCATCAATCCACTTCTTCTTGTGCTCATCTTCCATGGCTTCTGCATAACTTTCAGGTTCTCCCCCATCAGTCAACAATACATACTCATCAGCAGAATACCGTGTAGAAGAATGACGATCTCTAATAGACCGCCTAAGTGGAACAAATGGTGGTGCATCTGGTACTGGTAACTCTTCATGGATAATCTCATCCATATCAACTTGTTGTGGAGCATCAACATTATCAGTAACCTGCTGGTCAGCATTCTGATCATCATCTCCAATCTGGGTATCAGCATGCTGAGGAGGAACTGGATCCAAATCAATAAGATCATCAGTATGCTGAGGAACTGTCTCTGCCTTCTCAACATCTTTCAAAGTCTGATCTTCCATAAAGATAACATCTCGGCTTCTCACAATTTTCTTCATAATTGGATCATACAACTTGTAACCCATCTCATCTTGTCCATAGCCAATGAACACACATTGCCTAGTCTTCACATCAAGCTTAGATCTCTCATCTTTTGGAATATGCACAAAAGCCTTGCATCCAAAGACGCGCAAGTGATCATATGAAACATCTTTGCCGCTCCAAACCTTGTCAGGAACATCAAAATGCAAAGGAACACAGGGTGTTAGATTTAAAACATGTACCACAGTACTCAAAGCCTCACCCCAAAATGATCTAGGCAATCCTGCATGTGATAGCACACATCTGACTCGCTCAACCAATGTTCTGTTTGTCCTCTCTGCTAAACCATTAAGCTGCGGGGTCTTTGGAGGAGTCTTTTGGTGCCGAATACCTTGTTGTCTGCAATATGCATCGAAAGGGCCTATGTATTCCCCTCCATTGTCTGTCCGGATACACTTGAGCTTCTTCCCAGTCTGTTTCTCAACTAGAGCTTGAAACTGCTTGAATGCATCTAATACTTGATCTTTAGACTTCAAGGTATGAACCCAAATCTTCCTTGAATAATCATCGATGAATGTAACAAAATAAAGAGAACTACCAAGCGTCCTTGTAGACATAGGACCACAAACATCGGAATGCACCAAATCAAGTATTTTCTCCTTCCTGGAAGGAGGGTGACTCTTAAAAGAGACTCTTGTCTGTTTACCTGTCAAGCAGTCAGAACATTTCTTCAAGTGAATATCCTGCACACCAGATAGCAATTTCTTCTTTGACAACATAGACATGCCCTTTTCACTCATATGGGCAAGTCTCTTATGCCATAAATCAATCACATCAGTATTCTCCACTACATTAACAAAGCTTTTGGAGATCTTTGGATGCACCGTGTACAACTTTGAATGTTTGCTACCTCTTGCCACAATCAAAGAACCTCGAGTGAGCTTCCATTGTCCATTACCAAGACTGTTGTAATAGCCATCATCATCAAGCAAGCCTGTAGAAATCAAATTCAATCTCATATCTGGAACATGTTTCACATTATGCAAAACCAACTCCATCCCAGTGTCAAATTTCAAACAGACTTCTCCAATACCAATAGCCTTTGATATCCCATCATTACCCATCTGTACATCACCAAAGTCACCTGGAGTGTAAGATGAAAAATAATCCCTTCGTGATGCAACATGACACATAGCACTACTGTCAATTACCCAACTCGACTCATCATGTGCAAGGTTAACAATATCACAATCACAACAAACAAGATAGTTATCAGTAGTAGCATTAACCATAGCATTTTCATTACCACTGTCAGTATTCTTCTGATTGTTGTCAGCCCGTTGTCTGTTATCAGCATGTTGTCTGTTCTCTTTCTTCAGCTTTCTGCAAAACCTTTTAGTGTGCCCCTTCTTACAACAATGAAAACACTCAATATCAGCAAGCTTACCCTTAGAACTGCTGCGCTGATTTCCTCTATTCGGACCTCTACTCTTACTTCTCCCCCGCCTTTCTGTGACTAAGACTTCTGAATGTGAGGAGGAACCTTGTGACTTTCTTCTAATCTCTTCATTCAAGACACTTCCCTTAGCCAATTCCATGGTAATAACCCCATCTGGTGCAGAGTTAGACAATGACGTTCTAAACGTCTCCCAAGAGTCCGGTAAAGTACCAAGAACCCACAAAGCCTGTATCTCATCTTCAAACTTGATCCCCATTCCTTCAAGCTGATTTATAATTCCTTGGAAGGCATTCAAGTGATCTCCCATAGGAGTTCCATCTCGATACTTCAAATTCATCATTTGCTTGATCAAAAATAACTTGTTATTTCCTGTCTTTCGAGCATACAACTGCTCAAGTTTGTTCCATAACTTGCGTGCATCTATCTCACCACTAATATGGTTCAAAACATTATCATCCACCCATTGCCGTATATACCCACAAACCTGTCGATGCAAAATAGTCCATTCTGCCTCCTTTTTATCATCAGGCTTATTTTCCATAAACACCGGTAGATAATAATCTTTCACATAAAGAAGATCTTCCATTTTGCCTTTCCAGACATGGTAATTTGAACCATTTAAATTAACCATTCTACTTGTATTAGCTTCCATTATTCAAACAAGTCTAACAACAACAATAACAACCAAATGCTCTGATACCAATCTGATGGGAAAAATGACCAACAACGGAAACACTTAATTTGCGGAATGAATCTTCGTTGTTTATCTTTCCCTACTTGAATGAATCTTTTAGGTAAACTAACAAATAGAGCAATATCCAAAGCAAGTACCACAGCAATAAAATGAACTCCACAGCCACAATCAAATGCAAGAACACGCAAGATTTTTACGTGAAAAACCTCCTCAATGTAAGGAGTAAAAACCATGGGACCGTTAGGCCGCTTAAATCTTCTACTATCAATTAATGGGCAAATACAACATATATTCTGTCTATTACAGCAAATCTTCTCTATACTTAACTAGAGGCATATCATCATCATCATCATCATCATAATCTTGGAATGAACATCAAGATATATGGAATAAATCAAAGACAAAAGCAAGAGAGTTAATACCCAGAAATTTCTATTATGTCCCAGCCACGAACTGACCTCCGGATGTCAGAATCCGATCTCCACCGTTCAGAATGAGGATCAAGTTGTGATTAAGATGCTGTAAAAATACAGCTCAATCCAACGGTTAAATCTCCGGAAAATAAATGATTCGTCAGACTGGTCTGTTGTAGAAGAAAGTTCTATTGTCTCCACCACGAAATAACTTCTGGACCTTAGAATCCGATCTCTACCGTTGAGAATGAAGATCGATGTGTGAATAAACTTCCCTTAAAATTTCAGCCCGCTCTGATGGCTGAATCTCCAGAAAAATGAAAACTCGTGGGACTGGTTTTGAGTAGTAAAACCAAACTTTTCTTCTCCCTCTTTCTTCAACTCTCTCTATCTTTCTTATTTTACCAACTCTCTGCCAACTCTTTTTTATTTCACACACACATATTCACACTATACATCTGTAATATACTACCTAATACATATGGTCAAATTTGGACTCTTTCCTCATATGGAAGAAAAGTCCAACATTCCTGTCTTTCTTTTCTTTTGTATTTTTATACATGTACTTTTCAAATTAGTTTTCTTTTTCCTTGATGTTTTCTACTGTATTTCTAGTCACTGATTAATTAGTGAAGCATGAAACTTGCTTTTACATTTCTTACGACTGGCAAAAAAAACTTACGGGGAATATGTTTTGTTTCCTTAACTTGGTGAATAGGCAGACAAAACTGCACAATTGGTCAAAGCAGCTAATGTGTCAGTAGAGTCTTACTGGCCTAGCTTGTTCCCTAAGCTTGCGGAGAAGCGTGACGTTGGAGATCTCATCATGAATGTCGGGTCTGGTGGAGGTGCAGCAGTTGCTGTTGCTGCCCCAGCTGGCGGTGCTACTGCTGGTGGCACTACTACAGCTGCTCCTCCATCCGAGGAAAAGGAGAAGGTAATTATGCATAACCACTCTCGAGTTTTAGTTGAGCAGGCAGGCAGTTTCAAGTTGTTTTTGTAGGTTGGAAACTTCTGATTGTTACGTGACTTTTTGTGATGATTTTACAAGGAGAGCCTCAGGAAGAGAGATGATGACACAAAAAAAAAAAAGAAATTAGTGAACGACATTTTCGTCACTAATTCCATTAAATCTGTACTTTTAGCGACAAAACGACTAATCCGTCCGTCGCAAGGAATTTTGCAACTAAGTCGCTAAAAATCGCGACGAAAAATTCCGTCGCTAGTTACTAATCCGTCCGTCGCACGGAATTTTGCAACTAAGTCGCTAAAAATAGCGATAGAAAATTTCATCGCTAAAAACAAAAATTTCGTTGCTAAATAACCCCTAAATTAGTTGGTGGAAGTATTAAAAACATATTAGCGACAAAAAATTCCATTGCTATTCCGTTGCAAAAATTATTTAATTTTTTATTATTATTTTCAATTTAATTTTTTATTATTATTATTAAAAAAAATTTAATTTATATAAATAATAATTATGCAATATTAATAACAATACTATTAATTTAAAAATATAATATTATAAAAGTGCATTAAATTGTATAATTAGGGGTGTGCAAATGGTAGGTTCGATTCGGTTTTAAATGAAACCGAATAGACTGAAAACCGAACTTATATTCAACAAAATAAAACTATTTAAAATAACTAAAAGAAAATAAGATATATAAATTTTCATATTATATTCATAATAAATACTTAGCAAAATTACATTAAAAATAAATACATCATATATAAATTACATTATATGTTGCCTTTGATTTCGTTGCTTTATTGGTATCGGACGTGATGAGAGATTGAGTCTAATCTTGAACAGAGGCGTAAAATCAAAAAAATAAAAATAAAAATAAGTAAACCAGCAATATATGTAGATTACCCAATAAATCTAAATGAATTAATTTCCAAAAATTAATAATAAGAACAAAGTAACACAATAATAATTATGTGTTAACAATATTTATGTATGGAAACTTCTAACATACAAAATAACGTATATTTATTCTATTTTTGCAATTCTAATACCAATTAATCAAATGCAAGATCATACGCTTTTCAATAATAAAAATAACTGCAACAATAATAAAAATAAAACAACAATAACAATAATAATACAATAACAATAATAAAAATAAAACAACAATAATAATACTACAACAAATGCAAGATCATACTCCAAGCCAACCATAAGCTCATGATTTTACTTTAGATCAAATACGCCAACTTTTCCACATAAATTTCAATTGAAAATATTATTACTTTAGATCAAATACTTATTAAATTTATGAAATCCATTACTTGCATTTTACTTTTTCTTAAAAATGATTAAAATACGTTTCATAAGAATTAAATTATTATCTAAAAAGAACATTAAATGACAACGTGTAAACAAAATATAAGCAGCCATATGTACTTGCTACTGTAACCATTTAAGCATTTAGTTTGTTTTGAAGAGCAAAAGTTGGTTTGTTTTGGCTTGTTTTTTTTGATGAGGCAGAGTAAGAGAAAGTTCAAGACAAGTGTACGATTGCAGTAGCCGAGAAGAAGCAAAGCAATAAAGGTACATTTTTTTAAACTGTTAATGTATAATTAACTAATAATGTATTCAAATCTAACATTAAACTGTATATGTATAATCAACAACCACCCAGTCAATCTCTTAACTTATTTAGATGTACCAATTGACATAGCCACACTCACCGTGTTTCTGCAATTACATTTTAATTTTCAAAATTAGACATCGACCAAAAAACGACAATCAGTATTTCACAGGTTCAATGAAATAAACTTACCTTTCCAACCTTGCAATTGTAGAATCTCTTCCTAGGAGTTGATTTTGTCCAGGAAATTCTCAATTCGCAAACCTCTTCACTATTTTGATTCATTCTCTAATTTGATTAAGAAGAACAAATTATAGATAAATGAATTATAGAGAAAGATAGTAAACAATTCATCAATGCAAAAGTCAAATGAACAGAGAAATATCACAAGAGAGAACGAATTGTATAGTAATAGCTAATATTATTATTCTATTTTGATTGTAACTGATCTGCACAAACTTTAAAAATTAATAAATCCAATTTAGCACAACAAAAGGACATAGTATGAGTAATTATAATTTATAATACAGATTGAGAAAAGCTTTAAATTGACAAAAGGACATAGCAAAGTTGATTGAAAATAAATAAATAAAAATAAAAGGCTCGGTTTAAATTGGTCGAAAAGATTTAAAAGACCACTAGTTACCTAAAATATCAGGAAAGAAAGTAGCAAAATGGCAGCGTAAGGAAGCCTTTTTGTCCCTCTCTGAGTTCGCGTATAACCTTCTCAACAAAGCACGTTACCATACACAAACAGATAGTAGCAATGTTAAGAGAACACAATATTTTCAGAAAAATGTCAATAGAAAGGGCACCATAAAACCAACAAGCCATTAATATCATGGCCCCGAAATAATGGCATGACATTAGTTAAATATATGTAATAAACTATAATGGAAGATTGGAAAGAAGAGAAGTTCTGCCAATAATAATATTAACTTACCCTCGCCGGATCCTCACCGGAGGACGACACCGCCACCGAAACGAAGATCGGAGCGTTTCGAGTTACCTGCCGGTGGTCACGCGCCGTTTGGCCGGAAATGGCATCAACAGCTTCGGAGCTCCTCTCTCCGATCTGCCTGCTGCCAGAGAGTGGGGAGGCATGGCGGGTACCGGTCGAAGCATCTCGGCCTGATGAGTTTTCCGCTACTGTCCATGACACCGCTAGTGATCGGAGTTGGCCAAAATCTACGATGGAACTTTTGATTTATCTCTCCTAAAAACGGGACTGAACGGCGTGAAGGTGGAGGAATTTGGAGAGGTTGGATGGCGCTGTGCAGGCTGTTGATCCATCACCATCACCGTCACCGGCCTCCTGCCCGTCCGTCGTGCTCCCTCTCTCCCTCTTTCTTTCTTTCTTTCTTTTTTTCTTTCTTTCGTTCTTTCTTTCTTTTTCTCTCCTCTGTGCTCCCTCCCTCTCTCCCTCTTTTTATTTCATTTAAATTTATTATATAAAAACTTTTTAACAACTAAATTAGCGACGGAAAATAATCGTCGTTATATGAAATATATATTTCAACAAAAAATAACAACGAATTAGTTGTCGCTATTCCGTCGCTAAATTATGATTTTAATTTCTAGAAATTGTTTTCATAATTAAAAATTTTGAAAATTTTTTAGCGACGGAAAAATCCATCACTATACCGTCACTAATTCAAGTGTGTTTAGCGACAACACGAATTAGTCGCTAAAACCGTCGCAAACCAAAGTGGTAAAATTACCTCCAAATTTAGCGACCAATATTTTCGTCACTATTTTAGAGACAACTTATTCTGTCACTAATTTAGTCGCAAAAAAAGCGCCATAAATTATCGCCAAAATTTAGAGACTGTTTTCTTTTTTCGTTGCTATTCCATCGTTAAATTTGCTGAAAAATGGATTTTGCGACTAATTTCGAAAATGGTCGCTAATTAGCGATGGAAATATGTCTGTCGCTAATTTCAATTTTTTTTTGTAGTGTGACAAGGGATTCGGCCTGTTTGGTCATAACAGTTAAACAGTACTTTATTTTTGGATCCTTTACTGTTATGTTTTGTCCATAAAAATACCTTTTTTTTATGAATGGAGACATGAAGAGGTATGGTTTTGAATATTATTGGCCTAGAATTTAAATTTAAGATTTGTAGAAGTATAATATATGTAGTTTACAATGAATTTTATTTGAGATGAAGTTGTTACTCACTTTGTTTTGATATTTTATTTAACTACTATTTCTTTTTCTTTTTTTTATCAGCATTTTTAATATAAATTTCCTGTAACACTCCTTACCTGTACTTAGGAGATCCCATCCGATAAGGAGTGAGATGCCGTATGAGTAGAGGTACCACCACACAGATACAGAATATACAAACATCCATACATAACCATGCATACCGAAATACAGGATAATTTAAAACTTTACAAAACCATTCATATAAAGCTGATCATGCATTAATATAATGGAAATCATTACATTACTGTTCTGATCAACAAAGAGATACAACAATTAATTACAAATCCCGAAATTACATAAACAAAAGCGGAAGCTATTACAAAACCAATATAAGAGAGTTATATACAAAGAGAATCTCAAGATACAAAACTTAGTCCTATTCTAAACCCTGCTGCGTTGGTATGGACTGCGGCGACTCTCCCAAAGCAACTCCTTCCGCACCTGCACGGGTAAACACACCGTGCTAAGCGATAAACGCTTAGTGGGGAACACACATATATTATAGGACAACCATTCACAACGGTCGTCAAGGCAAAACACAGGCGTACATCGTAGCTACCATACTCAAAGCATATCAAATGCATAAGCATGCATATACACTAAAGCCATACATTCAGAAACTCATAGCAATATTCATATTCCCATAACAGATTATACTTTTCATTAATGAGTTCACACATGTACCACGTACATTTCCTCATAACACAATTCATACAAAGCACCTGCAGACTCGAGGGAGTGGATAACGAGTATACGGACAGTACTTTACGGGTACAAGCCGATACGGACAGTACCTTACGGGTACGAATCGATAAATCAAGATACTTTCACTTTTCACAAAACATTTTCAAAAGGGATCTTAAACAAGATCCAAACACATAGGGGTTCGCGAGGAACCAAACGGGGACCTGATCGGGGTCCAAACTTATCAAAGGGCTGCAGCTATAAGACTCTATTAGGCATGCCTAACTATCCACTTTCTAGACTCTAGCAGGTCATGCATAAGCCATTTAATCCATTTCATATTATTCCAAAATCATCATCATACATGTACATAGTCGTATCGTGGATCCGAGTTCATATAATTTATAAGAAATCAAGCATAAATCTCATAGACATGAAAGGAAACTGGAGTTCAAAAACGTACACAACAAAAGAAAACTCATTCAGCATACAGGGAGCTGTCGCGCTCGCGACGTCTGTCGCACTCGCGACAGAGACCGAAGTCTCTTTGCTGCGCATGCTCGACGGATTTCGCGACCGCAAGGAAGAAGGAAGGGCCAGGCTCTGTCGCGCTCGTGACGGATGTCGCGATCGCGACAGAGAACAAAATTGCTGTCGCGGGCTCACGACGAATCGCGTGCTCGCAATAGCACTTAGCCAGCATCGCGCTCTGTCGCGATCGCGACGGATGTCGCACTCTCGACAGAGGGCGCTAATACTTCGGCTGTCGTGGGCTCGTGACGGAATCGCGTGCCCGCGATAGCGAAGCTCCGAAATGCCAATCTCTGTCGCGCTCGCGACATTGTCACGATCGCGACAGCGTCGGGTTTTGCAAAATCTGCAGAATTCTGCAGATTTTCTTCCTCCCTCTCTCAACCACAAACACACAAAACTCATCCAAAAACCTCTTACCTCAAACCCAATCGTCCATTAGCATCAATAACCAATATATAACATTAATCAACAAGAAATTTTACACAATTCATTAATTTAAAGCTCAAATTCCAAGAATCATCAAAAAACCCAATTTATGCACACAACCACATCAACTCCAACATTATCACAATTAACTCATGCTCTTGCAAAATCCACAATCCAAAACAAAAACCCATAGCATATACATCAAAATAAGGAACATATAACAACCTAATTCTAAGAAACCATCAAATCTCATATATGAACATATATATACATGAAAACCAAGAATTTCCCAAACCTTAAAATCCTTAGCTCCTATTGCTTGGATCCACTTGTTCCAGCCTTCTCTTTGCCCTTTGGCTCGCGAGGAGGCTCAACTAAGCACAAACAAGCACCCAAACACCAAAAACACAAACCCTAACTTAGATCCAACACAAGAAGAAGAAGGGAAAATGCATGAACAATACAAAAAAAAAGCAAGAACTTACCAAGAATGATGTAAGGGAGTAATTAATTCCACCACTTGAGCTTGAATCTAAGTAAAACACTTAGGAGAGTGCAAAGGAGGAAGAAGGAAGAAGAAGAAGAAGGGAAAACGGGAATGGGTTTCAAAAATCTGCTTTTCCCTTTTTCATTTTCTCTTTCCCCTCTTTCTTTCCCCTTTACACATGTCAATCATCTAGTGGAGGAGATCACTTACTCACACCTTAACTAAATGTATCACATGCACACAATGAAACACCCTAATAATGTACCCTACACATGTATGAGCAACACACACCACAATAACCCACTAGTGCGTAACCTACTATGGTGCACTCAACCACACACAATGCAACTCCCATGCACACACACTATAATAGTGCACTCATGCATACACAAATCTGACCCAACTAATTCACACCATAGTGCTACACATGCACACACGCACCAGAAAAACCCAAAATCATGCAATATTACCAAAATGCCCTTAAGATCATGCCAAAACACATACACATACATACACACACTTGGCTCGCTCTACTAGGGGGCAAACGGGGTGTGACATTTCCAATAACATTAAAAAAAGTAATAGCATGAATTGAGATTTAATTTTATTCATGGATCGACAGAATGATTTTATTCCTACGTAAAAAAGAGAAAGAAAAGAGTAATTTTATGGTTCATTCCGTATGTAAAATTACTGAAGGAATGATGCATTATGTACGTAAAATTACCCATGGAATACTACATTCTGAAGGTAAACTTACAGACGGAATGCTTCATTCCGTAGGTAAACTTATCGATGAAATGTTTCATTCCGTCAGTAAATTTTTCGACTCCGTAGGTAAATTTCCTAACAGTCAAACATTTTCCATTAAAAAAATTACCAATTATAACAATTTATCCTACGACTTTTTTCATTTGTAATTTTATTTTTCGATGGAAAATAGTGATTTTTCATCTGTAATTATTAATTTTCTTGTAGTGATAGAGTGGTTAAATGGCAATAGGCATTGATATATCCATTATCATTATTTAGGCCTAATTATACTATATCAAAGCCCATCTTGAGGAGTGAAACCTAACCCAAAGAAAGGGTTTGACCCCCTTTTGATAGCTATTCAATAGCTTATTTGATCGAATTGACAGGACCATACATGCTATTAGCCATATATTTTGAACTACCTAACCAGAACACTCAAGTATATGTACGAATATACCCCATATTTACACTATATATAGTTCAAACATGCATGAGCAAGATTTAGTTCTCCTAGATCTTCTCTCGCTACATTTTCTGTCTAAAAGTTTACTAACTTAAGTTTTAGAGTACTAGCATCTGGTTCGACCAGGTCATTATTTATCATGCAGCTTACTTTCCCATTGGCCATCATATCAGATTCATCCATCCAGGCTCATTATTTTTTATCATTCATATGTTATCATTTGGTGCTTTCAGTGAGAGGCCATGAAAGATTTTCTGAGACAATCAAGGCAATCTAGAATTGGAGGAAATAATTGAACTGGAAGTGAGAGGTAGCCAAGATCAATCTTAAAAAGAGAAGAGCCCTTCAATCAATTTTGCCTGTAAATCTCTTACTTGTGTTTGATGAAGATGAACTCTTGGCACAACCAAATTCCATGCCAATAATAGTGAAAGACCTAAAGGTGATATTAGGAGGCTTTGGACATAAACTACGATGTAATATAGTGAAGTCAGTTCAAAAAGATAAATAACCTCAAACCTCGAGAGATTTAGAGGTGGAAAATGAAAGAAGAGAAGGTAGAAAGAAGCAAAGGAGCAGAGGAATCATGATCCAAGATGAAAAAAACAAGTTAGGAACCCGATCATACTTGGATGAGGTAACCTACAAGGGAAAAGGTAAGAAGAACATGTTTCCCTTCGAGAGTCGGAGTTAGGTGTACAACATATATGATCTGACTTATACGCCTAAATGCTCACATATGCCTTTTTTTTAGGGGATGACTTGACATATATGTGCACCCCAAAAAGGAAAGTTTCAAGGAATTAAAGAATGATTACAAGATCTTATTATAGATAACTACTCGAGCACCGATAGACTTTTCAGATTTTATGGATATAACTGATCAATATATCTAATTGGATGACGTCCTTAGAGTTGACAGAAGGATGCCAAACATCATGGATAGGTTATAGTCGATCGGATGGGAGGGGAGAAAGAACAAAAAGCCTAGAGAAAGGAAACACATTAAAAAATCAAGCAAGTGGATGGAAATTCTGCAAGGAAGGTTTGATCTCTATGTTAACAATCTAGCTAGAACCTATACCACACTCAATTCCTTTCCTACCAAGCTATTGATGTAGATCAAGAAAAAAAAATAACAAGGTAAACTAGCTAAAAAATATGTCCAATTGGACATACCTAGAAAGGGATAAAAATAACTATTTTTAGTTCCACAAAGGTGTTGGTCATACAACTAATGAATGTAACTCATTAAGAGAGGAAATTGAAAGGCTTTTGCAGAAAGGCCCTTTAAAAAGATTTATGGACAACAAATAAAAAGTCCATGTAAGGCTCGTGATATGAGAAACCGTTTAGATTCTGAAGATGAAAGAAGGAGGAAACTAAAAGACGTCGATAGGGAGAGAAACAAAGCAATAATCCACATGATTGTTGGGGGATCCTTATATGAAGAAGATTTCTCCAAGAGAAAAAAAATAGAGGAAAAGGCATATACTTTTTAGCAAAATTCAAAAAGTTACCCCCGATAATGATATCTCCTAAAGATGTTGGTGATTTAAAATTCCCTCATGAAGATGCCATTGTGGTACAAGCGAAAATCAATAACTTCTTTATGAAAAGAATTCTGACCGATAAAGGAAGTGCGGTAAATGTCCTCATTCTAGAAGCTTATAAAAAGATGAACCTTCCAATTAGTGAGCTCAAACCAAACACCACCCCTTTAATCAAACTTAGTAATGCCACCATTCCAGTTGTGGGATCAATTGATCTATTCATAGACATGGGAGATGAAGCAATCACATACTCATTCAAAAGTAACTTTATGGTGATGGATATGAATTTTGCATACAATGTAATTTTTTAAATACCATCACTTTTTCAAAGTGGATCAATCACTAGCATAAGGTACATGATGATGAAAATACCCATAGAGGCTGGAGTATCAATTTTAAAAAGAAACCAAAAAGCCTCTAAAGAAGCTTAAGTGATAATGATCAAAGAAGGAAAGTAGGCCTACATAGTAAAACCTAGTTCTAAAAAAAAGAGGTTAAAAAACCAAGCATAAACCCTGAAGAAGACTTGACCATAGAAGAATATTCCAAAGGAAAATAAGTCAACATAGGGTCAGACATGAGAGAAGAAGTTGAAAAAAATGTCATGCAAGTACTAATGATAAATCGAGCTTCTTTCGCATAGAGACCAGAGGACATCCCAGGAATATACTCGAAGGTTATCCACACAAACTGGATGTAGATCCAAACCATTCCCTATAAAAAAAAAAAAGCTAAGAAGGCATGCACCAGATCGAAAAAAATTCATTTCTTAAAAGGAGGACTGATAAGGAAGTTAATTATCCTGATTAGCTCACAAATGTGGTCTTGGTGAAGAAGAAGATTGGGAAACTTAGGATGTTCATTGATTTCACTGATCTCAACATAGCTTGCACTAAAGGCAATTATCAATTGCTAAATATTGATCAACTCATAGATGTCACAGCCTATCATATGATCTACTCCTTACTTGATGCTTATTACGGTTATCACCAAATTTTAATATGGCTGTTGGATCATAAAAAACAACCTTCATTATAGATGAAGGTACCTTTTATTACAAAGTAATGCTATTTATATTGAAAAATGTTAGAGCAGCATGTCAGTGACTGATGAACAAGATCTTTAAGGAATAGATCAAAAATAATGCGGAGGTAGATGTTGATGATATGATAGTCAAAAGCAAAAGCCAAGTAGAGCATGCATCTGATTTATCCAAGGTATTTGATACTTTGAAACAATTTCAGATGAAATTGAATCCGGCAAAATGTGCCTTTAGAGTATCATCAGAAAAATTTTTGGGGTTCATGGCATCACAAAGAGGAATTAAAGCCATTCCAGAGAAAATAAAAGCAATTCTAGATATGCAACCTCCAACTAGTGTGAAAGATATTCAAAACCTAAATATAAGAGTTACAACTCTAAAGAGATTTATATATTCCTTGGCAAAATGTTGTACCCCTTTTTTAAGAAGCTTAGAAAGAATGATATCTTTATATGGGAGAAAGACTGCCATAAAACTTTTGAAGAACCAAAACAATTTCTCATACAACGACCATTGTTGAGCCAACCAATTCCTAGGGAAAAGCTTTTCCTCCATCTCTCTACTTTAAGAGAAGTAGTGGTGGCAGTTCTAACTCGAAAAGAAGGAACTCAATAATTACTGATCTATTATGTTAGCCAAGTGCTAAGAGGTCCTAAATTTAGAAAAAGCCTAATAAAATAACTAATTATAGCATTGATGATGTGCATCAAAAAGTCGAGATAATATTTTAAAGCTCACGCTATTATAGTCCGATTAGATCAACCATTGAAGAAAATCCTCCAAATGCCAGATTTAGAAGGAAAGATGGTAGAATGGGCTATAAAGCTACAATTTTTCAATGTCAGACATGAACCTAGATCTGCAATAAAAGCATAAGTATTAGTAGATTTTATGGCAGAGTTCATTGGTGAAAATAAGTTTGATCGACCAAAAGAGATCTTATTGGAAATTATTGTATATGGAGCTTCCAATGATCAAAGAGGAGGGATCAACATTATGATAAATGGACCGGTAAGCATAACCATCATTTATGCAACAAGGTTAAGCTTCAAGGAATTAAATAATGTTGCAAAATATGGAGCCTTGCAACAAGGCTTTAGACTGGTCAAGTTCATCCGACAAAAACACTTTTATCATTAAAAGTGATTCGCAATTGGTGAAAAGTCAAGTCCCTATGAATTGTAAGGCTAAAGAAGACAACATGAAGAAGTACTTGACAAAAGTAAGTGCAACTTTGAAAGAATTAGAAGTTTCTAGAACAACTTGGAAGTTGGAGAAAGTACCCATAGAAGAAACCAAATCTGCCGATCGACCCTTAAGGAGCTAGAATTAATAGAGATTGAGCAAGAAGAAATTACTTGGATTAGCCTTATTATCTAGTTCTTTCGATCAATAGAATTGCTAGAAGATGAAGCTAAAGCAAGAAAAAGAGTAAGAAATCACTCAATTATTCAATAATTAGTGATGAATTGTATAAAAAAGCATACAGCCACCCATGGCTTAAGTGTGTCATGGAGGAGGAAAGAGATTACATCATCAAAGAAATTCATAAATGTAGGGTTTTATCGCAGTAATTCAAAATTAAATGCAGCAGAACAAAATCAAAAACCCAAACAGGATCTATACGATCCAATTGATTCTAGAGAAAGATTATCGAACACTAACCTTTTGATGTGCAGAAATACAAATTCACACCTTAATTTGATCGGATTGTAGGTGCTACTCCAAGAACAAACGCCCTCTACTGGTATCCACAGATGAAAGATCACAAACGGATACAGGGGTGATAGCTCCCTTTTCGTGCAACTAGGATTTTTCTTTCTTCTCTGTTACTTTTCTTTTAATAGCGGCAGAGAAAGAAGATTTCTTTTTTTACTTTTCTAAAAGACGGCTCACTTTCTCATAAAGTGAATTAGGGCATCAAATAAATCTATTTATAATCACATTAACCCGAATGTGTAGAGAGATCTTTTAGGGATATTTTTATTCAAAATAACAGATATTTATTTCTTATTTAAATAATAAAATATTAATATTTTGTCTCTAAAATATTTCATTTATTATTCAAATAATAAGAAATAATATTTTTTCTCTATAATATTTTATTTCTTATTCAAATCATAAGAAATAATATTTTTTGTGCAAAATTATTTCGAATTTTACATTTGAAATATTTAAAATTCGAAATTGCCCAAATTAATCCTATCACATTCTTATTGTTGGACCCTATAAGTTCATATAATGTTGGAAGTTGGCCCAATCCCATTATAAGCCCACAAGTTATAAGTGACATCTAGCAAGACATTATGACTACCCAAATAATATAAATATTGATAGTCCGATTTTAACCTAACGAATAGTACATGTTACAATTCTTTTGTCACACGATATCTTATTTGAACGTAAGTCATGGTTCATGTCAAACTTATATTGTTCAAACATATAATTTCTCGATCACTAAGTACACTAATAAATTCAAATGACATTGATCACACTATCAATTCACTTGAGCATAGCCATGCAATTCTCAATCATACTTATCAGGGGGCCTAATAGATATATCTCTCATAAAGGAAGGACAAATTCCATTTTAATTATTCACTATCCTCTGCATAATTCTTATCATGTCCAATTATAACCTCTATGATTATCCTATTAAAGATAACATTTGATTATGTCAAGACATAATGTTTCTTATGTAGGAAACTGTGATAATCTCAGGTCTAATGATTCAATAAAATAATTATTATGAGATCGCTTATGACACTAACCCATATAGTGACCTCATAGCGGGTCTATCCAGTACCTTATTCTCTAATAAGTACCCACAGGTTTGATTTACATTACCATATGTAAACATCTCATGATTATCAATCAAATTCATACTAGTCATAATTTATCTTTATGCCCTTCAGTGATAAATAACTAGGGAAAATAAGAATAACATTAAATAGTTATTCATAAACATTATAATAATGTAACATGTTAATAATATTATTATGGAGAAAACCATTCTATAAATGAATATAATCATTACATCAAGGTCCAAATATTTTGGCCTAGGCATTTATGGTGCATATGAAGCGAGCATGGAAATTACATTGAAGGTGTTACAAACAGGCTACTTTTGGCACCATATCTTCAAGCAATACAAGAAAATAAAAGATTACCAGCGAAAATTGCCGACGAAAAATAACTATTTTCCATCGGGAAACTAATTTACTAACGAAAATTATCGATGGTCAAAGCCGTCGGCAATTCGGTCGTTGGCAAAATTTCTCAATAGAAATATGCATTCCGTCGATAAATTTGCCGACATAATATATATTTCCATCTATAAATTTACCAATGAAATGAATTTTTTGGTCAAGAAAATTTGCCAACGAAATAGTTTATTCCGTAGGCAAATTTGCCGGCAGATTTTTTCGTTTGTAATTTAAAAAATGCTAATAAAAAAATTAAATAAAACATCAAAACATAAATAAAATTTATTGTAAATCACATATATTATGTAGCACCAAATTAGAAATGAAAGCGAAAATTAAAATAATAATAAAAAGAGTCTAAAAAAAGAGCTCAATTTGTTTAGTCTCATGGATGTAAAGTTCTTTCCTAAGGAGAGAGGGATGGATAAAGGGTAGAGGACAAGGTTAAAAAAATCAAGATCTCCAAAAGCAAATTAAAGAACTTCCTTAATAAATTAATAAAGAAAATGCTACCGATACCTAGAGAGACAATATCCAAATACATATACCTATCTGTCTAAAACCTCAGTTGATTTCAAACAATAGGAAATGAAATACCAGAGAACTCTGCACTTCCAACTTAAACTTCGACAAATTTGATTCTTGTAACATCTCAATCTACAAAGGCCCAAACACTTGCAAAAACATTACCATTAATATAACAATAAAAACATAGAAAAAACTCAAAACAGAGCTAAATTAAATCAAGTGTGAGAAACCATTACAATTCAAGATCAACGCAATGGAGGATAAAAGTTGCAAAATATCATAATAATAACGAGGATGTATGAAACACTTGCAAAAACATTACCATTAATATAACAATAAAAACATAGAAAAAACTCAAAACAGAGCTAAATTAAATCAAGTGTGAGAAACCATTACCTTTTGCATTTTAGCCTTAGAAACAAAGGAATGTGCCACATTTAATCTGATTACAAAACAATAGCAACAAAAGGATAAGTCTTTAAGAAAAGTTTAAAAACAACATATAGATAGTTGTACTTACATGCCATCAGTCCCATTTATAACCTTTTGTCATGCAAATGTTTATTAATTCAAGATCAACGCAATGGAGGATAAAAGTTGCAAAATATCATAATAATAACGAGGATGTATGAAAATTTATTAGTCCAATTCCTAAGGATTGCTCCTGTGATGAAAGAAAGGGCATAAATAGCATCAAACTCCCAATTAAGATATTTCAAGTGAAGAATGCAAGCATTTGAAGTTGGCTTCCACCAACAGCTTCAAACCATGGAAGCATGCAAGTTGACAAATTCCATTATTGGACATGGAATGTGTTTAATTAAGTTTTATATACCAAGTAAAATGTATAGTTATATAGCCAAAACTCATAGTCAATTAATAAAATTTGTAGCAAAACACAATCAAAAAAATATACAAATTAAAATAATATACAAAAAAAAAATCAACAAAATATACACTACAAATCAAAAAAAATTAATGAAAAATGAAAAAAAATATAGAAAAAATAAAAAAATGAAAAAAATAACAGATATAGAAAAATACCGAGTGAGAGTGACTACCGACGAAGCGCGGGGAAGAGCACAAGATGGAGCGTGATGGCGGGGGGTGAGTGGCATTGTACAAGAGCTGCGGCAGTAGGGCAAGCGCAAGAGGGAGAGCAGATCTGCCCGAAGAGGAAGCAAGGAGGGAGGGAGGGAGAGAAAAAATGAGATTTGATATATATATATATATATATATATATATATATATATAGAGTGACGGAATACTTTTTGTTCGCTAAAAAGAACATAAATTTCCATCATTAATTCACAATTTTTGCGACGGAAAAAAAATTATGTCGTTAAATTTAGCAACAGAATTTCAATATTAATCGCAAATTAATATTTTTAGCGATGGAAACCATATTTCATCGTTAATTTCCAAATTTAACTATGAGAAAAACTTTCCGTCCCTAAAATTTAGTTATGAAAACATTACTTTCTTTGCGAATTTCAGTGCCGCAAATATTTGGTGCCATATTTAGTGACGATTTAGGTTTTTCATCACTAAATACCATCAGTATAAAATGGTGGGAGTACTTACCTCCATAAATAGCGACGGAATTTTTTTCTTCACTATTTCAATTCTGTCACTAATCGCTAGAATTCTTGTAGCGAAGGATGCTTAGGAAAAAGTTAAAAAAAATGCAGCAATGTCAAATTTATGGGAGAATCATTAGACAACCAACAATTGAACAACAACCGATCGGTGTATCCTGGCTTTTTGATCAATGGGAATTCAATTTACTAGGTCATTTTCCTCAAGAAAAACAACATATGAAATTCCTTGTCATGGCTATCGATCACTTCTCCAAGTGGATTAAGGCTAAATCTTTGGCAACAATCATCACCTAGAGGATTAAGAATGTTGTTTAGAAAGAAATCATATGTAGGTATGGCCTAGCAAAAGTTTTCATCACATATAATATAACACCCCCAACTCCCACACGTAGCATTTCGAAGGGTGAAGAGATACGGTGAGCAGAAGGTGCCACGAGACAAGGACACACATGGCGATGCAGATATCAGAATAATAAAATTTCTAAAATCATAACCTCAAAACATGCACGTCCTGAACCTATGTCATCCACACACCATTATTCGCACTATAAGATATTACAACTTATTACAAAGGCTAAATAAATAAACTTAATTAGAACCCGATAATCAATAAAAACTTTCTATAACTTCTACCGACTCGTTGGACAAAACTCAGTGGGCCGTTGAGCTACTCTGATCTCCTAACCTGCATGGACAAATAAACATGCTAAGCGATAACGCTTAGTTAGGCGAAACAAATAATGGGTAGCCACTCACAGTGGTTCCCGAGGCAAACACATGCAAATTAATACATATATATATATATATATACATAAACATAATGGAATGCCTGCTAAAGTTATTACAAACGAATATCATTATTTTGTTACGGAAACTTAAGCGATTACAGATACATCAGCGTCTTATAAACTATACATAAAAATACTTATTTACCTTTTTATCAAAAGAATATATTACACAAAACGTATCATATACTTTAAATCACTTAATGTCCCTCTAGATAGTTATACTTCATAAATTCCCGAAATACATTTTAAGGATTGAAACATAAAATTTAGTAAATCCCGTTATTACTAATATTTCAAAATCATACAATTTATAGTATCAATACTTAAATCAAAACATTCCATTTTAATCCTACCAGTACTCTTTCAAAACTAAACAAAACATTTCAATACTCAGATTTGGTTCGGGCTTGAAACCGTTACTCCAAGCTTCCTACGTATCCCTATGGTTGGGGAATTAGAACCACGTAGTTCTACAGAAAATCTTATATACTTATTCCAGGTTTAAACATAACTTATTTCCAAAATTCAGTTATCTATATCATGCTTAATATTTTATTATCCCATACTTAACAATTGATACATAATTACCGTATTCGTTAAAACTAACAATAATGCACATCAATTCCTTATCAACATACTTACAGTAGTAATCCAGTCTACGGTCCAGTAGGCAATAATATAATATCCCTGTATTCTCAATTCAACATGCAAACGAATATATATATATATATATATATATATATATATATATATATATATATATATATATATATATATATATATAATTCATTCACTAATTATTCAACCATAACAAATATGCATATCGAATCTTTCAATAAATCTTTACAAAGACTTCATACAGACAATCATCCTTATAGCTTTTAAACAGATTAATAACATGCATCATCCACATACTAACTCTTATGCAGTCAGGATATATGCATAAATGCCTATTAGAATAAGCATTACTGGTTACATCTCTTTTCATTGAATAGATATTGCATTATTAAATAAAACACATGGGTACTCGAAGATACCATACCTTTCCACACAAATGTCCATAAAGGATCCAGAAAAGAGGAGTGCGTAGAGCACAAGTCAAATGGCATTTATCACAAATGCATCAGATACTTATTCACATAATCTCTTAGCACATCCTTACAAAACATATCAATTCGTTCACATTCTGTTATTCCTTTAATTGCCTACTAAGTAAAAGGGGTGGATAAACGAGTGAACACATAGCGGTACCCGTAGGTACGATTCGAAAAGCAACATCATATTTTTCTCATTCAAAACATTTTCACATTAGGGATCTTAAACAAGTTCATACACATTACGATTCGCGAGGAACCAAACGGGGACCTGATAAGAGTCAAGAACAGAATAGAGGACTATAGCTAACAGAACTCTATAGGCATGCCTATCTATCCACGGCCGACTCACGCAGGCTAGATTCTTTTCAAATCAATATTAAATTCTTCATATTTCACTTATATATATATATATACATTCCATTAAATACTTGTAACATTCTTTTATGATCACATGCATTCATATATTTGCATATCATATGTACAATTACATTTATTATATTCAAAACTAATCATGTATTATTTCATGAATCAGATATTCATATAAACACATTAAACATAACTATATTATTGGGCATCATGCACTCATTAGACTTAACAAATAAGTTCGCCATTCCTTACACATATATATTTATACAGTAATAATGGCGGATAAAAACTCATATTTCAATTATTACCCTGAATAGAAACATTTGAAAAATTCATACTTTAAGTCATCAATGCATAATACAAGCGAGAAACAATGCAAAGAAGAGAAGTTTTAAAAATATTTTAGGCAAAGAGGTCTGTTGCGATCGCGACACAGACGAGGCCCAGGAGGCGATTACAAGTCGTACTCACTGTCACGACTCATTAAGGTACACATAAAAGCATAACGAAGCATGACAAAGGAACAGAGTGAAAATAGGGGCTAGAGCACGACTCGTGCTCCAAGTGCACGACTCGTGCACCTCAACACCGATAATTAGTAGCGAAGAATGCGTCTCTGTTGCGATTGCGATGATTATCGCGCTCATGATAGAGTCGCGTTTTCCAGATTCCAGCAAGAATTTGCAAAAATTCTTCTTCCAAAAATCACACCCAAAACTCCCATTCAATTCCAACTTCAACACAACGCAAATAGCTCATTTAAAACCTCACAATTAACTCAAAACCCAACTTTTATTCCAATTATTTCAATCAAATCATAAATTAATCATAATCAAATTCTTTAAATTGACAATCAACAAAACAACTTCAAAATTCCAATCAAAATACACTTTGGTTCAATAATCCACATACAAAACATCTTAACCCAAAGTTATTCAAGCACATAACACTTGGAACATATCTAAACAATTTTAACTCCATAAAATTTCTAGAAGATTAAACAAAATCCCAAATCAAAATATACCTCAAAATAACAAAAACCCTAACCTTAACTCCTTTGATCCAATAGCTTACTTAGATGATATTTCTTGCTTCCAAACTCATTCAAGATCTTTTTCATCCAAGAATCATCATCCAAAACACATAAACACAAAACTCTAGATTAAGAACACATCTTAACAACAAATGAAGAAGATGAAGAAAAGAAAGAACTCAACAAAACTTACCCAAAACAATCTCTTTGAGTTGATCAATTTCCACCAAACTCAGCCAAAGGAAGAGGGATCAAGATAGAGCAAATAGGAAGGGAATAAGAGAAGGAGAAGAAGGCGTGAGGGAGAAAGAACGGGCGAGCTAGGGCAAAAATTATGCTCTTCCTTTCTCTTTCCTTGCCTTTTATACCCCTCTCTAAATCCTTGCCACATGTCATCTTATAATTGGTAGAACTTGACCACTCACACATTAAACCCATGCATGACACTACACATAAGACTAACTCCACTAACATATACACTACTTCCCTCTATGTATGCACACTCTATCATAACCCACAAATCATGCATATAACCCACAAATAGATATTTATGTCAAATTCTCTTTTTAATCCTCAAACCCTTATAACCTCAAACATTGATATTCATAATTTACTAATCTTTCACATTGGTCCACTAATTAATTTTTTATCCATTCAATATAATCCTAATTCCATCTTCACAATTTACTATTGGTCACACTTGTCGAAACTTTGACATTAATTATTAAATTGTCCATTTAGCATACCAACACTTCAACTTGCACAACTTTAGTCACTACTCATCCTTAATACGCCCAATCCTTCTAGGGTACATTTTAGGTTGTGACAACTAGGGGTGTACACAGTTCGGTCCAATTCGGTTCTTTACAAATCTCCGTATTGTATTGAAATTTCGGTTCTTATAAATTTCGGTACAGTTCGGTTCTTATTAATTTCAGTACAGTTCGGTACGGTTCTTATAATTTTCGGTACAATTCAGTTCGATTTTTCGGTTCTTTTGGTACAAAGTAAAACAAGACAATACAATAAAGTATTTCGGATAATTCAATATTTTTAAAAATTTACAATATAAATATACACAATAATAAATTAAAATATAATTAAAATATCTTAACAACTACATACAATTTTGCATTCAATTCTAAGAAAATCTTTCAATTTATCCCTCTCCTTCATGAAAAGAGAACAATATGTTCTAGCAATAGTCACTTTAAACAGAATTTTAAATTCAGGACAAATTGCTTCAATAAATTTTCTAAAACCCTCGTATTCAATAAAATTAAATGGTAATTCATCCCTAATGATAAATGACAGCTATAGTCGGAGTGGGCGAATATGATAGTGGTGGCGACGGGAAAGAAGAAACACAAGTATAGGCTAGAACCAACTGGAAAGATAGGAAAAATTGTGGGGTTGGACATGATTTCGAGACAGAGAAGGAAAAGGCAAACACGATTTAGGTTTTTTTGTATTTTATTTTCTTATATATATATAATGAAATATAAAATCGGTTGGATTCCCTCCAAAACTTAAAATAAAAAATATTTTTACTAAAATTTTTCAAATTTTATTTTTAATTCACTCTAAAAAAATTTAATTAATAAAATAATTGTCTACTCATATAATTATATTATATATTAATTAATAAAATTTTATTAATATAATAATTGTATATAATTATATTATTAAAATACATATTCAATCACTCACATAAATATTGTGCTAAATACATATGAGTATTAGTTGAGTACACTAAAAATAAAAAAAACTAAAATTTTATTTTAAATAATTATATATAATTTTATTTTTAATTTAAATATTCATATAGATATTATAATAAAAATAGATGAGTATTCATTGAGTGACACTAAAAACTAATAAAATTAATTGATAAAGTGATTATATAATAAATTATTCAGTTGTATATAATTACATTATTAAAATAAATCTTCAATTAATAAACATAAATTATGTAGTAGTTGAGTGATACTAAACATAAATTAAATTAAACACAAATTATTTTAGTTGCACATTCATATAAATATGATAATTAAATTTATCTTATTAATAATCAAAATATTTATTTTAATTTATTAACTATTTATTATATTAATTTCATGCATTAAAATATTTAATACAAATAATTATGAAGTTAAATTTATATAACAACTATATAATAGAAATTATAAATAACATTTATATATAAATTACTATTATTATATATAATAATTAATAAATATCGGTCCTTTCGGTCCAATTCAGTTCAGAACAGTTCGGTACGGTTCAATACGGTTCTCAATTCGGTTCCAGTACAATTCGGTTCGGTTCTAGTCAAAAAGTCAACAGTACAATTCGGTTCAGTTCTAGTAAAAAAAGTCAACGGTACAATTCGGTTCTGGATCTTTTTCTTCGGTACTTCAGTTCAGTACAGGAAGATCCAGAACCGTGTACAGCCCTAGTGACAACTCTTCCCTCCTAAAAGAATTTCGTCCTCGAAATTCACTTATATCAAAAAAATCCCAACACTACACTCCAATTCCCTATCATTTACACTGATCATTTCCATATCATTATATAACACTTACGTTCTACACTTATAACACATACATTTCACTTGTTCCAATACACCTTACTTTTGATATACTCATTTGCTTTTACTTATTATCATCACTATAATCTCGAATCACTTCTATTTAATCAAAATAACCACACAAATCATAACTTCTCTTGTCCATAACTAAACTCAAACTCATAAAACTAACTTAACTTAAACCTCATAATTCTTCTCTCATAATCTTATGTCCAAATCAATCCTATTCATCAAAATAATCATTACTTTAAGCACCAATTAGAAACCAAAATACATACAGCTCACATATATAAACCACTTAACTTACAACATCTTGCTGCACAATCCTTAATACATAAAAAATATCTGACACATATGCTACTTTCTTTACTAATAACACTCGTGTCTTACTTTAAAATCTTTTCACATTTTCTTACATCAGATTCCAAAATATTTTTTTCTATTCCGCTCTAGCTATACACACAGTACATTCTCCTTAATAATTGCTATGCTCATAATTCACATGCTTAATCTCAATATCAAATACTCAATGTACACCCTGTCAGCTTGCTCTCCATCAAAATGCATATGCAAATGTTTCTCGCATGTGATCAAAGGGAGGATGATGCAATGAGGATGTAATAGTTCATGTATGCAAAATAATGCAGAAATGCGATTGATGCTATAATAATGCACTCTTCCCATCCCCATGGTTCAATATGCTTATTTTCAAATAAATTTTCTGGAGATAGCTAACAGGCATACCGAGCAACACCATAATCTTACAAAATTCACATAATCTTCCATCTCAAAATACCAAAACATCTATTCTTCCAAGGCAACCACATATCAACACACTTCAAAAACATCTACAAAACCTTCTCTTTAACCACATAGTATCAAACAAAATTCCTCACAAAATCTCTGATAACTCATCCAATGAACACATCCCAAATTCACACATACACACATAACAATACAGGATAGGTAGATCGAGATCTATCGAGCCAATCAATTAACTAAACACTTTATCTAATCAGGAAAATTTCTATTCCCAACTCATACCTGAAAAATAAAATCATCCGCTTTGGCCAACGCTAAACTATACAGACACACTTCAAATCACCTAGTAAACCAAAATCGACTAAACTGGAGCTCTAATACCAAATTGTAACACCCCCAACTCCCACAGGTAGCATTTCGAAGGGTGAAGAGCTACGGTGAGAAGAAGGTACCACCAGACAAGGACACATATGGGAATGCAGAAATTAGAACAATAAAATTTCTAAAATCATAACCTCAAAACATGCATGTCCTAAACCTATGTCATCCACACACCATTATTCGCACTATAAGATATTACAACTTATTACAAAGGCTAAATAAATAAACTTAATTATAACCCGACAACCAATAAAAACTTTCTATAACTTCTACCGACTCGTTGGCCAAAACTCAGCGGACCTCTGCGCTACTCTGATCTCCTAACCTGCACGAACAAACAACCGTGATAAGCGATAACGCTTAGTCTGGTGAAACAAATAATGGGTAGCTACTCACAGTGGTTCCCGAGGCAAACACATGCAAATTAATATATATATATATATATATATACATAAACATAATGGAATGCCTGCTAAAGTTATTACAAATGAATATCATTATTTTGTTACGGAAACTTAAGTGATTACACATACATTAGCATCTTATAAACTATACACAGAAATACTTATTTACCTTTTTATCAAAAGAATATATTACACAAAACTTATCATATACTTTAAATCACTTAATGGCCCTATAGATAGTTACACTTCATAAATTCCCAAAATACATTTTAAGGATTGAAATATAAAATTTAGTAAATCCCGTTATTACTAATATTTCAAAATCATACAATTTATAGTATCAATACTTAAATCAAAACATTCCATTTTAATCAACCCAGTACTCATTCAAAACTAAACAAAACATTTCAATACTCAGATTTGGTTCGGGCTTGAAACAGTTATTCCAAGCTTCCTACGTATTCCTATGGTTGGGGAATTAGAACCACGTTGTTCTACAGAAAATCTTATATACTTATTCCAGGTTCAAACATAACTTATTTCCTAACTTCAGTTATCTATATCATGCTTAATATTTTGTTATCCTATACTTACCAATTGATACATAATTACCATATTCGTTGAAACTAACAATAATGCACATCAATTCCTTACGAACATACTTACAGTAGTAATCCAGTCTACGGTCCAGTAGGCAATAATATAATATCCCTGTATTCTCAATTCAACATATAAATGAATATATATATATATATATATATATATATATATATATATATATATATATATATATATATATATATATATATATATAGAATTCATTCACTAATTATTCAACCATAACAAATATGCATATTGAATCTTTCAATAAATCTTTACAAAGACTTCATACAGACAATCAACCTCATAGCTTTTAAACAGATTAATAACATGCATCATCCACATACTAACTCTTATGCAGTCAGGATCTATGCATAAATGCCTATTAGTACAAACATTATTGGTTACATCTCTTTTCATTGAATAGATATTGCATTATTAAATAAAATACATGGGTACCCGAAGATACCATACCTTTCCACATAAATGTCCATAAAGGATCCAGAACATAGGAGTACATAGAGCACAAGTCAAATGGCATTTATCACAAATGCATCAGATACTTATTCACATAATCTCTTAGCACATCCTGACAAAACTTATCAATTCGTTCACATTTTGTTATTCTTTTAATTGCCTGCTAACTCAAAGGGGTGGATAAGCGAGTGAACACATGACGGTACCCGTGGGTACGATTTGAAAAGCAACATCATATTTTTCTCATTCAAAACATTTTCACGTTGGGGATCTTAAACAAGATCCGTACGCATTGAGGTTCTCGAGGAACCTAACGGGGACCTGATCAGGGTCCAGAATAGAATAGAGCTCTGCTGCTAACAGAACTCTATAGGCATGCCTATCTATCCATGATCGACTCATGCAGGCTAGATTGTTTTCACATTAATATTAAATTTGTCACATTTCACTTATATATATATATATATATATATATATATATATATATATATATACATTCCATTAAATACTTGTAACATTCTTTTATGATCACATGCATTCATATATTTGCATATCATATGTATAATTACATTTATTATATTCAAAATTAATCATGTATTATTTCATGAATCAGATATTCATATAAACACATTAAACATAACTATATTATTGGGCATCATGCACTCATTAGACTTAATAAATATGTTCGCCATTCCTTACACATATATATTTATATAGTAATAATGGCGGATAAAAACTCATATTTCAATTATTACCCTGAATAGAAACATTTGAAAAATTCATACTTTAAGTCATCGATGCATAATACAAGCGAGAAACAATGCAAAGAAGAGAAGTTTCAAAAACATTTTAGGCAAAGAGGTCTGTCACGACCGTGATGCAGACGAGGCCCAAGAGGCGATCACGAGTCGTGCTCACTGTCACGACTTATAAAGGCACACATAAAAGCATAACGAAGCATGACAAAGGAATAGAGTGAAAATAGGGGCGGGAGCACGACTCGTGCTCCAAGTGCACGACTCGTGCACCATGTGCAGGTTTCGTGCACAAGTGCATGTTGTCCATGACTCGTGCACAGGTGGACGACTAGTAAACCCCAACATGTGTACGTCTCGTGCACAAGTGCACGACTAGTGCACCTCAACACCGATAACTGGTAGCAAAGTACGTGTCTCTATCACGATCGCGATGAGTATCGCGCTCGCGATAGATTCGTATTTTCCAGATTCCAGCGAAAATTTGTAAAAATTCTTCTTCATAAAATCACACCCAAAACTCCCATTCAATTTCAACTTCAACACAATGCAAATAGCTCATTTAAAACCTCACAATTAACTCAAAACCCAACTTTTATTCCAATTATTACAATCAAATCATAAATTAATCATAATCAAATTCTTTAAATTGACAATCAGCAAAATAACTTCAAAATTCTAATCAAAATACACTTTGGTTCAATAATCCATATACAAAACATCTTAACCCAAAGTTATTCAAACACATAACACTTGGAACATATCTAAACAATTTTAACTCCATAAAATTTCCAGAAGATTAAACAAAATCCCAAATCAAAATATACCTCAAAATAACAAAAACCATAACCTTAACTCCTTTGTTCCAATAGCTTACTTAGATGATCTTTCTTGCTTCCTAACTCATTCAAGATCTTTTTCATCCAAGAATTATCATCCAAAACACATAAACATAAAAACCCTAGATTAAGAACACATCTTAATAACAAATGAAGAAGATGAAGAAAAGAAAGAACTCAACAAAACTTACCCAAAATAATCTCTTTGGGTTGATCAATTTCCACCAAACTCAGCCAAAGGAAGAGAGATCAAGATAGAGCAAATAGGAAGGGAAGAAGAGAAGGAGAAGAAGGCATGAGGGAGAAAGAACGGGAGAGCCAGGGCAAAAATTCTGCTCTTCCTTTCTCTTTCCTTGCCTTTTATACCCCTCTCTAAATCCTTGCCACATATCATCTTATAATTGGTGGAACTTGACCACTCACACATTAAACCCATGCATCACACTACACACAAGACTAACTCCACTAACACATACACTACTTCCCTCTATGCATGCACACTCTATCAAAACCCATAAATCATGCATATAACCCACAAATAGATATTTATGTCAAATTCTCTTTTTAATCCTCAAACGTTGATATTCATAATTTACTAATCTTTCACATTGGGCCACTAATTAATTTTTTATCCATTCAATCAAGTTCTAATTCTATCTTCACAATTTACTATTGGTCGTACTTATCGAAACTTTGACATTAATTATTAAATTATCCATTTAGCATACCATTATTTCAACTTGCACAACTTTGGTCACTACTCATCCTCAATACGCCGAATCTTTCTAGGGTACATTTTGGGTTGTGATATATAATGGCAAGCAATTTGGCAGTCTAACCTTTAGGACCTTTTGTTTCTATCTGAATATCCATTTAGGGTTTACATCCAGACTCACTCACAAAGCAATAAAATGAAAAAAGTTTCCAATAGGACAATCCTAGAAAGGTTGAAGGAAAGGCTGGGCAAAAAAAGGATAATTAGACTAAAGAATTACATAGCATTTTGTGATCTTACATGACTTTACCTTGAGCAGGAACTTTGGAAACTCCCTTTTCACTGGTATATGGAGCAAAAGTCGTGATCTCGGTAGAAATTGGAATTCCCCCTAAAGGTAGGCTTTTTTTTTTACCAAAATAATTAGCAAGAAAGAAGATAAGAACAGGATTTGACTGAAGAAAAAAGGAAAAATGCCTACGCCAAAATTGCAGCCTATAAACAAAGAATTGCCAAGTACAACAATAGCAAGGTGAAGTCAATGTCTTTTAACATTGGAGACCTATTCTTAAGAAAAGCATAAATTGGTTATAGAAATGTTGGAGTTTGAAAGCTCATGCCCAATTGAGAGGGACCATATGAAATTTCCAAAGGTCCTTATTAAAAGCACTTATAAATGAAGAGCTATGAATGGCTCAAGTATTCCAAGATCATGAAACCTATAAGTACTTAAAAAAATATATGATGTAACTTTGTATTCCAATTGGAATGATCAATAAAAATGCAAATTATAATTTGATATCTAAGTCTTTGAATTGTGTCAATAATTCCTAAGTTAATTTGTGAGGTGATTATGAATCTAATTAGAACATTCGCAAAAAAATCTTGAAGGCATTTTAATAATGTTAAAGTGACAATTAGACATTAAAGAGTTATATTATTTACGAATAAACATTCATATAAATTCTGATCAAATTTTTATTTTGAATTGATAGATTTAATAGCATTTGAATAAAATGAAAACAACGTTAAGATTAGAGATGTGCAAAACCGAACCAAAATCAAAAATCGAACCGAATAGATATTGGTCAGTTTGGTTCAATTTTTTTATTTTTGGTTTCGAACCGAATTAAAACTTTGGGTAATTCAGTTCGGTTCTTAAAATTATAAAATCGAAGGTGTA
Source organism: Excoecaria cochinchinensis (assembly GCA_947683425.1). Taxonomy (NCBI): domain Eukaryota; kingdom Viridiplantae; phylum Streptophyta; class Magnoliopsida; order Malpighiales; family Euphorbiaceae; genus Excoecaria; species Excoecaria cochinchinensis. The sequence continues at coordinate 7,039,155 of CANTUQ010000208.1, forward strand.
ACAACCTGAATTATACCCTAGTAGGAATTGTAATGCTAATTGCTGTGTAAATTGGATTTATGGTTTAATAAAGGACTTAATTGAAAGAAGAGCAAAGAGTATGTAAAACAGAATTTTGATAGAGGGACTAATTTGAAGCTTTGCCATGGACCAAGAGGGAAATTAGTTGTGAGTGGGACACTTGTCATGAGGAGGACATGCGGCAAGTGAAGAGAGTGCCACCTATATTACACGCAATATAAGGAGGCTTATTGGGAAAATCAGTCCCCTTTTAATGAGAATTCAGATTTCTCACTTCTCTCTTTCCTCTCTTTTTCCCTTTTTCTTCATTTGGTTTTTATTCTTGTTTTGGTTGGATTTTCTATAATTAGGTTAGTTTTAAATTATTTTCGTGTGAAGCAAAGAAGGTAAGTGTGGTTAAAAATTTGATATGATCTTTTTCTACTCCATTCTTCTTATGTGTTTATATTGGTTGGTTTGATGGACTAAGAGTATGTGCGTGTTTGATTTGGTTATGCAAGAAGATATGGATAGAAGGAAAGAGAAGGGCAAGGAGAAGGTGTGATCTTTAAGAGAAGAGTTTAGAGCTGCTCCTTAGAGGTTAGGATTGTGTGCCATTTTTATTAGTTACATGTGTTGAGATTGACTTAGTTGTTGTATTTTGGTAGTAGATGTATGTTACAGATATGGTTAATTGTTGTCCTTTGAATTAGTGCTTTATCTCAATTGAATGTTGAAGTCAAGTTGTTGTTCTTGCATGTTGTATATGTTTAGGTTTTGGCATGTAGAGTATTTGTTATGATTATCATGTCTAAGTGTCATTTTGATTGATATTAATATTTAATTGTATTTTAAAGTTGTAATAGAGTTTAGAAGTGTGTATGGCATGATTTTGTAGGTTATGTATGTGATTTTGGAGTTGGTATGTGTAGGTATGTGCATAAGAGTTGTGTTGCTCGAAGGATTGAACATTTAGTTCAGTTTTGTCGCGAGCGCGACAAGGGTCGTGAGCGCGACAGAACACTTCTTGGGTAAGGTCTTCCTGCAAAGCATCGCCGAGCTTTCTCGTGCATTATCAAGCTGTGCCGAGCCTTGTTGCGAGCACGAGATCTGTCAGGAGCACAACATAAGCTACTTTGGCATTCTGTCATGAGTGCGATGAGGCTGCGTACACAACAGTTCTATCGTGAGTGCAACAAGGGTCGCAAGCCCGACAGTGTGTAGAGTTATGAATGTAAGTCTTTTGTTCCCATTTGTGTGTGGTATTGCATTGGATTATGTTTGATCATGTATAATAAATATTGTATGTATTATATATATATATGAATCATATGATTGATGGGATGATTAGCTTATACATGAATTGAATTGATATGTGATCATTGTTGGTTACATGAGTGAATGCTAAGTAATTGATATAGTGGCTAAAGTTTTTTTGTTCAGCCTGAAAGGTCATGGTAGTGGATAGATAAGCATGCTTATAAAGGGCTAGTGTTTTGCAGCTGCTAGTTTTAGCCCACAAGGGTCTAGTGTTTGTTACCTTCAGGTAACTAGTGATTTGAGACTTCGGTCTCCCTTATTTCATACTGATAGTCAGTATCTAGTGCACCCGCATCCACCATTAGTGAGATTTCAAGCTTTGGTTTTAATGATTGTATGTTTATGTATGAGCATATAAAGTTGTGATCTATTAAGTGTATTTGAACATGCATGTAGAGTTTGAGATATAGCACATGCTTTAGCAAGTGTTCATGATAATTTTGAGCATGAAAGGTATAGGTAAGTGAGATAGATGTGCTACTGTTAATTATGTTCATGTTGATACCTATACCCTTACTTATTGTTATATGTTGAAATGTGTATGCTTGGATATGTATTTGTATTGTTGTGACTTCATGGGAAGTCTTTGTATCTGTATATCCCTACTAAGCATTATCGCTTAACACGGGTGTTTTTCCCAGTGTAGGTATGCAGGATCGATTCGGCTTTTGGGAGTCATTCATCTGCTGGCCACTAGGAGTTTGGATAGTGGATTTTTGTATAAGATTCTTTTTGTAATAATTATGCAATGTATTGGATAAGAGAATATTTTTTGTATAGTGTATATGTTAAAGCTTTGATCTTGTAATGTAAGAATGATTACTTTTTGTAATGTATACTTTTTATAAGGTTATTAATGCAAGTATGTTTTGTTTTTATGATGCTTCCGCTTATAGTATGTACGTGTATGTATAAGCATGTTTCCGCTATAGTTAATGCATGAGTGTTTATATGTATATGCATAGTTGTGCGTGTAGCACTCCCTTGTCCTCCTATGGGGCATTGGGGTGTTACAGAAGGAACCAAACTGACCAAACTATCCAAAACAGTGAGTTTTGCTCTTTATATATATATATATATATATATATATATATATATATATATATATATACGGTGAGTTTTGCTCTTATATATCTATCTATCTAAAACGGTAGGTGTATATATATACTTGCAAATTTATCTTACAGAAATAACTGAGGATTTGAAGATAATTTCTATCCATTTCACTTTCCTCTATTTTTCTCAGCAACCAAACAGAGGATTCTACATGAAACAGAATCAAAACCAAAAAAATCCAAATAAAATCTTTAATTCTCCATCTAAAACTAACCAAAGGTGAAATAATCAAAAATTTCAACAGCACAACCACATTTAAAATGTCAAAAGATAGACTTGAAAACTCAAAAGGTCCACATAAGCTTAAAAAAAGTACTTATAAAGATGGAGAACCCAGAACCAGGCAAAAAAGAAAAAACCCCATTCTAAAGAATTAATATAAAACCCATCAAAATTAATTGCAAATAAGAAATGGGTTGTCAACCAAACTCCAAATTTCTCTTCTGATTCTTTTGTAACAAACAGTGGTATATATAGTGAAACAAAAAAGAAGAAGAACCCATAAAAAATTATTCAAAAAAAGGCAGAAAAATAAGTGTTTTCTTACCAAAGAAGAAATTAGAGAAAGAAAGAGAGTGTAAAATATCAAGAATGGGATGATGAGGTCGAAGCAGATAGAGAGATTTTTATTCAGCCATTTTCTCTCTCTTTTAACCGAAATCTTTTGATGGATTTTTTGGCTAACCCCGATGGAATATGATGGCATGAATACTATCAGGAGCTTCTTGATGATGAGACTAAGAACATGATTCGCTGCAGAGAGGCACATAGGTGGAGATAGAGATAGAGATAGAGACTGAGACTGAAAGTGAAATTGAAAGAAGAGAGAGAGACGCACACTGAAAATGAAAGGAAACCATATTTTTAGAGGAAGAATCGATTGGATCGAACCAGCTGAAATTATTTCGGTCTATTTAGTTTTGGTCCTTAAAACTTAGATCCACATTTCGGTTCTAAAAATATCAAAAGTTTAATTTCGGTCTATTCGGTTCCGTCCAAAATCGAACCAAATCAACCATTTGCACACCCCTAGTTAAGATGCAAACAAAATATTGATTGCATTGATAAAAAGAGTTGAATACAACTTCTAAAAAAATAAAAAGAAAAAAGTCCTAATACTCTATATTTACAATTTACTCTTGATCGGGATTTCCCATAGGAGCCTCATAATCCCCACTCTCGGAAAGAGCTTCAGGAAGTGAGGTAGGATCATCCAAGAAGGAGAAGTCTTCTCGAGGAAAGCATCTCTTGCACTTTATCATGATACGAGTCAAGAGATCATTTTAGAAATCACTAATTTGAATTTTGAAGATCACTGATTCGGTTCATTAAATTATCCTTCTGCTCAGCAAACTTTTTCTAATGGGTGATGTGCATAAAGCTTAATTTCTCCTTAGAATCCCTCTTGGAAGACTCTAAGGAATCCACTTGCTTCTAACAATCCCCGACTTGGAAAGATAATTATGAGACCTAGAAAGTAAGTTCTTGAATCGAGCAGAAGATTCCAAACGAACAGCTTCAAGTTGAGCCTCATAGTCCTTTGATTGCTTCATTAATTTCTCCTTAAGCTCCTGTTCTGAATGCAGCATCTCAGTGAACTTCTCTTTTAAACAATATTCTCCCCACTTAGAAGCCTTGCTCTCTAAGCAACCTATTTAGATATAATATATATATATATATATATATATATATATATATATATATATATATATATATATATATATATATATATATATATATATATATATATATGTATATGTATATATGTATGTATGTATGTATGTATGTATGTATGTATGTATCATAAATAAAATGAAGTGATAGCATTAATGACTAAAAAAGCATAACACTTACTCGAAAGAGGTCCAAGGTAATCTCAGCACACAATTGGGAGGAGAAGATAGCCAAACCTATGTCTTGAGTGTCTTTCTCTAACATAAGTCCTCAACTTATATACTCAAGAGCAAGAGGATTCCAAATCGAAATCTCCTCACCAAATATTTCCACTAAGATCTTCTTCAAAGAAAGAGATTCGATTGCAGCGGCAAGGTTTGTGGCAAAGCTAGCCTGCCTTTTAGGTAATGGTTAACAAACAAGGTCTAAAAAGTTTGCTTAGGAACTTGAGAGACATTCTATTCAATATGAGCAAGTGCCTCAATTTTGATAAGCGATTGTGCAAGAGATATAGATGGTGATGGAGCATGCAAATCTGCTTCAGAAGTCCTTGAAGGTTTTAAAGCATTAAGAGCAAGCTTTTGAACCCTTGCCAGCTACTTGGACTGGTTATCGGCTAGAGTAGACTTCTTTCTTTTGGCCTGCTCTCGCTTTTTCTTCATCTACTCAACCTCTTATTTAGCTAGATTGGTTCCATAGAAGCTGCTTATAAAAAATAATAAGTTGGAATTTTGACAATTCATTGGACAAGCATTATAAAATTGGGAAAGAAATTATAAAGGTTCATTTTCTGCCCTATCGCTAGTAGACTTCAATTCATCCAACGAAGCCTATTAAAGAGAAGTCGGTCAGATCTTTATTATGATCCTAGACATACTTCATGAGTTTTCCTATGCTTGTCTTGAACATAGGAACACTAAAAACTAACTCTTTGAGATTCTTGACCCTCTGATCAGAGATAACTCACTCAAAAGCCTCATTTCCTTTTGATCAAATAGAATTTATCCTTGAAGCCTTTCACAGAATAAGGTAGCAGAAATAACCATTTATTTTTGCTAGTGAAGTAATATTTTGTCCCATCTTCCCAACCAAATAGATAAAAGAAGAATGTAAAAAGCTCTAAAAAAGGGACAATGTCAAGCTGCCTACATAATAGTTTGAAATAGGTTATTGCTTGTCCTTCGTTCGAATTTAGTTGGCTTGGTGCCATTCCATAACCCTAAAGTATGCTAATGTCGAAAGGATGATGAGGAAATTTTAAGCCACAATCTAAACAAGGCTAATGTTAGATGAACCATTTGTTATCATTTCTAAATAGAACATCTCCCATCAACAGGGATAATGGACAAGCTAAGACGGTTATGTCTTTAGGCAGGCTATATCTATCTTTTAATTGGCTCGCTTCATAAGTCAAGAGCTTAGTGTGTTTGATAATAGGAAGTTTTTTCTATATTCCACCATAAAAGTGGTATTCAACCCTCTATGTTCCACAGACCAATACTAAAATAAGGAACAACCATTTGCAAAGGTAAAGGGATGAAAAATGAATTCCTAATATGTTCTAATGAAGAAGGCAAAAAGATACAAGAAGAATACAAAGAAGATGAAGAAGAAGAAGGTGATGATTCTGAAGTTTCCAAAAAAATAAAATCAAAGAACATACCAAGTAAAAGTTTATGGTAATCTTGTAGAAATTGCAGGAATGGGTTGAACGCGAAGTACATGATGAATTTGAAGAAAATTCAGAAAAGAGAAGTTGAGAATTTTTTATAAAAGTAATTTATGAAGATTTGCCTTCTTTTTTATAGGCAAATCCTAGCTTCCTTAATGAGCTAAGTGCCTCTTTCAAAGATCAGAGCCATGTGTCAAAATACCATTAATAATCACGAAGTACGAATCATCATCTATAAATGAAAAGACATGACTTGAATGTTGTTTCAACATCAAGAATGCAAAAGGGAAAATGATTTCAAATTCAAATGCAAATTTTGGCATTAATTGCCAAAGCACGAAAAGAGACAATCCAATCAGATACTTCTAGGTGGGACAAATGATAATATCCCTTATCATTATTTAGGCTTGATATTACTATCAAAACCCATCCTAAGGAGTGAACCCAACCCAAAGCAAGGGACTTACCCCTCTCGATAGCGATTCAATTGCTTATCTGATCGAATTGACATAACCATATCTTGAAACCCATTAACACATGCTATTAGCCATGCTTCTTTGAACTATCCAACCAATACACTCAAGTTTATGTACGGACAGACCCAAAATTTACACTATATATAGTTCAAACATAAATGAGCAAGGTTAAACTCTCTCAGGCATTTTCTCTCACAAAATTTTACTAACTTGAGTTTCGGAGTGCTAAAGCCTAGTCCGACCAGGTTACTCTTTGTCATGTAGCTTACTTATCCATTGGCTATCCGTATTGGATCATTTCATCTAGGCTCGTTATTTTCTAATCATTCAAATATTACTAGGCATTAGCAAAGAGAGCACTTTGCCTCACTTTAAATGGAGAAAAGTGGCATATGGAGGGATGCAACCTAGGTTTGATGACAATCATGTTGATGATTCTTTTCTTGAAGATATGGTTATGAATGCAAGTGAAAGGGATCTATAGAAGGTGATGCAAGACTCAGTTTCCATTTCTCAATATCTATGAATTGTTACTTGTTGGCGTGGTTTGGACCTACACTTTGCAGTTTACTTGTAATGAAAATGCCCTCTTACTTATTGATGTGAGCCATCTGCGATCATGCTTCCTTATGTTACTTTTAACCAGGGAAATGCTCTCTCTTAACCTTCTCATCCTTTATATCCTCAATCTCTTCTTTTTTACAACTGGATTATATATTTTGGCTCCTATTTATCATACTCTCACAAGGTCCATAAGCACAGATTCTATTTAGGTAGTTACTATTTCACTTATCGTACTTTATCTCTTTTTGTATGACTATTCAGGGTCTACAATACGAGCTCCTGATGCTCTTAAAAACCCAAACTTGACAAGTTGTACCTCTTTAAATATTTCTGTTATTACTTCTATTTTTATTGCGTTTTTCCTTCAGTCAAGATTGCATGTTTTTGACATAATGCTTTTCTCCTTGGAAGTCCTTTGTTCTTGCTCCATTTGTCACATTCTGCATCAAGAAATACTCCTTTCATTTACATCTATTGTTTTTTTTTTGGGTTGATGGTTGTTGCAATGACCTTTGTTTATATGTTGCACGGTTACTTTTTGTGCTATTGTTGGGTTTGTTAGTTTTTGTAAGCATAAATTGTATTGGCTCGTTGAAATTAAAGAATGCAAGTTCGAGATAAATGGCGCTTGGGATGAGGCTAAACTTTAATTTGATATAGATGATTGAATATTGGATGAAAATCTAATGAAATATAAAATTACCTATTGAGATTTTCAATTCATTTTATTTTGTTTCCTTGTAATTAATATTGTACTATCAACATATACTTTTACCTCATAAACTTGCTATTTTCTCGATTGGATACGTTCTATTGAGATTAAGACAAGTGTAAAAGTCGAATAGCTTTTAATAAGATCTAGAAAGTCTATAGCCTCACACTATTAGATTTTATCGTACTTTTAAATATAGTATGATTTCCTTTTTTGATTATTATATAATATTCTGAATGGTATTGTCAATTAATTTGATGGTAAAAAAAATATAAAGTGTATAAAGTGAAAGAACAACAGGATTTTTATGTCTTTAGAAGGAAATTACCTTCAAGAACTGAGAGGGATGCTTGCAGTATACACATATAGGGCCATTTTTGGGTTAATTACATCCGTGGTCACTCAATTTTGGCATTTGGAATGCTATGGTCACTGTACCACGATTTATAACATAAAAGTCATAAAAGCCAAAAATTGATAATTCCGGCAAATGGCGTGTGATTTTCACATTTACATGCTTGCCACTTCAGCAAATTTGCCACATCATGCTTTGACTAGATTCGACGTGGCATAAAGTAAAAAAATTGAAAATAAAATTTTTTTTACTATCTCTCTCTCGCTAGTTGTCTCTGGCTGCATCTTTAACTCTCTAACTCTGTGTCTTTCTCTTTCTTCCTCTCTTCGTTCTGGATTTCAGTCACTCTCCGATCTCGATCTCTCTATCTTTCTTCATCTCTAGATCACTCTCTGATTTTGATCTCTGTCTTTCTCTCTCGATCTCGATCACTCTGTGATTTCATTCTCTCTTATCGATCTCTCTATTTCTTTCGCTTTATCGATCTCGATCACTTTTCAATTTTGATCTCTGTTTTCAATCTCTCTTTGTCTTTCTCTCTCTCGATCTCATCTTCACTTTCATCTTGACTATATATAGGGCTGGGAGTAAGAGCTAGAAATTTCTCACTCAACTTTGTGTGAAAAAAAGTAAAAAAAAAATATCTTTTAAGTTTAAGGGAACAACCAGATAGTGTTGAAGTAAAGGAAAAAACTTCTAAACCAGAGAAAAAGGAAGCAATGACCACTACAATGGTCCATCCTATTCTAAGACTTCAAGACACAAGACCACCACAATATGGTATGTAAAGCTTTAAATTTTAATATTTAAATGATGTTCCTTTATTTGATACCATAACGGTTGGGTATTGATGTAATTTTCTTAGTGGTTATATTTTATTTGAGTTTTTGGGTAATTTGGGTTTCCGATTTGGTTTGGGAATATGTAATTTTTATAGATATATATTCTGTGTAGGGTATTAAGAAATGTTTTGGTAATTGACCCTAATTATTAATTAAATTAGTGTGAAAACAAATGCTCATAAAGAATTTTTTACTGTCATTTTATCCTCTAAGGGAGTTATGTGCATTGGTGGATATTGGGTTGGCGAAGTTACGTGTTTTGACTAGTGTGATATTGATTTGGTTAGTCTTAGTGTAATAGATAAATGGATTCAAAGATTATGTGCTTTTGGATATGTGAGATATTTTTTCAAGCCTCCAGGATATGTTTATAGGGGCTCTTTGAGGCCATTAGATAGAGACGGTCAGGTTTTTGAAATCTATTTATCTGTTGATAAGAAGAATAGAGAAACAGATGTGTATGTCAATCATTTCAAAAAAGATAAGCTACCAGATTTGGAAGAGAATAGAACTCCTTAAAAGAACTGCATATTTATGCCTGGTACAATAAAGGATGAAAGGTGGCCAGCTTGGTTGCATTGAAGGATTATGTTGACAATTAATCTCTTGTTAGGGTCAGCAATGAAGAGAAATAGAGTGAGACTAACATAGGGGATATAAGGAAAGAAATGGATAGGACTTTTTCTTTAATAAATAAAAATGTTAAAGCAGGTCCCTCTTCTATTCATAATTCTGATAGTAGTTCCAGTAACACTGAAGCTAGATATGAGGATGGGGGAGAAGTTGCTGTTAATGCTAATGCTTATAAGGTAGAAGAAAAAGATGATGCAGATATTCATGTTCCAATAAGTGATACTGCTGTCCCAGTAGTTGGTGAAGAAATGGCACTAGATATTGATGTTGAAATGAATGAAGTTTAAGGTGTTGATGTTCCAGTTGTAACGTCCCCAACAACCCCGTTGGAAGGATGCCGGTTGCGCTACGCGCACATATACATATACAAACTCAAATCAAGAGAAAGATAATAAATGCATTTAATTAATAGATAACAAATCCATATACATATAATCATATCGTTTTACAAAAGGAGTTTGTAAACATTGAACATATACATATACAAAAATAATTGTTTTTTTACAAAATTACATTTGCCAAAACCAAAATCCTTATACAAAAATCAGCGGAAGACAAAAAGAGACTCCAACAAAAGACTTCTAGTTGCCGACCTGCAAATGTCCGACTCCAAAATGAACCTGCCACTTACACGAAAAAAGAGCCTGTGCTAAGCGATAACGCTTAGTAGGGAGGAACAAACATGCATATACATATACTTGCAATAATAATATATATAAATAACTTAAAGAAACATAGCATATAAACATTTACTACTCATGCTTATAACAAGTATTCATATACGCATTTATAGACAGGTAAACAATGCTTATATAACAACAGAATATGTACTTGATATATACTCATACACAAATTAACCACTCGCATTCAACCACACGCATCGCAGCATATCATGGCATCCTTCATATACATAATCTTATAACATCAATCCGTATTTACTAGACATATAAAGAAACATCATAACATAAGTATCCCATTGCACATTTATTCATTCACGACACATATTAGCCTCATATAATAGCCTGAATATACATTAGAGGTGGATACAGTCAAAATTTGGTACTAATAGGACACAACATCCTAAGCATATGGAGACATGGGTCTCAAAACATCTTTTAATCATGTATATGCAAAAGTATACCGGAGACCGAAGCCTCAAATCATGTGAAATGACCCAAACGGGGCCTGCATATAACGTGTAACATATAGCAGCTGCACACACACACACACACTGACCTAGATAAGTGCTTACCTATCCACAACTATGACCATACAGGCTCAAAATAATAACTCATATGTACTCTAGTATTATCATCATAGAATAAAGAATAACTCAAGTATAATCACATAATGCATGTATACATATATGTATTGGTCAAAAATTCTGAGACATATAAATCATATACATTTAAACCCTATATGAGATGATTAATCGTGTACATATAACTTAATATAAAGAATCTATAACTTTACACATGCATAAGAAAAATCATATAATAACCTTATCATAACAAACCAAGTAAAAGATTTGACTAACAAATCTCATTTACTAATTAATAATACACAAATAAAGGTTAAAAACCCAAATTAAAAGAAAAAGGATAAAAAAAATAAAAGAGAATATTTTACAGAATATGGAGGCAGTAGCATTTTACACGACGGTATGGTTTACCCATACTGCCGTGTAAAATAGGGGAGCATAAGTCATGCATGAGGGACACGACTCGTGTCCTGCCCAGCTGAACTAAACGATTCAAGCATTTACACGGCGGTATGGGATTCGTTACAGCCGTGTGGCTTCGACAAACCAGCAATTCAGAGAGCATTTACATGGCGGTATGCAAATCCATACAGTCGTGTAAAACGACCAAAATCCAGAAAAAAATGCCAGAATCCACATAATTCAAAATCAAATCCAACATACTTCAAAATTAAACAATGTACTCATCAAAATCAACTTAAAACCCACCTATTTAGCTCATAATCCAACGAAATCATACAATAACCAAGATCAAAATCATCCAAACCCAAAATTCAGCAATTTACCATCCAAAATATAATCATATGTATAACTAATCCAAAATAAGTCACAATCTATGTTATTAACTCAACATATTCAAAACTCAACTCAAATACATGTTAAACACATTCAACAACCTAGATTTCCAGAAATTCATGCAAAAATCATAAAGCACATTAAAGAATATAATTCTAACATCTCAATATTATACATAAAATCTATTAAACACATGCATTTACATGTATTAGAACACACAAATATCAGATATGGATATATCACTCAATGATCCAAGGAGGATGAACAAACAACTCCCAAACCTGGTTGCCGATCTCCTTCCAACTTCCAAACCCAATCTTTTCTTTCCCTTTGTTCCTCCTTTTCTCTTCAGATGCTTGCACCATTCCAACCAAAACAAAACCCAATTATTCCCATGTAAAACAACCGTATATCTCAATCAAATCCAAGAAGAAGAAGAATATAAAGAAAACCCAAGATAACTCAGCAACTTACCTCTGGAAACTCAGTTCTTAATCTCTTAGAACTCAGCTCAATCTTAAGGAATCAACACATGCAAACCCAGAGAGCAGCATAAAGGAAAATGAAGAAAAGAAAGAGGGAGAACGAGACAGAAAATGAAAGAAAACAATTCTTGTTTCTTCCCTCTCTCTTTCTTTTAAATCCCACTAACTCTCCACCTAGCCATACACATGTCAAGTTCTCATTGGACCCCTTATTCCACCACCTTGCCTTTTTCTCTAAATACATTAATTAACTCTTCCATTAGGTCCTTATTTCACTTTTAATTCACTAGCATAAATTAGCAGAATGCCCTTAATGTCCAATTAAACTTGTAATTCCAATTATGCCATATTTGGGATGTGACACCAGTGGGTCAGGAGCATGATGAACCTAAAAATGAAATTTTTAATGATCTTGATTACAATATTTCAGTCGATGATCATGACTTTCAAGATGTTGTACATGAAAAAAAAATAGAGGCAGGCTAAGTGGCAATTCATCTAGCCAACATATACCTAAAATTCACATAGCTGAGATAGATTCTGAAAATGAATTCGAATACTATGACTTTGAAGAATTAGACTCAAGAGTTGATAATGATGAGAAAATAGATGAAAGGATCAAATACCCTAAATTTAATGAAGAAAAACATATGGACAAGCTTGTTATACTTCATGGAATGAAGTTTAGGAATTTTGAACAATTCAAAAGGGCTTGCAAAAATTAGGGCATAAATATTAGGTGGGATTTGTGGTTTCCAACAAATAACAAGTTGAGGTGCATTTGTAGATGTAAACATCCATTGTGCAAATTCAGATTATATGCTCCAAAGGTTAGCAAGGATGACCACATAGTTCAAATCAAGACTTATATTTTTTTTTTCCACTCTTGCTCTATGATTTTCAAAAATAGAAATCTGACATTACAGTGGATAGCAAGCAAATATTATGACAAATTAATAGCTGATCTAAGTTAGAGCTTGAAGGTATTAAAAAATAAATGAATGATGATTTAGGATATATAATATCAAGAATGAAAGCATGGAGATCAAATGACATGGCTTTAAAATGGATTTATAGAGATGAGAATTTGCAATATATTTCACGGTTGAGGTATCAAGCTAAACTTATGGAGACTAATCCAGGTACTGTTGCTATCATTTGGAGGCAAGAAAGTAAATTTAAGGGTATTTATGTTTGTTTGGGGCCATTGAAGAAAGCATTTAAAGCTAGATGTAGGCCAATTATAAGCATTGATGCATGCTGACTTAAGGGTACATTTGGGGGAAATTTGTTGACAGCAGTTGGTATTGATACAGATGATTATATATTTCCCATAACATATTACTTTAATGGTTGGAGTTAACTGCAAGAATATATAGATGAAAAATGATATGAGATCTGTGAATCCTCTTTATGTTTGGAATTGAAAGTATATATATATACAGAAATTGACATTTTTTGGTACACTTGTTTTATGGAAGTTGAAAGTCATGCATTTTGTGGTACATCTGTTTTTTTGCTGCTGTCACTTTGGACACTATAGGGATGTATTGATATTGCATTTTTTGCTATCATTTTTATTATTTTTCTATTGCAACTGCTACATACTACAAGGACTGGTTGCCATGTCTTTTTTTTCTATTGCAGCTACATGCTGCAGGGACTGGTTGCCATGTTTTTTTTTCTATTACAGCTATATATTACAGGGACTAGTTTCCATGTTTTATTTTTTTTCTATTGCAACTACTACTCTAGGGATTGTTTGCCATTTTTTTTTCTATTACAGCTGCTATTGCAGGGACTGGTTACCATGTTTTATTTTTTTTTTCTATTGTAGCTGCTACTACAGGTACTGGTTGACTTTTTTTTATTACAGCTGCTACTGTAGGGACTGGTTGCCATGTTTTCCTTTTTTTTTTCTTCATCTTGAAAAACAAAGTACATGTGCTTAGTTATTTATGAAAGTAAATTTTAGAAGAGCGGGACATGCCAATTATCACAATGTTAGAAATGATCAAATCCAAGTTGATGAAGAGGTTATATAATAAGAGTGAATAGATAAAAAAATTGTACTAGTGGAATCTGTCCAAAGGTTGAAAAGAAGTTTAAGAAAATTAGAAAAGCTGCTAGTTACTTTAAGGTTAAGAAATTAGATGGTGCAAAAGTCTAAGTGCATGGTCTAGGGGGCCTTTCATAGTTGACCTAGTTGTTATGACTTGTACTTGTAAGAGATGGGAGTTGAGAGGGTCTCCATGTCTATATGCAACTGCTGGTCTCATTGTAAATAATAATGACCCTTATGATTATATGGGTGAGTACTACAATGTTGACATATTCAAGAAAGTCTACTCACATTTCATTAACCTAACTAACCTTCAAGATCATTGGTCTGAAATCACTAATGGAACTGATGTTATCCCCTTCAAGTCTAAGAAAAAGAAAAGAGGGAGAAAGCCCAAGTTTAGGAGGAAGTTGCATGAGGAATTGGAGCAGCTTAGGGATAAAAAAAAGGTGCAAAGAGAAGCAATAAGCACAAATGAATCTGCAGGAACCCAAAAATTATGTAAAAAATGTAGTATCACCATCAAGTGTAGGATATGTGGTGAGGTTGGACATAATCCTAGAAGACATGGTGCTTAAAGTAAGACTTAAAGTTAGTAGTTGTTGGAGGTAAAACACAACCTCAAGTAGCACATGATCAAGATACCCAACCTAATGCATCCAATATTAGTACTCAAGTAATTTAGTTTAATATTTGGTTTATTGTTCATTTTATATTTTTTTTCAGCCTCCATAACATCTATCATTTGCTTTTACTTTCTGTAGGAAATTGTAACTCAACTAATATAGTTGTGACGCGCGCCGGACCCCGCAGGCCGCCCCTTTGACTGCTCGCTTGAGGGCGATCGGGCAAGATGAGGATCCATTGGCAACTTGTAAAGGTATTTACAAGTGCGTCTATTTTGGGCAACAAGGAGGTTTCATGGAGTCGCCACCCAATAAAATATTGAAAAAGTTTCTCTCGCCTCAGAGAGCCTAAGACAGCGCATGTATCCATTTTGGGCCAACCAAAAGGGGTCTTGGAGAATGAACCTCTCTCCCTTGGAGTCTAAGATTTATTGATTAAGTCTTTGAAAAGGACACAAGAGGTGTCTTGGAGGTCACGTTCCAATGAGTGATCGGAAAGACCTCTCGCCTCGTTGAGCCCAAAGACCAGAGCTGGGTTCGGGACTTCTCATCTATTTCTACCTTGATTAACTTTACGATTAGATTTTGAGTTTATTAATTCGCTCTCTCTCCACACGATGCAATTTAATTAAAAGCGCACTTATTCACATCAAAAGCGTTAATAAATAAATAAAATAAAGATAAAAATAAACATTCTAAAATAAATTACAATAATACTAGGAGCGGAATACAACTTTCACTGTAAAAATGCGAGGTATACATAAAACGGGGAATCCATTTATTTTGAGGACTTTGGTCCTCACATGCACTTATTATAAAAGAAACTAATTTTTTATTGTGATGCTTTTATTGGATGGAAATTAGGACGTTGGATCCTTGAGTTAAAAAAGAAAATCCCAATTTTATTTGCTATAAAATATTTATCAATTTTTATTTAATGTGGAATAAGACAATTCATTGTGAGCACAAAATAATCAATGAAAACAAATAAATAAATTATTAAATGAGCAAATAAAAAGATAAATAAATAAATAACAAATAAATAAATAAATAAAGGGTAAAGAGGTAAACCAAATGGAGTCTCCTGTAGCAAAACTCCTCTTAAGCTCCAAATTATCCCAAAGGCATACAAATAATCTCACAAAAATAATCAATAAATGTTAATAAAAAAGGAACAAACATTAATAAATATTAACAGAAATGAGGGTTAGAATTCTGAACTAAAATAATAAGAATAAAGCTATTGATAAAATACAGAAGAGAAAGGATTTAGAAAGAAATAGGGATAAAAAATAGAAAGAAAATGAAGAAAAAAAGGTTTTGAGAATTGCAAGCAGATCCCGGGGACGGCCCTAACAAAATGACAGACGGGCATCTTTAGAAGCAACCGACGGGTTGGCACACCGTCGTTCATCCGAGAGACGGGCTTATCCCGGGGTGACCGACGGGCAGCAACGCGTGACATACGCGCCGTCGCTAAAACGAGCGACGAGCGTCGGTGGCCTTATGACCCGTCGGTCGCTACTGTTCTTCAAGAAAAACAGTAAAAACCAAATTTTCTCAAATAGAATAATTTTTCAACACAAAAAGCCCAAAAAAAGCAAAATAATTAAAATGAACTAAATGAAATATGTGTCTAGAATATTTACCCTCGGATTTTACCTTTTAGGTTGGATTCTTGATGATTCAAGTCCCGCACGCTTCATGAGAAAGTGGGTAAGAATCAAGAAAAGAAGGGTTTGGATTTTTCTTTCTTGATTTTCACGAAATGCACAAATGTTGGAATCAAAATTCTTAGAAACTAATCAGTTTTAGCTCCTTCGAATTAATTTTGATTCACAAAATCAAAAATAAAATGGAGAAATCTTGAGATGAAAGAAAGAATGCTAGGAAATGTGCTTTTTTAGGTAAAAAATTGCAAATTCGTCCAACTATCCAGCTAACCCCCAAAACAAGTGAAAAATAAGTTTTTATAGGCCTTGAAATACCGACGGCCGTCGGAATTATACCGATGGACGTCTGAAGCCACAGAAGGGCGTCGGTTGAATCCATTTCCCAATATGAAATCGGATTGAACCGGCGGTCGTCGGAGTACTACAGACGGGCGTTGGGGCTCTCCATGGAGAGACGGTCATTCCTTGACCGACGGGCTAGCCGCCGGTGGAGGTAAACTTACTCTTTTACCCTAAAACTCCCAATTCTCCTTTCCTCTTTGTCGGGAATACAGAAAACATATTTCTCATGAATCTAGAGGGCCAAAATCTCTGAATCTCAACCGTTCACTGGGACTCGGGCATCAATTACTTCATCGGGTAATCTTTGATCCGGACTACCTCGGGACACGGTGCTTACAATAGTCAAGTGATGTTTTAAATGCTGCCAATGAATCAGTTAGGAAAAGGAATATTATCCAAGAAAACCTAAGAGTGCAAAGAAGGGCAAAGTGGTTCCATCAAGGTACAAGGGCAACATAAATATTCTGAAGTTTACGACATAATGAGTTGTTTTTGTTTTACTTCTTATTGATTTTAAATGCTAAAAATTAGTTACACAGCTATATTTGTTGACTTCAATTTCTGTAATTGTCTTATACTGCCGTGTTAGGCTTTTTATGCTGTGAAACTGATGTAACTTGATGCAGCTGTAAATGGAAATCTTTTTGTTTTTCAATAGATTGGTTATTTGGAAAGTGATGTTTTTTATTAACTAACATATGGGTTACATACTGTTACCCAAAGATTTTCAACTGTGTATACATAATCAACTGGTCCAAAGAAGCATGTACTTCATATTTAATTCAAAAATAGATTTCCATGCTACTACTCTAGATAAAAAGTTTGAAATTTTTTAGTCTGTTGAAGCCTGGCACTTTCATATCATATGGTTATCTATTTTTATAACTCATCAGACAGATAGTTGAGATTTGGAAAAGATTAATGCAAAATAATGTTACAAGATGGTTAACCATATCTTTGAGAGTTGAATCCACATTTGACCAAATAAAATTAGAGGTGTCAAGATTCTAAAGGCATATCAATACACAATAATATCCAAAAAGTCCTAGTAAAGAATATCCACAACCTTAACATATTGTTGCCCCAATAGCCTTCAAAGAATATTAGAAAACAACTTGATCTTTCCTCCGCCATGTTTATGCTTCTCAAAATAGGAAAAGCAATAGAAGAAATTATCAACCAAACATCTAGTAATTCAACATATTATACATTTCTCAACTCCATTTTCCATTATTCTAGTACAAGATAAGCAATATTACAATAAAAAATAGAAAAAAACAACAATGATCTAGTAGATAAAAGAGAAGATACTGCAATTGCCATGTCCCATCTGATTCTTCATGGCCAACTGCCTCTCTAATCTTTCAATTTTTCTTAGCAAACCATTTATTATATAATTTGCCCTATTAGATAACGGCGCATCATACCATCTAAAAAATTCGCACCCTCCGTTATCTTAAAAAATAAAAAATCCATTTCAATAACAGTGATAGATAGAGGATAAATAAAAAATCAAGTTTAAGGATTCTTAGTAAAAAGCTTACTTGAGTAAGATAGCAAGTGAAAAACCACCTCATTGGATTATCTTCAGTATTTGAAGTCTTCGTATGGCTTCAACTTTGCAACCACAATAAGGTATAACAATTCCTCTTCCTTTACTGTGACTATAACGGTTTTTAATTTCTAATAAAGAAGAATAAGAAGCCATTCAAGAATAGATAAAGATGAGGGAGAGAAGATTGAGATATGGGGATTGAGAGACGCAGCTAGAGAGAGACAATTAAAAAAAATTGATTTTCAATTTTTTTGTTTACTTCATCCCATGTCGAATCCAATCAGAGGATGACGTGGCAAACGTGCAAATGTGAAAATCACGTGCTTGCTGAAATTGCCAATTTTTGGCCTTTATTACTTTTCTGTTATAAAATAATAGTTGGGTTATTTTTGTGTTACAAGTCATAGAATAATGACCATAGCATTACAAACTTCTAAAGTTAAGTGGCCACATATGTAACTAACCTGCCAATTTACTAATATTATGTTTGGTGCGAAGGAAATGTTACTTTACCACTTTAACAAAGAAAAATTGAAGAGAATAATAAAAAAATGAGTATATATTTTCTTTATTACGTTTATTTGTCTTAATTAACACTATCAACATTAGAGAGATATTAAAACTTCTTTCTTACAGTACAAAAGAGTGAATAAAATTTATAAAATAGAATTTTATTTTTTTGGTCATTATTATGCTTTCAAAACTACACATGTTTTAAGCTTTTTTTTTAGTTTTTTTACCAAGTTAAATTAGTTGTTCCAATTTTGTTTGCAACTCATGTATTAGTGGGTCGCTACTTCTGTTAATGGATCACATTTTTGTTTGTTAGGATATTTGTCATATCTTTTCAAATATTTTCAGCATTATAAATGTAAGTTTGATTATCAAATAAATTAATTCCCTTTTGGATACATATCCTAAATCCTATCTCTACAAATTTATTTCGTTTTTTCCTTAAAAAAACCAGCAATTGATATCAAAGCAGTATTCTTACAAGATCTATGAGATGGATACTAAAGCAAATTTTTCTCAAGTTGCTCCTTCTGTTTTTAATGGTAAAAACTACTAGCTTTAGGCAGTAAAAATGAAGACCTACTTAGATGCTCTAGATCTTTGGGAAGCTGTGGAAAAGGATTATGAAATTCCTCCGCTGCCAAATAATCCCACCGTGGCTCAAATCAAAAAATACAAAGAGTGAAAACCAGGAAGTCTAAAGCAAAAACATGTCTATTTGCTAACTGTAGATACTGTGTCCTGAGGCAGGTCAGGCCGAAGTTACCCAATGATGAGAATGATGCCTGTTCACAGGTGAAGGGATAAATGGAAGTGATGGTTCCTCGAAAAAAATATTTTTTCGTTTTTTATAATAATAATAATAATAATAATAATAATAATAATAATAATAATAATAATAATAATAATGTGTGTTTTGGGGGCCCTGTGCAGTAAGGCCCATCTCACCCATGTGAGATAGAGCCTGACGTTTGTGAGGCCCATCTCACTTGGGTGAGAGGTAGCCTCACTGCCTGAGGCCTATTCTTTTGCTGAGAGGTGGCCTCATGTGTGCTCCTCTCCTTCAGTGTCTCTTCTCTATGATTTCAGGGGAGTTGGTTTGGAAAAGCATGGTTTATGTTGGATTTGGTAGAAAAAATAACTAATCCTATCAATTTACATTAAAAAGAGAAGTGAAAGCTAGGAAGGAGGCGGAGGAATTATTAGAGAGAGGAATTAGAGAGAAGAGAGGGGAAGAAAAACACAGAGAAGAACTTAGAGAGAAAAAAGAAAGAATGACCAAGAGAAAAGGAAAGAAAAGAACGACTAAGGAGTGATTCTGAGATTATTTTGAGAGCAAAAAAGAAGAAAAGAGTTTCTAACATTGAAAATCCATTATTTTTTGTGTTGGTTTTTTCTACAACGTATTTTCTACTGGAGCTTTCAAGTCTCTATTTTTAACTTCCATCCCAAGAAAAGCAAAGAGGAAATCAGAAATTTCATTTGCCGATCAAAGATCAAAAATCTGAGGGTAAATACTGAATAACTGCCTTTCCTGTTTATTTTCTTTCTCTTCTCCTTTTTTTTTCTTTTTGTTTCTTTTCTTTGCTTTGCTGAGCTAGTAAGCTCTATTTGTTGTATATATTGTATATATATTGTATATATTATTGCTTGATCTTATTAACCCGTTGATTGTGAGTTTGTGGCTATTATGAATATATTAGCATGTTAGTTGTAGTATTTTGCATGTTTCGATCTTATTTCGTCATATCTGATAGACTGTTATTCTTCCTCTGTTCACCTCTGTTTTTTCCATTTCTTTGAGTTAGTGATTTTGTTTTGCTTGCTTTTGGTTACCGATCAGATTTTGTCTGTGTTTTTTTGCTTGAATTGTGTTTTCCCGATCGGATTTCATTCTCCCCGACCGGATTGAGCCGTTGGATCCCTTCTCCCGATCGGACACGTCAGAAAACCTCCGCTTCCCGTTAGGATTGCACGGGTCGTGAATGCCTTTTACGACTCATGAATGACATTCACGAATTGTGAATGTCCTTCATGATTCATGAATGGCATTCACGGCCATTCACGACTCGTGAATGACATTCACGAGTCATGCATGCCGGCCTGCTTTCCCTTTCTTCATCTTTCCTCCTTTGTTTTGCCTGTTCTGATTTTCTTCTTTATTTTTTGTCTTTGCTAGTTTCTCATGATGATCGTTACATCCTCTTAATGTGTTTTTTGTCTGATTTAATTCACTGGTTTGCCATCGTTTTCTTTATTATTACTCTCTATTTACTGTTATTAAATTATGTTAATTGATATGAATCTTAGTTTAATTTGTTTTGTTGTTTATAATGCTTGCCACATGGTTTGGTTTTGTCGATTTTGGTTGTTTGAGATCAAAACCGATGTTTTTCCGTTGGAACGAAGCTGTTTTGCATGACATAGCAAAAACACAGTTGTGTTCTGCAAGAAACACAGTTGTGTTATGCTTTGGTTGAAAAACACAGCTGTGTTCCCGTGAAAAAAACACAACTGTGTTTTTTTCACGCTGTCTTGTTCTCTCATTTCCCTTCATTTTCCGCGTTGCCCGTTGGTCCGCTGTGTTTCGTAAGAAAACACAGCTGTGTTTTCTTCTCTCTTTCGTTTTCTTCATTTTCCCTTATTTCCCGTGCGTTGCTTTTATTCCATTCATTTATTTTCTATCTCTTTATAATATATATGTTTTATGTTTAATTTTTTTACTTATTTGATTAGTCTAATTAATTTTTATTTGTTTAATTTATTAATTATTTTAATAAGTTAATTTATTCAATTAATTTATTTGTTCATATTAATTATTTAATTTACCTTGCTAACATTTTATTTCATTTTTATCTTTTATTGTCTCAAAATTGTTTATCTTCGCGAGTTTCATTCCGACTCGGGATGGTGGATCGGGAGATTAGAGGCCATCCAATTTAGGGTTTGCATTTTTGAATTTTGTTTTTATTTTTTTATTATATTATTTTTATGTGTTGCATGTAAAATATATTTTATTAATTGCCCGTATCATAGAAAGTCACGTTTTTTAATAATTAATAACTTGTGAATTTTTCTTAATAAATTGGACCAATGTCCTATTTTAACCAATAAAACCTCACTTTCAAAATGGAGAATTAGTTTTCATAAAATGGGATCACTCATCTCGATTTTTTCAATCGATATCCTAAAAATAATTCTCCAATTTTCTAATAAATAAAAAGGAACCAATGTTCCTAAAATTTAATAAATGACCCGATTTATGTATGTTGCATTTTGATTGTTTTATATTTTACTTGTTTATTTTGAGCAAGTTTTATTTATTTGTACCATTTATTTATTTGTTGGGGGATTGTTCTGTCCCATTTTCTTTTATTTATTTTTTATTTTGGGGGATTGTTCTGTCCCAATTTCTATTTTGTAATTTATTTATTTATTTACTGATTTATTTATCGCTTTTCTATATGAATGAATGCGCTTTAAATTTAATGCATAATCGAGTGAGATTAGGGATGGGATTTCGATTTCTTAAAAATTCATTTATTTAACTTAAGTTATTAATAAGAGTGAAGTTCCAAACACCTTCTCTGGTTTAGACCAATAGAGATTAGAAACCTTTTTCAGTTTCTTGTAAATTGGGTGGCGACTCCAAAATACCTCAAAAGGTGCCTAAAGGCGTTATGAGTCTAGACGATCCTTTTCAATATTTTATTGGGAAGATCCTTTCCAATGTTTTATTGGGAACGAGGCATCCAAGATGACTCATGATTTCCAAGAACAAAAAGACGCGAACCAATCCCTCGATCCCTAAAAGCGGGTTCAATGAGGGCCTTGCTGGTCCGGCGTGCATCTACACTACCGTTTCAACAACAATTTTCACCAGAATTACGTCCCTCAAATCATCAAAAGAAGTATGGGATTATCTTATGGAAGAGTATGCTAGAGTTGAAAGGATAAAAGGAATGCAAGCACTAAATTTGATAAGGGAATTCGAGCTGCAAAGGATAAAATATTCAGAAACTAGCAAGCAGTACTCCAAAAAATGCTCAACATAATCAACAAGGTAAAGTTACTTGGCACTATATTTCCTGATTCTCAAATTGTAGAAAAAAATTCATGTAACTATTTCTGAAAAATATGAAACAGAATAACTTCCTTAGAGAATATAAAAGATCCATCCAAGATTACTTTGGCAGAGTTGTAAAATGCTTTGCAGGCTCAAGATCAAATAAGGCTTATGAGGCAAGATTGTTATGTTGAAGGTGCTCCGTCAGCTAAGCACCAAGATGCTGAAAATCAAGGATCAAATAATGAAAATATAGCCCACAATCAGTTTCAAAGCAAAAGAAGAAATTCAAAGAAAATCTATTGATAATATCAAATTATTATTTGTTTTATATGTTGTTTTTAGTTGATTTTAGTCTTTGAGTTGTTTATTTATGTTATTTTCAGCTTAAATTAATCTTAGATCCTTTAGGGCTTTAATGGGAATGAATTTTGGCTTATTTTGCAGGTTTTTAATGTTTTACATGGCAGGCAGGAATGTTTCCTCGCCCTGTGATCGAGGGCTATCAGAAAATTAAAAGTTTGGAATTTCACACGACATGCAAGAATTTTTGGCCACTGTGTGATCGTGGTAAAGTAGAACCTATAGATGACTTACACGGCGGGCAAAGAATCCTTCCCACCGTGTAGATTGAAAGATTCCAAAGATTCATTGAAGATGCCATCCAATAGCATTTTACATGGCGGTCACAAAATCCTCCCCACCGTGTAAATTGAAGAAGTTAGCAAAGTTGCCAAACAAGCAGTTAGCAAAGTTGCTAAACAAGCAAAAGCATTTTACATAGCAGGCAGAAATGTTTCCCCACCATGTAACCCTCACAAAATTCAGTTATAACTGCTCCACACAGCGGGCAAGAATGTCTCCCCGCCCTGTAACCTATTGGCTATTTAAGCCTGAAATTTTGTCTTTGCAAGGATCTAGATTCTTTTTCTTCAAAAACTTTATTTTTAACTTTCTCTCTAGCTTTTCTAGATCTAAACTTTTATTTCCAGTGTTTTAGAATAGTTTTTATTGATTTGTAATTAGTTTAGCTATTATTTTTAATTCAGTCTTTAGATTAATCATTTTTAGCTGTAGATTTTTTGGTGAAAAACATTTTGGATACTGTAGACTTTTAGATTTCAGTCATTCAATAGGTATTTGCAGTTTCATTTCTTTTATTTCTTTATTATCTCGAATGAGAGGTAAGTAGTCCTTTACTTGCTAAGGGATTCCTTGAATCCCCAATACCCATGTTATTACTCTATTTTTAAATGATTTATGCATGTTGCTTCAATTTCATCTTTCTTTTTATTATCTATATGATTGTGAATCGAATGCATGACTTAGATTTAGTCCGAAATGTGGTCTAATGATTGATTTTGATGCGTTTATCATATACATGTTCTGTTCTTTGATATTTTTTATCTGTTTATCAAGTGAATCCAGAATGGTAGCTTGATCTATGGTTGTTGATGTTAATAGATTCAAAATAGTGGAAGATGAATGGGTTTAGATATCTAAGTCCGGAATGGTAGGATATTTGAGCTTAGGATCTGGTAACTTGTGGTCATGCTAATTGATGTGCTGAGTCCGAAATGGTAGGTTCATCTCATAGAAAACCCGAATCCAGAATGGTAGGCTTGGGATTAAACTAGGTTTTCCACTGATTAGAACATGTGATGTTTTATAGAATTTATTTCATGGTAATATTAGGGAGAATGGGTACTCCTTAGTAAGGCTTTAATTAATTGAATTTTCTATTATGTTATCTAACTCTTGATTTCTGTTTTACTTCTATTTTTAATCAGTTAAGTGTTATTTGTTTAATTTTGCTAGTTCAATTTACTTTAATTATTTTTTAAGCCAAAAATTCTACAAATATTGGGAATTTTTTAGCATAATTTTAACAACCTTAATGTTGATCACTTTTCCCTTGGGTACGATATTTGTGGGTCAAAATTTGCTCACTATATTACTTGATTTGGTGCACTTGCCAAATTTTGAACATCTATCTACCTTGCCATCACAGTGGTAAAAAAGGTCATTTGTCATTCAAATGCTAGAAAATGCCAGACGCAAAGTGCAACAAGTGTAGTCAAGTTTAACATGAAGATGCAATTTCAACAAACTTCAAAAAAAAGAGGTAAATGCCCAAATTGTTGGTTAAAATGAAGAAGACCATCTTTTTGTGGCAATATGTTTTTCAACCAAAATCTCTTCTGAAAGTTGGCTAATTAATAGTGGTTGCGCTCATCACATGACAAACGATAAAAGCATTTTTATAGAGCTTGATAAATCTATAACCTCAAAAGTAAGAGTCAGAAATGGTGAATATATTGCTATAAAAGGAAAGGAACAATAGCTTTTGAAAGCTATTCAGGTACTATAACCATTTCTGATGTACTTTATGTGCCTAAAATTGATCAAAATCTATTTCGTATTGGACAACTATTAAAAAAGGGCTTTAAGATGATATTTAAAAATCAAGAGTGTCTTATTAAAGATGCTAAAAATGAAGAATTGTTCGGAGTAAAGATGAAGGGAAAGAGTTTCATATTAGAGCTTATAGAAGATGCAGCCTATTTGTTAAAAGACAGCCAATCAAATTGACAGAATTTAGAGTTTGTAGTTCTCAAAGCAGGGAGGAGTGTTGGAATTATGCTTCCAAAACTACACATGTTTTTAGCTTTTTTATTTAGTTGTTTAACCAAGTCAAATTAGCTGTTCCTATTTTTTTGCAACTCATGTGTTAGTGGATCACTACTTCTGTTAGTAGATCACGTTTTAATTTGTTAGAATATTTGTCATGTCTTTTTAACTATTTTTAGCTTTATAAATATAAGTTTGAATATCAAATAAATTAATTCCCTTTTAGCACAATATTTTAGATCCTATCTCAAGAAATTTATTTTGTTTCTTCCTTAAAAAAAACCAATAATACTATCTGTAACGCCCATTCCCGACCACAAGAATAGCTCAGCTAAAGCAGTCGAGAACGGCCGCTACACAACAAACATATGCACATGACGCTGTCACAAACGCATGCCAAAATCTAAACAATTTAATTTCATTACTAATGCACTCACATGCAGTGGATATCTCATGCCAAAACTCACACACATTCACATATTTATATACATCATACACATATTGATACAATACCTAGCTATTACATCCATAAATACTCCTTGGTTACAAAAGGATTAAACATAACATATACAAAACACATTGCCCAAATCCCAAAACCTACACTATAAGTGCTTCTAGTGTTAACCTTTGGTAATGGGATCCGTCCTTCACAATCACCTCGCGTCCAAACCTACACGGATTAGAGAACCCGTGCTAAGCGATAACGCTTAGTGGGGAAAACAACATTTATAGATAACATACAATACACCGAATAATCATGTATAAGATATATCATGTTATGAGCAAATAATAATGAGTTTAGCTTAACCATTTTCACATATCATATATATATATATATATATATATACACACACACACACACACACACACTCAGTATTCAAGTATAAAGTAGTCACAATACAGCCACATTATTCCATCATATTAGTGCACGTATTTCACATTGTACTCACAATTAGCTTATTCATATTTCACCTTGTTCAAACATTTATCTTATTAACTTAGCCTTGCATGCAACTCAAAGATGCGGATAATGGGTATCGCATTGGTCCCTAAGATACAGTAATCACATTGGTATTTGTGGATACCCCACATTCACATTAGTACCCCAAGGTACAGAAATATCAACATTATCAATAATTTTACATTAAGGAATCCAGTAAGGATTCAAATCACATTGTGATTCTAGAGGAATCGGACGCATTAGGCTGCAGCATTTAGATTATATAGGCATGCCTATCTATCCACTACTTGACTCGCAGGCTAAATTATTAATCCGATTATTTTCATTGTTATAGCAAATATAGCGTTATGATAACATTCAGTTAAATCTCATCACATTGTTCATATACATTGTAGTTCGTATCACAATTCCTTCATTATGGCGCATGCATAAAATCATATATATATATATACACACACACCAACGTAAATCTCATGTATTGGTAATCATAATCACATACCTATAATAAGATTAAAATCATATACATGCTTAATTACCATTTAATAACTGAGGTGCCACTAAATAAAGATTAAAACAAAAATAAGTTCAAATAGAATGAAAAAGAAGGAAATCGAAAACTTTCAAATTTCAGAACAGAGGGTATTTACACGGTGGTATGATAAAATCTTACTGCCGTGTAAGACATTCTATATGGTGGTAAGGAAAACCACACCACCTTACCGCCGTGTAGCATATCGTACACAAATCCCTCAGAAAATAGAATGCATTTACACGAACGTATGGAAAAGCCTTACCCCCGTGTAAAATGCACAACACAAAAAATTATCAAAACAGAATGACTTTACACGGCGGTATGCAAAGTCCTTACCGCCATGTAAAATCACCCCAAACCCAAAAATTAGATAAAATCAAACTAAATTCCAGTTTTGCTATATTAGTTATCTAGTCAATCATACCCTTAAAGCCTTCCAAAGATCAATTCTCAATTCAGTCACTTGTATTCACATTAGAATGTTATTAAACTCAATTTCCATTCAATCAATTCTCACCCATTACCAATCACATAGTTTAGCCAAAACAGGATACATGTCAAAGCTCTATAATTCTCAATTCATAGCACTTATGATACCAGCCATTTACCTATTCCATACTCATCTCAAATATACATCTCAACATTCAAATTAAACACAAATCAAGTCATATACATACACACATAAAGATAATTTCCCAAACCTCTTGTCCTATGCTCCTAAAGAGCTTCCTTAGAGCTAGGTTCTCCAACTTTGGCCTTTCCCTTATTCTTCTTCAATTCTTCAACTACCAAAGCAAGTCCAATTTTTAGAATTGGACACCAATGTTAATGGCATACAAAGGAAAGAGAATGAAGAAATGCAGAAATTAGAGAGAGAAATAGCTGAAGAAACAGCAAGTGTAGAAAATGACTCTCTCTCTCTAAACACTATATATTGCATGGGGAGGATTTGGGTGGCAGCACCACACACCCACACATGGAGTCCACCAAAATCCCAAATCTCACTTAAGCCAATTCTGATTTTAGTTAATCCACTTCATCCACTAATTAAACTTGTTTAAGTTAAAACATACACATTAACCAATAAGTCACTTAAACTATTTTATTGATACAATTTGGTCCTCAATTGGTCTTACACTTTAATCTTTAATTAACATACTCAATGCAATCTCATCTCAACTACCTTAAGTAAACCAATTAGCTACTAGGGTATATTTCAGGTCATTACACTATCAGCCATGGAAGTAGACAAAAAAAAGAAAGCTACCATAAAAGCGAAAAAACATGAAGAAAAAGAAAATGATAGTTGCCATAAAAGAAAAGACTAGAGGATTGCCCCCCCCCCCCCAATTTACACTGTACTGCATCGATGCGTGTCGACTCTTGAATCTTCTTATTGCCAATCTCTTCACAGCTTCATCTACATTGACTCTAGAAGTGCAAGCGATGTCGGCAGTACCAGCAAACTTTTAACAGTTGAAGCCACAAATGGTGGTCGCCTTTATACAAGTCATCCAAAAGGTCACAGCCCAAAGGTACCGCACAATAAAACTCTCAAATAAATAGAACAACCTTGTGATTCCCCAAAGAAAGTCATGTCCACCCCATCCTTCTCCTTTGAAGAAAAACAGATCAAAGTTTGAGGAAGGAAGGGAAAAAGCTGATGTAAGGGATGAGAGTTACAAGATAAGCTCCAGCACAAAGCCCGGCCAAAGGGGTTAAGGAAAGAAGAGGAGCATACCCCTATTGAAAAGAGAGCGAAAAAAGAAACCGTTAAAGAAAAAATAAGAAAGTTAAAAGAGGCGCTCAAGAAAGAATTTGCTAAAGAAGGAAGCTAGAGCTCGCACAAACCTGGCACCCCTTTAAGTCTAAAAATCAAAAGTCTGAGTAACTAATTTCTATTGGTTTCTTTTAATTACCGAACCATTATTTATTTTTTTTTTAATTTCCATTCAAATATTAAATTAATGCTGACTGCATGATTTAACATCCCTATCATTATGAAAGATGGAAAAAATAAAAGGTTGATTAGATTCTAATTATATCAGATAAATTAGAGAAAATTGTCATATCAGTTAATTGGAAGAAATCAATAAGAAACAGTTAATTAGACTTTTTAATTACAATAACTAAAATGAGCTAATTTTAGTGTTATAAATTTCAAATTCAATAATTTTATGTTACAGCACATAAAATTAAAAGATTTATTTTGCAAATTGCCCTAATGTAAGTTTGTTTGTTTCTTTTTCTCTTTGAAAAAAATCATATTTAACGAAGTGTACTATTCCAAAAGCGTATGTTTAAAAATAGAAAAAAAATGTATTTGGATCTAGGCCTATCAAATTTGGCCCAAACCCAAAAATCCCGCTCAACCAGTTCAGAAAAAATTGACCCGAACCCAACCCAAGGAATGCCCAATTGGACCAACCCAGAAACAAACCAAGTAAATCTCAATCCATTTGGGCATGTCTCATATGTCCAATGGGTTGTTGGTATTAACTCATTTTCCCCTAAAACTCTATTATTTTCGAGGGAGAAAGATTAGATTAGGGTAGTTTGAAAACTTATTTCCCCAACTAGGGTCTTTTGAAAAGTATTTCTGGGAATAGGCATTTTTTGCTCAATGCAACAGACTGACCTGCAGCATTGCGACAGCTGCGTTGGGCCTCTAGATATGGATGCCGCAGGCATCAGCTGCGGCATCTGATTGTGATACCGCAGCTGACAGTGCTACATTTGTGTCAAATGCCGCAACTTTGAGCTACAGCATTTGTCATCAGGGAGCAGGCTTGCAAGCAGTCAGTCACACGTGACTGGCATGCATGTGAAGAATGAAAATGAAAAAATGGGATTTAATGGCTTGGGAAGGTCCGACCCGTTTATATGGGTGTCTATTTCTTCCCTTATTCACTCATTCATGCTATTCTTCTTCTTCTTCTTCATAAAATATATACATTCAACTTTTCCTTTATAAACACCTTCTGTAATTTTTTTTTTAATTTACTAATACTCTTATTTAGCAGAAATCAAGTGTAAGTAATATTTTTAATATTATTTTACAATTATTTATATGATAATGTCTTTAATCCAATATTTAATTATGTTATATTTTAATTTGTAGGTATTTTTTATTTGTTAATTTAGTGACAGAAATGAAAAACGGCAAGTTATTATTTCCATTTTTATTTAATATTGCAAAATTTAATTGTGTAAAATACAAAAATAACAAATTTATGTATTAAAAATTATGCTACATACATGAATATGAATTAGTAATTTACATGTATTATGTAAGTGTAAACTAATATTCATGAATAATATATTTTGGACAATTTTGTTCTTGTTTATGTTTATGAAACTTGTAAACTTAATTTTATATTTATTTGAGTAAGTTGTTAGTAGGGAAGAAAATAAATTACATTTTTTACAATTATTTTAATGGAAAAGTTTATCAAAATACTATTATGATAAAATATTTAATTATATTATTGTGTGTTAGGTAGGAATATTTTCAATTAATTTGACAACGTGAAAAAAATGTAATTTTTCTATATTGTTATTTTTAATGCAATATTTAATTATGTAAATTAATATTGTAACACCCCCTACGTCCTTGTTGGAAGGACGCGGGTGCGCTACCGATGCTCACTCACATACATGCACACATACACTAAGCGGAAGCATACATTCATACATGAAAACATACGAAAATTTAAAACTTTAGAGAAACAATAATTGAACATACATTAACTCGCATACATACAAACAATCATTTAGTGGAAGCATAAGGTGAAAAATAAAATGAAGGATTAACTTAAAACGTAATTACAATAAGATCCTTACATAATAAAATACATAAGCAAAACGCTACGAAATTACAGAATCCGAAAAACAGGAGCTGAAACCAAAAATAGCAAAACACTTCGAACTCCTACGTGGCCTACCTTGCAAATGCTTGACTCGAACCAACCAAAACTTGCCACCTACACAGGAAAAGAACCCGTGCTAAGCGATAATGCTTAGTGGGGAGGAACAGAACAAAAGGACACTAAACAAACAAACATATAACATCATGCAAAGATACATATAAACTCGCAGGCAAACACTTATCGGTTCCACCGAAGTATTAGATATCAGAAGGCGAATCATGCGAAGACACAAATTAAATATACACGCAGCTGTCATACCAAAGTACCCATATACCAACCAAATGCTGAATAACACGCAATACAACTATCATGCGGAGATGCCCATACATGTTAACTGATACCCGAGTTACGAAGTTGATGCACCACACTACCATATAATGATGCACACAAATATCATGCAAAGTCACTAGAGGTCCAAACATACAACTATCATGCCATAATACACACACTAGCTGAGAACCGACTGACAAGGTCAAAGCGCAACACTTCCGCTGCGCCACTCTAATACATATAATATCATACCAAAAACACAATCACCTGACAATGTGCCGAAGACACCCCAATAACAGAGACCGAAGAATAATAACATAACATCACTGTGACGCGCGCCGGATCCCCGCGGCCGCCCGTTCGACCGCCCGCACGTGGGCGATCGGGGCATTTGTGGGTCCGTTGGCAGCTTGCGATAAATCGCAAGTGCGTCTATGTTGGGCAATAAGGAGGTTTCATGGAGTCGCCACCCAATAGAACATTGGAAAAGTTACTCTCGCCTCGGAGAGCCTAAGACTGCACTTGGTATCCATTTTGGGCCAGCCAGAGGGGTCTTGGAAGGTAAACCTCTCGCCCTAAGGAGCCTAGGATTAGCGCTAAAGTCTCGTGGCACAAAAAGGTGTCTTGGAGGGTAGACCTCTAACCTCTTTGAGCCCAAAGACCAGAGCTGGGTCCGGGATTTCTCATCTATTTCTACCTCGATTGTTTTATGATCAAATTTTAAATATCATTGATTCGCTCTCTCTCCACACGATGCAATTGATTAAAGGCGCAATCATTCATATCAAAAGTGGTAAATGTAAGCAAAATCCAAAATAAAGCATTCAAAAAAACAAATTACAATAACCCTAGGAGCGGAATACAACTCCCATTTATAAAAGTGAAATGCATGCATAAAACGGGTTATTCATTAATAGTGAGAACATTGGTCCTCGCATGCATATTTATTATGAAACAGTTTTGATGTGATGATTTATTTGGGTATGAAAAAATTGGACATTGGTCCCCTTTTATTTAAAAAAATGTCAAGTTAATTAATAAAAACGTTTTTGTGATTTTCTTTATAGCGTGCCTAAATAAAGAATTTTACAAGAAAATTATATGGCAAAATTAAATAAAATATTACAAATAAAGAAAATAAATATATGAACCAAACGAGCCTTTTTGGACCTCCCGATGTGCTCGCAAAAACGCCCAAACGAAAAATGAGTTTAGACATAAAAATAAAATACAAATAAAATAATGTTAGTAATTAAATCAATTAAACATACAAAATAATGAATAACAAATTAAAATAAAATAAGATGATATGAAAAGAATGATAATGGAATCAAAAATATTAACAAACCAAAATAAAATGAGAAACATGGATTATATGTGATAAATGATTAAATGGTGTGATGAAAATAAAATAAAACATGTTAATTAATTAGTACATGAAAAAATACACATGATGAAAATAATGATGATAAGTGAAAAATAATGAATGAATAAATAAACAAATGATAATAAAATCATGTAACAATGATAAAAATTAGTAAACAAAGGAATGATGAAAATAATAATGATATATAACAAGGTTAATTGATGTGTTCATAATTAATACAAACTATTTACATGGAAAAAAGATTAATTTAAATTAATTAATTATTTGCATGTTAAAAATAATGAGGAATCAAAATAAATTATTTACATGTTAGGAATTAAAAAAAAACAATATTCACATGAATAAAAATCAAATCATATATAAACAATTAAATGGAACAAATATAAGATCAATACAACAAATGAATAGATGAAAACAATAAATAAATCAATAAAAACAATAAAATATATATGAATAAATTAAATTAAAATAAAATAAAATAGAAATGGAGCGAAGAATATTTACCCTCAGAATATTGGATTTGATGAAGGAAAAGTGATGATTTTCCAGAAAATTGCTTGAAAGAATAATTTAGCAATAAAATTAATTCTCTTTGTTTATGGAGAAAAACAAAGGAATTGATTTGTATGCTTAAGATTAAAAAGAAATTGATGTCAAAATGATGATTAATTTCTTGTGTTTATGGAGGAAAAACAAAGAACTTAATTGGAATAATTAACAATTGAAAATTGATCTTTCAATTTCAATTAAACCTTATTAATTAAAAAGAAAAATCTGAAATTTTGAAGAGAAAATAGAAGAAGAAGAATTCTGGAAAATTAGGTCTAAAAAATGTGGAGGAGGCTCCTTTGATTTCATCATAAACTCTTTATAGGATAAAAAAGGTTGGCCTAATTTAATTAAGGAAAAAACCTATTTTAACACAAAATTCATTTATTTTTAATAATAAAATCAATCTTTATTAATTAATTATCTAAAAAAATATTTTTAGGATTTAATTTGAAGACAAAAACCCCAAAAAATGGGATAAAAAACGGATTTTTGGGTGAAAAAATCGGAAAAAAGGCTGAAAAGAGGGAAATAGGGTATCAGACCCTATACCGACGGCCAGGAAGCCCGTCGCTATAGAGCGACGGGGCCTCACGCAGCGCAGCCGCGCGAAATCCGCGCGCAGAGGCGCGAAAATCGCGCGCCTCAGCGCACGGCGCAGCGCGCAACGCTGCGCGTCGCTCTTTAGCGACGCGCGGCAATGGCGACGCCGCGAGTCGCCAAATCGCGCCCAGCGCGCTGGGCGCCTGGGCGTCTACGTGCTGGGCGCCAGCGCGCCTGCGCACTGCCGCGCCCAACACTCGCGATCCGAATTTTTTTTTTTTTAAATTGACTAAAAACACTATAATTTTAAGCCCCCATTTTTCAAAATTAATTTTTTTAAATATTTTTTATTATTTTCTAATTTTTCACTCTAAAATGCAAATTTGACGAGAAAACCATCACTTTTAACTTTTTAAGCCTGTGAAGGCAATTATCATCATTGGGTAACTTCGATCTAGGCTGACTCAGGACCCGGTGTCTACAACATTCATAACATCATCATGCGAAAATATAATTAACTTACATACACTTACTGGGATCAGTTAAATATGGAAAGTCATATATTACACCATGCATAATCACTAACTATCTAAACATGCATAAAACTGTCACACAAGGATGCCCATACACTAACCGAAACCGGTCACAAAGCTAATACATCATAATAATCGAATCACTATCATAGCATTCTGAAACTTATAATCACATTCAGATACTAACTGACTGTTGCATAACAAATACGATATGGCATATGAGAATAATCATGTCATATATATAATCATGCTTGCATAGCAAAAACATACATTCAAAAGTTTATATCCACATTCCATATACATAATAACTGATTTCTCATACTTATCATTATGCGCATTCGGATATCACATTCTTACATTCATATCAGACAGAGCGAGCAAATCAAATACCTGCTGACTCACAATAGTGGATAACGAGTAAACACATAGCATACCTTACGGGTATGAATCGAACGCATAGCATGCCTTACGGGTACGAATCGAAAACCATTTTATTTTATCGCATTCAAAACATTTTACTGAGGGGGATCTTAAACAAGATCCAAACACATTGAAAAGGATCGCGAGGATCCGAACACATTAAAAAGGGTTCGCGAGGAACCAAACGGGGACCTGATCAGGGTCCAAACGTTCAAAGGTGCTGCAGCTAAAGAGACTCTATTAGGCATGCCTAACTATCTACTAGACTGACTCTCGCAGGTCATGCATAACACTAATCACACTTAAGCATAACACATTATTCATAGCAAGGATCACAAATCTTAGGTTTGCATAATAAATCAAACTCATTTCATGATACTTACCAAATTGCTCATATATCATTCATGGGTTCATAAACGTATAGTTTATCATATTAATCATGTATAAATGGGAATAAATAAGCATACACCATGCACTAAGAAGAAACATGCATTATACCATTCGTATTGCCAAGCATACAATACAATTCAATCAACACATTATATGAATAATCACCGCTATCAAGTATACCAGAGTTAGATATAAAAATACTATTATACCAAAGATCATCAATACAAAACCCTGATCATACAATGGTACTACTCATGTTAACTATAACATATTACTCTTAGGGAAGAATCATGAGTAAATATATATGCATAACACCTTTCACATTTTAATATAACATGCTCATAATAATAATAACCATGAAACATGGCATTCAACTCACTTGTATTCCACATGCAATATGCGATACGAATTACAATAATTAACGTTAATAAACCAACACGTACAATTTACATCAAATACTAGTCTACCTAAGATCACTATTAATAAGCATATCTTAGTCAAATAATAGCATACTATCGATTCAATAATCACCCACTTTAAAATACAAATACTACAATAATTTAGGCAAAAACATGTCCCATACAATAGTAAGAAACCATGCAGAGTGAAAGAAGAGGATCATTTTTGAAAACCAGATAGAAAAGAGGATAGGCAGAACAAGGGGGTTGCTGAGCAGAACGGGGCATGACTCATGCACATGAGCACGACTCGTGCTCTTCGAGCACGAGTGGTGTTCTTCGAGCACGTCTCGTGCTCAGCTGCTTGCAAGGCTGAGGAAAGAAGGAGAAACAGCACGAGGCACAGGGGAGCACGACTCGTGCTCTTGAGTACGAGTCGTGTTCATAGAGTACTTCTCGTGATCTAACTCCGAAATGAAAATAAAGCAGGCTGAAGGGGGGAGAAGCACGACTCGTGCTCTTCCTCTCTCCTAGTCGCATCGCGATGAACAATAAAAATGCAGAACTTCATCGTTTTCCAAAAATCCTTTTTAAAACCTCTCAAAATCCATTCAATCGTACACAAACTCTTACCTTTTCACTCAAGTGCATAACACAACATGCTTATGATCAAATACACTCAATTATGACAAGATTCAATAATTAATTCAAGGAAAATAGAAAGTTGCAGACCAAACACCAAGAACAGAGATTACCCAAATCATGCAATTTCACTTTCAATTCTCACATATATACACTTCAATCCTTAATCATGCATTACCAATACAATTACCCAACCAAAAACATACATGTACACATGCAAAGACACTCAAAATCCTAGAAATTAAACAATGCAAACATAAATACCATCTAAATGAGAATTAGGGCAGAAACATTCAATTAACTCCCAAACCTGGAAATTGAAGATCTAAAATCACTCTTCAAGCTTTAATCTTCAATCCTTTACTTGTCCTTAAGCTTCCTCTTGCAACCCAAAGCTTGCACAAACCAAAACCCAGAAATTACTCTTTCAAAACCCTAACTCAAATAAAACTAGTTGAAGAAGAAGAAGAAGAAGAACAGTAACCCAAAATAGCAGGAAACCCTAGCACCCAAAACCCAAATACATACCTCTTCAAGCAATCCTCAAGCTCCACCAAGACACCAACTCACACACAGCCAAGGAGAGGAACGCACTCAACGGGAAAAGAAAGAAAGAAAAACAAGGAGGAGGAGATGGGAGAGCAGAAACGTGATCTACTCTTCTCCCTAATTCTTTTTCCTTTTTCTTCTTTTCACATTAATTGCACACACCCACCAAGACACATGGCAGCCTCCTATTGGCTCTAACCTAAATATCTTATCTTATTACTCTTTAGTCCTTTGACAAACTTGTACTTTACTCACTAGCACAATTCTTTCCTTACAAACTTTAATTGCTTCTTCAATTAGGTCCTTAATACTCCAATTCCACATGCACACATTACCAAAATACCCTCACTTATCCCGACTTAGCATGCACATTCCGACTAGGCCCGATTTGGGGTGTGACAAATATAATAATAAAATTATGTATGAAGAATTGTGAAATTAGTGAAGGATTTTTTATCTCATTATAGAAATGTAGATTATTTTTTTATTTTAAATATGTATTTAAATGATATTATCATGAGTTTGTTACTGAAAATTATTAAATTAAAACAATAATAACAATTAATATACAAGTTTTTTTTACATTTTTAGCAATTAATATTATACTTTGAACATACAAGTATGCATATATAATATTTGAAATATTAAAATTGGAAATAATCGTTGTTCAAATGAAGATGATAGTATAAATATATTTAAAATAATTAAAATTGTATCTATTTTGTATAGAGTAATGTTGAATATTTTTATGTATTGTTTATTTGATATGATATATATTTTTTATTATGCAAAAAAAATTATAAAATACATTTATAGTTAATTATTTGAAATAATTTTTATGCACAAGTAACACTTGCTGTTATATTTATACTCAAGTTATTAAAAATGAATTAATTCGAAAACCGACAATATATAAATCTGGGTCCAATAGTTAATGATCTGCTAAAGTTGCATGGAAAATACCGCGCAGATACTGTTTGAAGTAATAGTGTATGTATATTTATACGATTTATTTAAATTATATTATTAGTTTTATAAATGGACACATCGATAGAAGAATATGTGACTAAAATTTTTTAATTTTCAAGTTGATTAGGAAGTATTGTTTACATTCTAAGCAAGTGTAAACAGCCACTACAGGAACACTGATCCAAGAATAATACCTACCTTAGATTGGCAGGATTTTATGGGGTTTTACAAATTGGTGTAATGAATGTGGATTGCAACTTAATAACTGCACTTGTGGAGAGGTGGAGACCGGAGGCACTGTAACACCCCAAATGGTACCCTAGTAGGTTTTGAGCATGTTTGGTATTTTATTATAGAAGTCATATGTGCATTATAATTGTGTAGGATTTAATTGCATGTTTTATTAAGTTATAGGGGTTTTTTTGAGGGGTATTTATATTATTGTGTGGTTTGTTTGCGTTTTGAGAAGATAAGAAGGACTAGAAGAGGGAATAGTCAAAAGTCGCCATAGGATTGTGACAAGTGGAGGAGAGAGAAAGATGAGAGGAGATGGGAGTTGACCTAAAGGGAAAGGACACTTGAGAGAGGGGAAAATAGCAAATTTTTCCCATTCCTCTCTCCCGTTTTCCCCTTTCATGCCAGCCCTCCCTTCCTCTTCTCCTTACTCACCTTCTTTCTCTCCATTAACTGAAATTCTGGGTGGTTATTGTCAATTCAAGGGTGGTTCAAGTAAGTGTCAGCTTGCTTCTTCTTCTTCTTCTTCTCCTTTTCATCTCTTTGTTTGGTTGATGTTTGTATAGTTGGATTTTGAGCTTGAGTATATTTTGGTGTGTTTGATCAGAAATCCCTGGTAGAGAGCCCAAAGGTAACAAGAAGGTAGGAGGAAGTTTAGCTACGTGATTGTTGTGGAGTTAAAGAGCCCAAGGTTTGGAAATTTGTGTTTTTGGTTGATTTGAAATTTTGATCTTGGATGTGAATTTCTGGAATTTGATAGGATTGAGCATGTTTATGTGTATATTTGCATGGGTTTTGTCAATTTTGAGTTAATTTAGAAGTGATTGGGTGTATGAGAAGTGGGAGAGATTTTGGTGGGTTCATATTGATTTTGGTGGGTTTGGAAGCTTGATTTGGTATATTGTTTAATTTGGCTAGATTAATTACTTTTAATTGGTGTAAAACTTTGATTGAGTGTTTAGAAACATACTTGAATGATTTGTATTGCTTGGGTTGTTATATTTTGGTTAATTCTGTGAGTTTTGGAGGAGTTTAGCATTGGAGAGCTGTAGAGTTAGGAATCAGACCCAAAAACATGACTGTGTCATGAGCACGACATCCATCGTAACCACAACAGAGAGCTAGGTAAGCCGAGCTTCTGCCGGGCAACTCCCATCGTGAGCATGTTTGCAAGCGCAAGCGCATTTATGAGCGCGAGCACGACAGGAGCGTACCCGTCTTTTGTCGCAACCGTGGCCTTTATCGCGAGCGTGATAGAGGCCTTTCTATTTTTCCCGATCTGCTCTCTGTCGCAAGCGCGATATCTAGTCGCAGGCATGACCTGTTGTGTATTTTGCCTCTGTCGCAGGAGCGACAATGGTTACGAGCGCAACTCCCCTGTTCTTCTAAATGTTTATTATTTTTGTGTTTTGCATGGTTTTCATTTATGTTTCAAGCATGTTTCTACGCATAAAATGTTCTATGCCTTATTATGTAAATCCTATTTGAATGAGTATTCTAGCCTGCAATAGTCAAGTAAGTGGATAGATAGGCATGCCTATAGAGTTCAGTTAGCTGCAGCCATGCGTTCTGGATCCTGATCAAGTCCCCATTTGGATCCTCGCGATCTTTATGAGTTTGGATCTTGTTTAAGATCCCATGCAAAAATGTTGTGAAATAAAAAGAAAAGAAGTTATTTTTTTTTTGTACCTACGGGTATCTATGCATTCAAAAAGGTATTGTCTTTGTACTTACGGGTACCGTGCATTCACTCATTATCCACCACTCTGAATGTGTAGGCTTATCTTACTTACATGTTTGCTTAATGTGATGCAAATTACTGTGTTCAGTATATATATATATATATATATATATATATATATATATATATATATATGGATGTTATGCGAGATATTCTAATGAAGTTTGGTTAAGATGTTTATATCTCTTGGATAGTTTAATAATGTTTCTTTATTGTGTATGTGCCATGTGCATGCGAACTGCATTGTTGACGTCCACTGTGAGTGGTCATTTATTGCTTGTTTTCCCCACTAAGCATTATCGCTTAGCACGTTTCATCCATGAAGGTGTGGAAGCTTTCAAAGTTTCTGGGAAGTCCGATCCGCAACCATCAGGGCCAACACAATAGAGAGAATTTTTATAGTGCAGGCTTTTGTATTTTATATTTTCTAGCATGATGTACAGCCTTTTGTTATGTACCTAAGTTTGTAAGATTTTCAGTTATATGTATTGTAACTTCTTAAGGAATGATATTTGTACTTTAAATTTTGTAATGAAATTTTGGCATATCAATGAAAGAGATTCTCGTACTTCAGTTTGTATCTTCTAAATATTTTATCCTATGTAAAGTTCTAATTTATCTCCGTACTGTTATTATAGTGAAGTTTTATGCTTTCATTTTGGATGCTTTATTTCTCTGGGTGACAATACTTATCTATGCAGTCACTCACTCCTCCATATGAGTGAGTTCCCCTACGTATAGGTAATGGGTGTTATAATTTTATTGGCATTAGAGTATAGGTTTAGTCATTTCTGGGCGAGTGTAGAATAGAGTATGCGTTTAGATTATGTTGGCTTGATGCAGATATCTTTATGTTTGTAGTTAGATGGAGTCAGCACGGGGATCCCTCGAGGGGTCAGCCAAGAGCGCGAATCCCCGAGAGCAAGATCCGTCTGTTTTTTGACCTGCTCAGCCGGCTAGGGTACAGCATGAGACCCTAGCGGTTCCTTTTGAGGCCATGCTCAAGATATCTCAAGACATGGCTAGAGTTCTGAAAAGGGTTACTGTGCCTAAAGCTCTGATTAGGAGTGTGAGGAAGTTTGAAGCGGAGGAATTTTATGGGACAAGCTTAGATGAATCTGATAAGGCAGAGATGTGGATTAAGAAAGTGAGTAGGGTTTTAAGGGAGATACATTGTCCTCCGGATAGAGAAGTGGAGTGTGTGGTGTCACTTCTGTAGGTAGCCCTGTGCATCGGTCGGTTCGGTTCAATAACCGAACCGAACCGAAATAACCGAAAACCGAAATTTTAATATTTGGACGAACCGAACCGAACCGATATAATACAATAACCGAATTCAAACCGAACCGATATTTTCGGTCGGTTTGGTTCGGTTAACCGAAAAACCGAAATTTTAAAATTATAATTAAAATAATTCTCTAAAAATTATAAAAAATTACAAATTATAAAATTAAAATTAAAAAATTCAAATTAAAAAAAATATATATGTTTAATTTGAGTTAAATCCACTTATATTAAATTAAAAAAATACATAAATATTGTTTATTTTAGTAAAAAATGAAAAAAATATATATATAATCAAAAGTTCGGTCGGTTCGGTTTTTTATCGGTTTTTACCTTTCAAAACCGAACCGAACCGAAAAACCGAAATTATATTATTTTGGAAACCGAAACCGAACCGAACCGAATTAAAAATTTCGGTCGGTTTGGTTCGGTTTTTCGGTTTAAACCGAAATTTGCTCACCCCTATCTGTAGGGTTCGGCCTTTGATTGGTAGAGGTTGGTTGTTAGGCACCCACAGATTCCTGACCTAGTCACTTGGGAGTTCTTTGAGAGAGAGTTTCACAGCAAGTTTGTGACAAAGGCATATAAGGAGGCTAAGTGGACACAGTTTTTAAGTCTTAAGCAGAAAGCCCTATCTGTGGCAGATTATGAGAAGGAATTCAGTAGACTTAGTAAGTATGCACCGCCGGGAGTTCTTACGGAAGAGTTTAGATGTCAGCATTTTGAAGCAAGGTTGAATGAGTCTCTTAAAGCTATGCTGATTTCTTTGATGTCTTCTCCAGATGTTACCAATTATCAGAATGTGCAGGCGGCTATGCGAGCGGAACATTCTGAGGCTATTATGAGAGAAAGAGCTCAAAGGAGGAATCCTTCTCATAGAGGCTCATCCTTAGGAAAGAAATCAAGAAATTCTCAAGTGAACTCTCTGGATGAGTCTTCTACTAGTCCTGCTATGAGAGGAAGAAGACAGGGATCTACTCAGGGGTCTGGGGCAGGTAGAGGCGCCTCAGGTGGTAGAGGCGAGGTGGTGCCGCAATGTTCGCATTGTAGTAAGCGCCATTGGGCCGAGTGTCGTTGGTTGACAGGAGGATGTTTTAGATGTGGTAGCACAGACCATTTTCTGGCCAATTGCCCAAATTTGTATGAGAACACTCAAGAACAGTATGACACCAGTCAAGCGAGATCTAATGCCCCTCAGGTTAGTCGTGGTCGAGGTAGAGGAAGAGGTCATAATGGACGGTCTAGAGATAGAGCTTCCTCTGAGATAGTTGATCGATCTCAAGTGGCGCTAGCTAGAGCTTACGCAATGCGAGCTCGGGAGGAGCAAGATGCCCCTAACATGATTGCCGGTAAGTTCCTACTCCTTGACACTGAATTGCATGCTCTAGTAGACCCTAGGTCCACACACTCATATTTGTGTTCTGATAAATTATGTGCTATATTGCCTAATGTGGAACTGTTAGATTATGAGATTTGTGTGACCAGTCCTTTAGGGCATAGTGTCAATGTGAGTAGAGTGTTTAGGAACTGTCCTCTTATGGTGCAAGGTGAAGAGTTGCCTGTGGATTTGATTAGTCTGCCTTTTCATGAGTTTGACTTGATTTTGGGCATGGACTGGTTGTGCAAACACCGGGCGGTAGTAGATTATCATAGAAAGATGGTTGTGCTCAAGGGTAGGGATCAGTTTCGAGTGGTTGTGAGAGGTTTAGGTTCGGGTTCTTTGGGCAATGTAATCTCGGCTATGTAAGTGAGGCGGTTTATAAGAAAGGGATGTGAGGCTTATTTAGCTTTGGTTTTGGATTCTAGACGCAGTCAAGTGGAGATTCAGAATATTCCAGTGGTAAGGGAGTTTGTGGATGTATTTCCTGAAGAGTTTCCGGGTTTGCCACCCGAGAGAGAGGTAGAGCTATCCATAAAGATTATGCCAGGCATTACCCCTATTTCTAAGGCTCCTTATCGAATGGCTCTTGTGGAATTGAGAGAGTTAAAAACTCAATTGCAGGAGCTATTGGATAAAGGCTTTATTAGACCCAGTGTTTCTCCATAGGTTGCTCCGATATTGTTTGTCAAGAAGAATGATGGTATGTTAAGAAT
Organism: Excoecaria cochinchinensis; assembly: GCA_947683425.1. NCBI lineage: Eukaryota > Viridiplantae > Streptophyta > Magnoliopsida > Malpighiales > Euphorbiaceae > Excoecaria > Excoecaria cochinchinensis. Next base: position 7,081,953 of record CANTUQ010000208.1, read on the forward strand.
GTGTATTGACTATAGGCAGATTAACAAGGTCATTGTAAAGAACAAGTATTTGTTGCCTAGGATTGAGGACTTATTTGATCAGTTGAGAGGAGCCGGAGTGTTTTTTAAGATAGACTTGAGATACGGGTACTATCAGCTTCAAGTGAAAGAGGTGGATGTGGCTAAGACTGCTTTTAGGACAAGGTATGACCACTATGAGTTCTTAGTGATGCCGTTTGGATTGACCAATGCTTCTGCGGCTTTTATGGATCGGATGAACAAAGTATTTAGGCCATATCTTGACTGATTTGTGGTTTTATTTATTGATGACATTTTGGTGTATTCGAAGAATGAGAGTGAGCATAAAGAGCATTTGCGAGTTTTGCTTCAATTATTAAGAGAACACCAGTTATTTGTGAAGCTCAGTAAATGTGACTTTTGGTCGAAAGAAGTGTCTTTCCTAGGGCATATTGTCTCCTCGAAAGGTATCAGAGTGGATCCAGCTAAAGTTGAGGCAATTGTGAATTGGTAACCACCTCGAAATGTGCCGGAAGTGAGAAGTTTTCTCGATTTAGCTGGTTATTATAGGAGGTTTGTGAAAGGGTTTTCAGTCATTGATTTACTATTGACTAAATTGCTTAGGAAGGAAATTAAGTTTGAGTGGACCAATAAGTGATAAGCCAGCTTTGAGTAGTTGAAGAAGATGTTAGTTGAGGCTCCTGTACTTACTCAACCCATTTCGGGTAAAGAGTATACCATGTACAGTGATGCATTAGGTATTGGGTTTGGTTGTGTTTTGATGCAGGATGGGAAGGTGGTAGCTTATGCGTCTAGGCAGTTGAAGCCTCACGAGCAGAATTATTCGACACATGACTTGGAGTTAGCTATGGTAGTGTTCGCCCTTAACATATGGCGACATTACCTGTATGGGGAAACTTGTAGAATCTTCACTGACCATAAAAGTTTGAAGTGTCTCCTCACCCAGAAGGAGATGAATTTGAGGCAACGACGATGGTTAGAATTATTCAAGGATTATGATTGTATAATAGACTACCATCCGAGCAAGGCGAATGTAGTTGCAGATGCGTTGAGTAGGAAGTCGGTTTCGGCTTTAGCATTGCAGCGTGGGAGTTGGAGATTTTATTCTGATGGGGCTCTAATTGCCTAGCTAAGAGCTAGGCTGAGTTTGAAGCAGCTAATTATTGATGCTCATATGTCTGATCCTAAGTTGCAACAAGCTTTGCAGCTAGTTCAGAGTGGGAATCAGACTGATTATTCTGTAAGTAATAGGGTGCTAAGTTTTAGAAATTGTTTATGCATGCCTAGTGATAGTGAGGTGAAGAGAAAGCTTTTGCAAGAGGCACACACTACAATTTTCACTATGCATCCTGGAAGTGATAAGATGTATTGTGATCTGAAGCAGTTTTACTGGTAGCCAGGGATGAAAAGAGATATTGTGGATTTTGTTTCTAGGTGCTTAACTTGTCAGCAGGTAAAGGCTGAGCACTAGGTTCCATCTGGGTTGCTCAATCCTTTGCCTATTCCTTAATGGAAGTGGGACAATGTCACGATGGATTTTGTAAGTGGCCTGCCTCTGACTCAGAGAAAGCACAATTCTATTTGGGTAATAGTCAATCGGCTCACTAAGTCAGCTCATTTCTTGTCGGTTCGACTTGATTATCCTATGGATTGATTGGCAGAGATTTATGTGAATGAAGTGGTCCAGTTGCATAGAGTGCCTTTGTCGATTGTATCAGATCGGGATCCGAGATTCACATCGAAGTTTTGGAAAGAGTTGCAATCTACTTTGGGTACTCGGTTGAATTTTAGTACTACTTTTCATCCGCAAACCGATGAGTTATAAGAAAGAGGTATCCAGATTTTAGAGGATATGTTTCGAGGTTATGCATTGGACTTTTCTGAAAGCTGGGATAGATATGTGTCTTTGATGGAGTTCGCATATAATAACAGTTATTAGATGAGTATTGGAATATCTCCATATAAAGCTCTTTATAGAAGGAAATGTAGGACTCTGATTTATTGGACAGAATTTAATGAACGTGCATTGGTGGGCCCGGAGTTGGTTAGAGATACTGAAGAAAAGATTAGACTGGTTCAACAGAATTTAAAGGTAGCAAGAGACCGACAGAGATCTTATGCCAACCTGAAGCGAAAAGACACTCAGTATGAGGTAGGCAATAAAGTGTTTTTAAAAGTTTCACCGTGGCACAAAGTTCTACATTTCGGTAAGAAAGGGAAGCTAAGTCCAAGATTTATAGGGCCATACGAGATTTTAGATCGGGTTGGACCAGTTGCGTATCGGTTAGCATTACCTTTGGAATTAGCCAGATTGCTTGATGTGTTCCACGTATCTATGCTTCGCCAGTATAGGTCAGATGAAACTCATGTGTTGCCTATTCAGGATGTACATATTCAGCCAGATTTTTCTTATGATAAAGAGCCTAAGACTATCTTGGCTCGGGAAGTGAGACATCTTCAGAGCAAGCAAATCCATTTGGTTAAGGTTTTATGGCAACTTCATGGGGGATTGAAGAAGCAACTTGGGAACCAGAAGAAACTATGAGATCACAGCATCCTTAGTTATTTGGTTCGGGTGAGAATTTCGAGGACGAAATTCCTTAAGGAGGGGAGATTTGTAACACCCAGATTAGTACCCTAGTAGGTGTTGAGCATGTTTGGTATTTTGTTATAGAAGTCATGTGTGTGTTATAATTGTGTACGACTTAATTGCATATTTATTAAGTTATAGGGGTTTTATTGAGGGGTATTTATATTATTGTGTGGCTTGTTTGTATTTTAAGAAGATAAAAAGGACTAAAAGAGGGAATAGTCAAAAGCTACCGTAGGATTGTGACAGGCGGAGGAGAGAGAAAGATGAGAGGAGATGGGAGTTGACCTAAAGGGAAAGGACACGTGAGAGAGGGGAAAAGAGCATATTTTTCCCATTCCTCTCTCCCGTTTTCCCCTTTCACGCCAGCCCTCTCTTCCTCTTCTCCTTACTCACCTTCTTTCTCTCCATTAACTGAAATTATTGGTGGCTATTGACAACTCAAGGATGGTTCAAGTAAGTGTTAGCTTGCTTCTTCTTCTTATCCTTTTCTTCTCTTTGTTTGGTTGATGTTTGTATAGTTGGATTTTAAGCTTGAGTATATTTTGGTGTGTTTGATCAGAAATCCCTACTAGAGAGCCCAAAGGTAAAGAGAAGGTAGGAGGAAGTTCAATTAAGTGATAGTTGTGGAGCTAAGGAGCCCAAGGTTTGGGAATTTGTGTTTTTGGTTGATTTGAAATTTTGATCTTGGATGTGAATTTCTGGAATTTGATGGAATTGAGCATGTTTATGTGTATATTTGCATGGGTTTTGTCAATTTTGAGTTAATTTAGAAGTGATTGGGTGTATGAGAAGTGGGAGAGATTTTGGTGGGTTCATATTGATTTTGGTGGGTTTAGAAGCTTGATTTGGTATATTATTTAATTTGGCTAGATTAATTACTTTTAATTGGTTTAAAACTTTGATTGAGTGTTTAGAAACATACTTGAATGATTTGTATTGATTGGGTTGTTGTATTTTGGTTGATTGTGTGAGTTTTGGAAGAGTTTGGCATTGGAGAGCTATAGAGTTCGAAATCAGTCCTAGAAACGCGACATCCATCGCGAGCGCAATAGAGTGTGTGGTCCCGAGCTTCAACCAAGGCGCACTCCACCGTGGGTGCGGCCTATGTCGCGAGTGCGACAGAGCACTAGGTAAGCCGAGCTTCTGTCGGGCAACTCCCATTGCGAGCGCATTTGTGAGCGCAAGCACGACAGGTGCTTACCTGCCCTCTGTCGCGAGCGCGGCCAATATCGCGGGCATGACAAAGGCCTTTTTGTTTTTCCTGATCTGCTGTCTGTTACGTGAGTGACCTATTGTGTATTTTACCTCTTCCGCGAGCGCGATGACGGTCGCGAGCATGACTCCCCTGTTCTTCTAAATGTTTATTATTTTTGTGTTTTTCTTGGTTTTCATTTATGTTTCAAGCATGTTTCTACGCATAAAATGTTGTATGCCTTATTATGTAAATCATATTTGAATGAGTATTCTAGCCTGCAATAGTCAGGTAAGTGGATAGATAGGCATGCCTATAGAGTTCAGTTAGCTGCAGCCATGCGTTTTGGACCCTGATCAAGTCTCCGTTTGGATTCTCGTGATCTTTATAAGTTTGGATCTTATTTAGGATCCCATACGAAAATGTTTTGAAATAAAAAGAAAAGAATTTATTTTTTTTGGTACCTACAGGTATCTATGCGTTCAAATAGGAATTATCTTTGTACCTACAGGTACCATGCGTTCACTCGCAATCCACCACTCTGAATGTGCAGGCTTATCTTACCTACGTATTTGCTTAATGTGATACGAATTACTGTGTTTAGTATATATATATAAATATGGATGTTATGCGAGATATTTTAATGAAGTTTGGTTAAGATGTTTATATCTCCTGGATAGTTTAATAATGTTTCATTGTTGTGTATGTGTCATGTGCAATCGAACTGCATTGTTGACGTCCACTGTGAGTGGTCATTTATTGCTGGTTTTCTCCACTAAGCGTTATCGCTTAGCATGGGTGTTTCATCCGTGCAGGTATGGAAGATGTCAGAGTTTCTATGAAGTCCGATCTGCAACCATCAGGGCCAACACAATAGAGATAATTTTTATAGTGTAGGCTTTTGTATTTTGTATTTTGTAGCATGATGTATAGCCTTTTGTTATGTACCTAAGTTTGTAAGATTTTCAGTTATGTGTATTGTAACTTCGTAAGGAACGATATTTGTACTTTAAATTTTGTAATTAAATTTTGGGATATCAATGAAAGAGATTCTCGTACTTTAGTTTGTATCTTCTGAATATTTTGTACTATGTAAAGTTCTAATTTATCTCCATACTGTTATTATAGTGAAGTTTTATGCTTTTGTTATGCATTCTTTGTTTCTCTGGGTGACAATCCTTATCTATGCGGACACTCACTCCTCCATACGGGTGAGCTCCCCTACGTATAGGTAAGGGGTGTTACAGGCACACATTTTTCACCTTGCTGTAGGTGAAGCCACGATAATACTTTAGGATGTGGGAATCTTGACCGGTCTACCAATTGAAGGACAGGCTGTGACAGAACATTTAGAGTACGATTGGGAAAAGTTATATGGTCGGATTTTGGGACAAGTTCTCCTAGAAGACGTTCTGAAAGGCCACCAAGTTAAAATCATTTGGTTAAGTAGGAATTTTAGTTCGCTACCGAACAGTGCTAATGAATACACTATACAATGCTTTACTTGTGCTTGGATATTGCATTGTATTGGTGGATTGTTATGTCCACCACAGTCGAACAATTACATCCACTTAATGTGGCTCCTGCTATTGGAGCATTTAGATCGAGTGGGGAATTATAATTGGGGATCGGCTTACTTGGCGTGGCTATACAGGGAGTTATGTCATGCCACCCGGCCAAATGCAAATGGTCTGGGAGGTTATCATCAGCTAATTCAGATCTGGGCATGGGAAAGACTACCTTAGTTGCTCCCTGCTTTTTTGCACAATTTTCTTCTAAATCAGACCATGTCATACGGCTATAGGTAAAATTTATTAAATTATATTTAATTACATATAATTATTTAATTAATTGTACGATATACTAATGATTCATTAATTATTTTGTCAGGTGGTGATCCCCCATTGACTTAAGAATTAACCATAACAAAAATGTTAATGATTATCGTATGGATTTAGACGTCCGGTGCCATGATCAGGTTTTTTTTTAAGCCATGAAAATTGATTCAATATCGAGCTATAAAAATAAAACTCTAACAACGTCATTATAATTTGTGACATTTTTTTTCAAATGGACTGGGAGCCCTACAATAATGTCATCCACTTATTGCATGATTATTGTAGAGATGGTGTTAATAGTTGGAAACCGGTTATGTTATTAGTATGTTTTCATGTTATTGAGTGGCACCAATCTGGTCAATGCCTACGACAATTCAGGATGGAACAACCGATTCCATATCCACTTGAAAATAATGATACTGTGCATTCGATTAACTTTCGAGGGCACAGTGATGTAAACTGGGAAGATAAATTCTCAAGTTTTATTTATGAGTGGGGAAATAGATGGAATTAGGTTATGGAAACTCAGTTGTTAAATGCTCCCCTACATGCACGGTCCCAGTATATGCAGTGGCATATTCAACGGACCCGAAGCCGGATAACGCAAATTGGTGCTTCAATGGGAGCAACGGTATGATATGTTTCTATAATATAAATAGTTATTTGAGTAGATGGAATTGTTGTTTTCTAAATAGTTATTTATTAAAATGCAGGCCAATGGTGCTGAACAAATTTACCATGCTGACATTGCTTCATCATCAAATGATGCTAGTAATATTCATTTGACATCAGAAAGCATCTTAGGTATGCTTGGCACAATAGGAAGGACTTCGATTGATTATCCCCATCAACCAGTTCCTGATCCTATGGAGATTCAACCTCTATTAACTCCATATGAAGATTTTAGTTCAACTAGACGTAAAAGGAAAGGCATGGGGGAAAGACATACAACAGTTGCATCAATTCCTATTCAACCCGGACTGCATCAGGTCCCTCCACCCTTGTCATGGCCATATATTCTTGACGATAATTCAAGTTCATTCAATATTCCTAGTGTTGGTCAACAATAATTTTGCGAAACTCAAGCCAGTCCGTCAAACTATTATGACTCTGGAGCTAGTCCTTTTAGATTGAACGTTGATTTGAACATCAGTTTATCAGAAGGAGATCGCACACCACACAACACATATGGACAAATCAGTCACATTGGACAACATGATGATTTTTTCAATGATATTTTGAATAGTACCAATGTCTATAATACAATGGGTTTAGCCGATCGTCCTCTATATAGTGGAGAATACAATGATGTTGTGCATATATCACAAGATCCAAACCCAAGCGAGATGGATCCTCAATTGTAAAGGCAAAGCAGCTCATCTAGCAATAGTCAGAGGACGAGTAGGAGATTCTAAATATGTTGTATTGGTGGAACTATTGTATTTATGACCAAATAATATTCAATGTAATATTTTTTTAACACATTAATTTAGTAAAGAAAATTATATTACATCATAATTTTTAAATAATATTATGTCAAATGATTAAGTTACGTAATGATATTACATATTGTTCACCAATGATAACTTCTGGAGAATTGAGTAGTGGTCCAACAACATTAGTGCATATTTTTTTGTTATGATCGGTATTTTCACACTTACTGCAATGAACAACATTACTCCTTTCTCGCCTATTCATCTCATTTCGTATGCGTGTTGTTTTAGGCCGGCCCTTCTTCCTCTTAAGTTCCATATCGGGTACTAACATGTTCAACTATTGCTGTGATAGGCATCATATGGACATCTTTTAGAGTACTATTCACACTTTCTGCAATGTTTTTCATTGCATGCCCATACTGATATCCACCATCCTTAGATAATGTTCAAAGCTCTAAGGGCACCCTCATCGCCCAGTTGTACGAGTCATGATCAAGCACTTTTATCTCATCCATGCCCTTAGTGAACTTACTCTTCTGAAATTGTGAACCTACATCGGGATGGTACTGACGTTATTTTATAATATACAAATATCACAACAATAGGACTTTGTAAATAAAATGTATATAAGAAATAATATTAAGTATTCCATTGCTTAGCAGCCTTATAAAGTAGATCTTTTATTGTTGGTTTGTGATGATGGGTGTTGTAGTTACTGAGGAAGTGGCGTAAACATATCCTGTGAAATGACTGCGGTTCTTTTAACCCACTTCTTTCATCTTTAAACACAACCATTATACCAGCATGTCTGTCTGATATAATTGTAATACCGAGACATTACGTCACATGCTTTCTAATTAAACTCGTAAACCACACCCAACTGGATTTATTTTTTGACTCAACAACAACAAATACAACAAGGAACAACATGCTGTTACCATCAATTGAGCTGGCTATGAGAAGTGTTTGTTCGAATTTTCCAATTATAAATGTTCCATCTATCAACAAAATGGGCTTACAGTGAACAAGCCCATCAATGGCTAGTTTAAAGCTCCAGAAAACCCTTTAAAATTGCTTTACATTCTGTAGGTTCATTTCTTACAGCTTCAACTCATACACGGTTCCAGGATTCTAAGTTTGCAAAGCTAACAAAAAACCTAGTAGCCTCTCATAGGACTCTATGTAATTTTCAAAAAAAGACTCCAAAGCTCTCATCTTAGCGTACTATGCCTTTATGTATAACACTTCAAATTTAAATTGCTGCTTAATGGCTGTAATAATAATATTAACAGGCATGGTTGGATTTTTACTAACCATTCCCTTAACATAATTACGAATAGTTATTTGTAATCCTTTGATAGATTAGCAAAAAAGCATGTATGTGGTCCCTCATACCTTGTGATTGTCCAAAAAGGACTAATCCCTTTCATTACTACTCTTAAACTCCAGTTGCAACCATCTTCAGCCTTCGCACATCTCAAAACCCAAGATTTTGCTTTCGATTCAACAACTCTAAAGTCAACATTTCTATTAATTGAAAACTTTTTTACACTAGATTTAACTTCTTCCTTGCTGTTGAAAACTATACCGGTAGATAACTCAGATATGCCATCCTATGTGTTAAAGTGTACTCCTCGTGATAGATCAACTTGTGTTGCATCAAAGTCAATTTTTATATAATGTTCTGAAGGAAAGTTGAAGTTTACCTCGCTTGTGTCCTTACATGGATGCAATGATGCCAATGGACTCACATATTACTTATCATAAGATTCGTCACTGTCACTAATTTTAGATTGGTCACTTTCCTCACTCATATTTGTAGTGGCACTCTCAATATGGTCATCTGCTGAGACATAATCATTGGTTAATGCAAAATCTTCGTCATCCTCCGTGCCTCCCTGTGATGCGCGCCGAACCCCGGGAGACCTCGAAGACCCGCTTTTAGAGTTTTCGCGAGAGGTTCATAAGACTTGTAAGAGATTTACAAAGGCATCTATTTTGGGCAACAAGGAGGTGTTTTGGAGTCGCCACCCAATAAAATATTGGAAAAGGTCGTCTAGCCTCAATGAACCTAAGATAATGCATCTGTGTCTTAAACTAGAGATATTTTGGAGTCCCCATCCCAATAGGACATTGAGATGGTACTCTAAGCTCATGAAGCCTAAGACAATATAAATTGGGCCTATTTTAGGCAACAAGAGATATTTTGAGACCCTACCCTAATAAAATATTGAGATAGTCCTCTAATCTCGTTGAGTCTAAGACCAGAGATGGTTCGGGACTTTCCATTTATTCATACCTTGATTAAATTATAATTGAGTTTTGAATTTTAAAATTTCACTCCTTTTCTCATACAATTTTAATGCAATAATTACAGCGCATGTCAATCATATAATGAAAGCGGTAATAAAACAAAATAAAGTAAATAAGAATACAATAAATTACAACAAAATTGAGGGCGGAATTCAACCCCCATTGTAAATAAAATATAAATTATACATAAAACGAGATAGTTATTAAGGATGAGGACACTGGTCCTCGCATGCATATGCATACTTAAAGGAAGAAGGGTTAAAAGTGATTATTTATTTGGGTGAAAAAACTAGGACATTGGTCCCATTTTGTTAGAAAAATACCAAATTAATTAATAGAAACATTTTTATCATTTTCTTTTAAACAATTTTATTAGGAATTACATGGCAAAATAAATGAAAATGCCAAATAAATAAAATATTACAAATAATGCAAATAAATGGTCAAACCAAACGAGTCTCCTGGATCTCCCCCTTTGTTCGTGAGAATGCCCAAAAAGGAAAAAAGGATGTTTGTGTCAAAAACAAATACAGGAAAAAAAATAAATGTTAGTTATTAAATCAAGAAATTTAATCAATTAAACAAATAAAATGATAAATAATAAACTAAAATAAAAAAAGATGACATGAAAGATGACAAATAAATTAAATGAAAAAGAACAAAGAAAAATGTAAAAATGTTAAATTTATATCTAAGATAACATAGAATAAATAAATAAACAATAAATATAAAGATTTACATGATTATTAATTAAATTTGAACAAAAGATAAATGAAAGAAAATAAAAATGAGGAATCGAGCCTAGAATGCTTACCCTCAGAATTCGGATTCGGTGGAGGGAAAGAAGTGATTGATTTGCTTTGTTTTTCAAACTTAGAATTGAAAATAATAAAAATTGAAATTTTATTCCAAGAAAGAAAATTGATAAAAAAAATTAAAAATTCTCAAAAATAAAGAATGACTTTCTTTGTCTAAAGAATGATCATTGATTAAAAAGTTGATTTTTATTTGAAGAAAAAACAAAAAATAATGAAAGAAAAATGAAAATTCTCAAGAACAAAAAATTATTTTTTTTGTCTCAAGAAAAATAATTAATAAAAAATTAAACTTTTTTAATTTTGAGAAATTTTTATTTTGAGGAGAAAAGTTAAAAAGATGTAGAGAGAATTTTTTGTTGAAGAAAAGAAGAAGAGAAAAATGAAGAAAAACCTAAAATGAAAAAAAAAATTCATTCCCATAATTTTCTATTTATATCAATAAAAATAAAAAAAAAAACCTAATTAATTAAGGAAGAAAATCAAATTTTTATTAAATTCCCCTTAATTTGGGTTCAAAAAAGGAAAATATCATTAAAAATCTCGTAAAAAAGGGTAAAAAGTAAAAAAAAAAATCCAAAAAAATTGGCAAAAACGCATTTGCGGTAGATCAGGGGCGACCGACGCCCGTCGGCGTGCACAACGGGCAACAGGTGTGCGTCGCTCGAGCAAGCGCTGCGCGCTCGGCCGACGTCCGAAAATTTTTTTTTTAATTTCAAATTTAACTAAAAACACTATAATTTTCAAATTTAATTTTTAATATATTTTTTTTATTTTTATTCTAAAATACAATTTTGATAAAGAAATCATTACTTCCAACTTTTTTGCTTGTGAGTAGGCATCTAATCATCATTGGGTAACTCTGATCTGAACTGACTCAGGATCCGGTGTCTACACTCCCATATCAAATGATGGTTCATTGCCGTAATATGCACCAGTTGGAATAAAAAATGCACATGATATGCATTATTAATTCGACTATTGACAGGTAAGGAATCACCTAATAGATCAGTGTCCCTTCCACTAACGGACTCAGTTGGCTGATTAGCTGCCACAACTGGCATCTGAGAAATAGATTGGCGTCGACTCACATCAGGCAAAATGGAAACAGATCGTCATTGTCTGGTGTATGAAATTTGTAAAACAGACCGATGTTCACGATTTTGTTCTGTATTCTGACTTTTCACTGCACTAGATCCCTTAACAAAATTCAAGTCATTCAAACAACTGCCTGCTCTTATGCCAAATATTGATTTATTGATAAAATTACCAACCCTTCGACTAAATGACCGTCTGGGTTGACTCACAGAAGTAGTAGGTCTCTGGCTAACGGATCGACGTAGATGACCTGTTAAACAGAAGAGGAGGAACCATGCTCCCGAGCGACAATTGGCAATATCGAAAGAGGTTGACACAATGCTGAAAAATGGCTTTGTAAAGGAAGTGCTATATCCGGACTGGCTGTCAAATGTGGTGCTAGTTAAAAAATCGAACAAAAAGTGGAGGATGTGTATCGATTTCACGGATCTTAACAAGGCTTGCACCAAGGATAGCTAACGGCTGACCAACATAGATCTCCTGGTCGACTCCACTTCAGGATTCAAAGAATACGCATTTCTAGATGCCTCTGCGAGATATCATCAGATCCCCATGAACAAGGCGGATGAGGAAAAAATCACTTGTCTCTATTCTAATCATATCGCCAACCGCGCGACTGACAGACTGTCGAGGCTGACTAGGACCAGCATTCCCTTGATTGCTAACCGATTGTCATTGTGGATTATATATAAGTGACATTATCTATTGTATCTGTATATTGTTCTCCATAAAAATTAGATTGAGATAATATTTCAGTATCATGTCTACTTACAGATTGCATGGGCTGGCTCGGATCGACATCATTTACATAGATATGTTGACTCGGACCCATATCATACGTCGGTATATTAGCTGCTGTATCTGCCTCAGTAACTACAATAATTAATTCCACCACCATATAATCATCATTTTTTCTTAAATTTTCATATATCATCTCAACGTCATCATCATCCATCAAATCCACCAACGTCCAGCATATTCAACCTCAGTTGTATATTGGACTCTTGTATATAATTTTTGAAACCACGTCGTTCATACCCAAACCTAATTTAACGTGGATTTTATAAACTAATCCAAGAAGAGTTGGCTTATTTTTAAGTCTTAGTCTTATTGTTATGGCATTTGGACCAGATATATCATATCGAAAACCTCTTAATCCATAGCTTATGTGCCCTCCATTGAATAAATAAAAGTCATTATATGCTACCATCTTCAAATTGCCGGTAAGCTAAAATATGAGATTAATATTTTTAAATTATTTTTTCACAATTAGATGTTTTATCTATTAAATTAAAGCAACAAAATATTAATTAGTTAATAATAATTTAACTCGTTACATGTTATTAACCAATAATAATAATATTAATAATAATAATAATAATAATAATAATAATAATTTTTCCAATTAAAATAATAATAATAATAATATTATTATTATTAAATTAATAATATATAACTATCAATTTTCACTACAATGAAATATTAATAATATCTCACCCATCATACTAAATTGTAACTTATTACACAAATAGTCAAAACTGAATTACTAATTATTGCTAATTATAGGGACACATTAATATTATTACATAATATTTTTACACATATTTAAATTATATAATATGCTAATATTATCACAAAAAATTATTACACTTGTATATAATTTTAATGAACATAGTGTTCGGGCCATTTATTATAATTGTACCACTTATAATAACTTTTTTATTTAACTGGCATTGTATCTCTAATTTTTAAATAATTTTGTTCATTAACTTTTATTACATCTTTCACAAAAATCATAAATAATTGCTCGTATTTTGTCATATGCTTACTATTCCAAATTTTCGTTAAAGACTTTAAATAACATATTGGTATTGTCATGCAAAGAGCTTCCATCATCTCCGCTTCCTTCATTAGATATCCTCTCATTATAATTTCTAGTAATTTTTTATTAACTGTAATAATATGATTGAACATTCACTACAAAAAAAATCAAAATTAGCGACGGACCAATTTCAGTCGCTAATTAGCGACTGATTAGCGACAATTTTCATTTTTAGTCGCGAAAATTCATTTTTCTAATTTTCTGGTAATTTTAGCGACTAAATAGCGTCGAAAAAAAAAACCGTCGCTAAAATTTGGCAGTAATTGTTGGCGCCCTATTTTGCGACGAAATTAGCGACGGTTTTTTCTGTTGCTATAATTTTGCGACAGAATTATAGTCGCTAATTGATTATTATATTTAGCGACTAAATAGCAACTGAAGTTTTAGTCGCTAAATTTGGGTTGAATATTTAGCCTTTTTTGCGACAGTTATAGCAACGAATTTGGTTTGGTCGCTAAAAGTACAAAAATCTGACCTAAACCAAAACTACGTCGTTTTGGCCTTACTACCTTTTTCTTTTTCTCTTTTCTTTCTTTTCTTTTCTTTTCTTTTTTCTTCACTTCCCTTTCCTGGTCTCCGCCGCAATCTCTCCCTCCCCGCCACCACCTGCTCTTCTTCTTCTTCTTCCCATCACCGTCACCGCTTCTCAATCCACCGTGAGCGATCGGTCCTTTTTCTCTCTTTTCTTTCCCTCCGCGCATGACGATAGCCCCACCGACGTCCCCTTCCCTCTCGCCACGCGCCAGATGTGGCTGCCTTCTCTACCCTCTCTCACCGCGAGCCAGATCTGCGAAGCCTTCTTCGCGCGTGCCAGATGTGCTCCTTCCTCCAACGTAAGCTTCTGCTACCTGTCTCTGCTCCTCCCTCACCGGTCACTGCTCCTATAGACGTCGTTGCTACCCGTCGCCGCTCCTCCCATTGTCGCTGGTTCCAATGGTGAGAGAGATTATTAAAAATTGAATCTCCGCTTCTCTCTGTCTTAATCTTTTTTTTTTCATTTCTGGGAACTTGTTAGAAAAATAAAATTTATTTTTTAGGTTAAATTCATATGTTTATATCCTTGTAAATAATGGTGGTCAAGTAAAGAGAACCATTGAGAAGTTTTGGTCAGAAAAATGAGTTGAAGTTTTGATCTTTATGTAACTGGCGTGTAACTTTTTAGGATAATTCTTATGTGGAGTTGGATTGCAAAAAATCAGAACCGTGGAGCTGGATTGTAAGATAATCAAGCTGCAGATTGTGAGTAACTGAGGATATAACTGCTCTTTGTCTTGAAATATAGCATTTATTTACTGGTTCTAGGACTTTAATTGAGATTGCAGGTTTTCACTAAGTAGAAGCACTAACAATTTAGTTGGAATGAGTAGTAGATTTCTGATGCGTATCTTTTTAGCTTGAATATATCTTGCACTGTTATTGCTCCATAGATTGGTGCCATTTATAGTTACATCAGATGACTCTGCAGATAAGTGTTACATAACTTTTTGGTGTTTTAAACACCCATGCTCATCTGATTTATCTATGGCAAGACAAAGAGAGATAGATTCAACTTCAGACTTGTTTGGTGTATGACCTTAATTGTGAAACGTTGCCCTTATGTATCATTTCCAAAATTTTAAATTTATATTAGATTTGTTCACTCCTATTTGTAGTCATCCAATGTTCCAGCGTGGTAGAGTTCCCTTGTTCCCCTTTGATGTACTTTTGTTTTCAGCTTTGTTGCTTTTGCTATTTAATTTTAATATTTGTTAGCAAATTTGTGTTGTTGAAACCTGCAACAGTCTCTAGTTGATGCAATTCTATTATTGTTTTTGTTTTCTGTAAGTTTATTCAATGCAGTAGTTTGCTGTTAATACTATATTTGTTAAATTTATGAAATATATATATATATTTGTTTATATCTTGCACTGTTATTGCTCCATAGATTGGTGCCATTTATAGTTACATCAGATGACTCTGCAGATAAGTGTTACATAACTTTTTGGTGTTTTAAACACCCATGCTCATCTGATTTATCTATGGCAAGACAAAGAGAGATAGATTCAACTTCAGACTTGTTTGGTGTATGACCTTAATTGTGAAACGTTGCCCTTATGTATCATTTCCAAAATTTTAAATTTATATTAGATTTGTTCACTCCTATTTGTAGTCATCCAATGTTCCAGCGTGGTAGAGTTCCCTTGTTCCCCTTTGATGTACTTTTGTTTTCAGCTTTGTTGCTTTTGCTATTTAATTTTAATATTTGTTAGCAAATTTGTGTTGTTGAAACCTGCAACAGTCTCTAGTTGATGCAATTCTATTATTGTTTTTGTTTTCTGTAAGTTTATTCAATGCAGTAGTTTGCTGTTAATACTATATTTGTTAAATTTATGAAATATATATATATATATATATATATATATATATATATATATATATATATATATATATATATATTTCATTGCTTATTTGGTTCAAACTAGAGAAATAAAATAGCTTGCTTTCATTGCAGAGAGGCTGTGGTCTAGGCTAAAAAATTTTGTATTTGATTGGCTCATCAATGCTAACAGGTGAGGCTACTGTGGATCAGTTAAGAAACTTTTGAAAAAAGTGTGATGCATGCATAAAGTATTTACCTGAGATATTGTAATTGAAAATTATAGTAACACATTTCATTTTCAAGCCACGTGCTCAATTTATCATAATTTCTACTTTCTATTAATGTTCAAGAATGCCAAATAAATAAATAATCGTCAAAAGTGTTAAGTATGCATGTTTTTAATTTGATGTTTTTGCTCCCAAATTGACCAGAAATTGTGAAGAAACAAATAGATATGCACTATGTAGTTCACATTTTCTTGCATTCGTTTAATGTAAATTTTATTGTCTAATTCATGTTTTCTTGCCTTTTTTGTGGTTATTATTTTTATTTGGTGGTAGATTTATTGGGTTAGCACTTGGCAGGTAAGAAGAACTCATTATTCAAATACTTTATTTTTTTTTCATCAAAATTCACTGTGTATGAATGAGTAAAATATCAATAATACATATATTAGTGTTTGTTTACATGCCTATTCAAAAATAAGATCAACCACAGGGAAGTCCTAGGTGCAACCAATCATTTTTATGTGAGGAGTTTAATTAATTGATTTCAACATGCAAATTGAAATTTTGGCTGACTATTGTTGTATTTCTATTTTTGTATTCCTTTTTATTTTGATGTACAGTGGTTGGAATCTACTTTGCATGGATTCAGGCAACATGCACCATTTTGTTAGCACTGATAATTCTAGCATAAGTTTAGGCCATGTTGTGTATGGTGAACTAGGATATGGTCCTAATGGACAGAAGTACGTATGGCAATGTCCATTTATTTTTTTTATACCAGGTTTCCTTGTATTTACTTTGCTTGTGTGTTTGTTTCTGCACAGGTCTTCAACAATACCCAAGAAGGTGGAGATTCTTGAGGGAATGCACTGTTTAGTTTGAATTAGTGAAGTATTGTATAATTTAATGTAATTTATAAGATTATATTTTTTAAATTAATAGTATTGTAGTAGCACAATTTTATTTAAATTAGTGTTTTTTAAGCATTGTACAAATATTATATTTTTTAAATTAATAATATTAATAATATTACATAATTCTTATTTATTTAAATTAAAATTTTGATGTAATAATAATAATAATAATAAAATGGAGATAATATTAAATTTTGCAACGGAATAGCGATGGAACTCGTGGTCGCTAATATTTGAAATGGCGACTATAAATAGGTTATTTAGCGACGGAATATTTTATTTTTAGCGATGGAAAGTGTTGTCGCTATTTTTAGCGACTGTTTTATGTTTTAGTCGCAAAATTTTTTTGCGACGGCCGGATTAACGACGGTTAGTCGTTTTATCGCTAAAAGTTATTAGCGACTAATTTTATGGAATTAGCGACGAAATTTCCGTCGCTAATTGCCTATTTTTTTGTAATGATTGTTACGCCATTTTTAACTCAACAGCTATATAAATCATTCCATTTTTCGGCAACCATTTGCCTTGCAATATCACTCATCATGGCTCTTGGAGTTAAATATGTGCCCACCATCTATAATATGATAATAATTAAAATTTCTACACTACATGAAAGTCAATTAATAAAATTATTGCAAATTACAAAGGTTGCTAATATTCATACATTATAATAATAAAACGTATTTATTCTTATTTTCTATTATGTCTAAATTTATATGACAATAAATAAATATAACAAAAATTCATAAGATACCTTAAATTTAACACCGAAAACTTTTGTAGATTTTTTGGACATCAAAAACTATATTGCGTTGCTATCATATTTTGCTCTCGGTAAATAAATTTTGAGAACAACTCGGATGAATTTATATTGTGCAATAATTTTTTTTTCATTTCAAAGGTGAAATGATGGGACACTGATGCCACAATAGGGTACTACAGTGTCAGACACTGATGCCGCAGACAACAGCTACGGCATCAGTTACAACTTACCAATTAGGTCAAACTTTCATACAGTTGTGGCTTCAAAAAAACCCCAAACCCGAAATTACTTTTCATTTCACCCTATTTTGGTAAATACTTTTTCAATTTACCCTAATCCAATCTTTGTCCCTCTTTTCTTCCTCCCTTACCTCCCTCTACTTTTACTCTTCTAGCCTTCGTCGGACCATCGCCTATCTAAGCCTTCGTCGGACCATCGCCAGCCAGGTTTAATGGTTTTCGGTAAATAACTTTTTTTTTCATTTTGTCTCTCTAATTTTCAGTCATAGGTTTCCCAAAGCACGGATCTCTCTAATAATAGTGAAACTATCTACAATATGTTTTGGGTGATTGATAGTGCTCGATCTTTTACTATGATAGTTTGTTGTGTTGGGATGCCCAGATTTTGGTGTTTTAGACTAGAATCATCATAAAATTTTACTATGATAGTTAATTATTTGGTAAAGAATGTTGGAATGATCCATAATTTCAAAAGTTGTCTTGGTAAGTTTTGTCATGTTTTGCTATAATGTTTTTAATTAAATTTGATTCCTTCTCAAACAACTTTTTATCTTTTTAGTTCTCCTCTCAAATTATCAAAGGAACGCAATACATTAATGTCTTTCTTAAATATTGCAGTGTTGTTGTTGAATGAAAAGCTATGTACCACTACTTCTTGTTGTGCATTTGAAATACTTTGTTCCATTTGGATCAAGATGCAAAATTTGCCCTTGATTGAATCTTGGTGTTAGAATAATGTGCTTGCTTTTAGCTTCTTTCACTTATAGTTTTGATTGGATTTTTCCTAATGGATTGCAGCCTAAAAACATGGACATGAACGATAAGTTCAATATTATTCCATAGAAGTATAGTCCTACTATGGCCAAAGAGCTAGAGTCTTTTAAAGTTTTAGACCCAAGTTTATAGATGGATGATCAACTTATAAATTCTTTACTAGCAATGATGTAATTCTTTATAATTTGACATAAATGGAGGAAGGTAGTTAGTCTTTAGGTTTGGCTAAAATTATTGCTCTTTATCATTTTTGTACTTAAAAAAATGAGTAGAATAGTGAAAAGATGCAAGTCGGATGAATATACTTGACTGTATTATGAATTAGACTTAATTTTGTTTCATCGTTATGCCTTTTTTTTCTAATCATTTGACTTGCCAAAAATTTGAGATAAGCTTTGCTAGAATTTCACTTTTTTCATTTAAAAGGATGGGTGCACAGATTCTATTCTAATAGTTTCTTTTTTAATGGTTTGCAAATAACAATAGCTTTTGTGCCTTATAAACTTGTGTTTGTTGTATCTTTGCTAATTGATTATTATAATTAGGCTTACTCGATAAATTGATGGAACTTTATTAAGCAATATAGTACATGCCAAGAGGCAGGAGTAAAAGCCACCTTGGCCAATCTTATTGGCCAAACTGAAGTTATCAGTAGCCTGAGCAAGTCCTTCATATGAGAACTCTCCTGATTTGTCCACAGTTATTGTTAGAATAATTTAAAATAATTAGTTGCCAAAATTATAATTTTGAATTGGTTTTTAGTTTGTTTTTATTTGATTTTATATGGTAGGATTTAAGGAGAAAAAATTTGAATTAGTTTGGGAGATTAGTTGTATTTGCCTATATAAAGTCAATAATTGTTTCAATTTAACATAAGAAATAAAAAGATCCAAATATTTCATTTTTCTCTCTTATCTTCTCCCTTCCTAAAAATTCCAACATGGTATCAGAGCCTTAGATCTTAGAAAGACTTATGAATTTTAGTTATGGCCGCCACTAATACTTCACTCCCCTCACCTCCAATTTTCAATGGTAAAAACTATCAAGTGTGGGCTATCAAGATGAAAGATCATCTAAAAGGTCTTGGTTTATGAAAATGGGTTGAAGAGGAAAGGGAATTGCCATCTCTAAAAAATAATTCAACCCTTAATCAGATTAGGGGTGTGCAACGGTCGGTTCGATTTAATAACCAAACCAAACCGAAATAATCGAAAATCGAATTATTAAGATTTGGACAAACCGAATCGAACTGATATAATATAATAACTGAGATCAAACCGAATCGATATTTTCGATCGGTTTGGTTCGGTTAACCGATAAAACCAAAATTTCAAAATTATAATTAAAAAAATTATCTAAAAATTATATAAAATTACAAATCTTAAAATTAAAATAAAAAAATTCAAATTAAAAATGTACATATATTGAATTAAAAAATATAAAAATAAAATTTATTTTTGTAAAAAATAACATATATTAATACAAGTTCGGTCGGTTCAGTTTTTTTCGGTTTTTGCCTTTCAAAATCCAACCGAATCGAAATAATCGAAATTAGCTTATTTTTGAAATCAAAACCGAACCAAAAAATCAAAAAATCGAATCAAATTAAAAAATTCGGTTGGTTTGATTCGGTTTTTCGGTTTGAATCGAAATTTGCTCACCCCTAAACAGATAAGGACTCATGAAGAAGAAGAAGCAAAAGCTCCAAGAGCTTTATCTATAATCTATTCAGCCATATCTGAAATTGTTTTCATAAGAATTATGACTTGTGACACTGCAAAGAAAGCTTGGAATTTGCTAAAAGAATTATATCAAAGCAATAAAAGAACAAAAAAGATGCAAATCTTAGATCTCAAAAGAAATTTTGTGACTTTAAGTATGAACGAAAAAGAGACCATACAAGAATATTCCGACCGGTTGATGATGGTGGTGAAGAAAATTCAACTATTAGGAGAAGACCTACCAGATAGAATGATAGTGGAGAAGATGTTTATAAGCTTACCTGAAAGATTTAGAAAGATAGTGGAGAAGATGTTTATAAGCTTACCTGAAAGATTTGAGGCTAAACTTTCGTCTCTTGAAGATTCAAAAGAAATTGACGAATTAACATTAACAAAATTGATTAATGCTTTGCAGGCACAGGAACAAAGAAGAGCTATGAGAAAGGTTGAAGTTGATGAACCAATGGTTGAAGGAGCTTATATTGCAAAAGTTTCAAAAAGATCGGGAAAAATTCCTTAGTGTAGCTATTGCAAGAAACCTGGCCATAAAAAAGAAGATTGTTGGCACAAGGGAAAGGCACAATATTTTAATTGCAAGAGATTTGAGCATTTGCGAAAAGATTGGAAAATAAAAAATGAAGAACAAGCAAATATGGTGAATGTGGCTGAAGAAGAAACTCTTTTTTGATTAATTGGTGAGATATGCACTAAGAAAGTTGATGAGACGGTGCATCAACAAAAACAGATGTGATGAGAAGTGCATCACAAAAATTGAGAAGTATGGAGAGATGTGCTCCATGAAAGCTTGAATTGTTTTTAAAATTTTGAATTAAGCGAAAGTTTTAGAATAATTCAAAATAATTAGTTGTCAAAATTATAATTTTGAATTGGTCTTTAGTTTGTTTTTATTTGATTTTATATGGTAGGATTCTAAGGAGAAAAAATCTGAATTAGTTTGGGAGATTAGTTGTATTTGCCTATATAAAGTCAATAATTGCTTCAATTTGACACAAGAAATAAAAAGATCCAAATATTTTATTTTTCTCTCTTCTCTTCTCCCTTCCTAAAAATCCCAACAGTTATGCCTATAAGACCAAGAGATGGTGCCACCCCAGTTGATTCTGCAGGCTTATTTAAGTTACTTCTAGGACCTGAACCAAGAGAGCAAGGGAATCAATTATTCAGTATTCATCATAAATCGCATTATTTCATTGAATGTTAGTATGTAACCAAAATATTATCTGAAGGTTGCAATTTTAAATATTTTGACTTTAAAACTTTATCCAGATTTCAATAATTCATTACAATATTATCCAAGCACTAATATTAGTTATAGTTTTGCAAATTTCTGATTATATTTTGGTGACTAACTATTAGGATAAGATGACAACAGATACAGTTTTGAATTAATATTAATAAGTTTCTAATCACCATTTGGGTCAATTTCATTAAAAAGTGGGGATTGACTCACATCTCGGCCCGTTTAGGCCTCCATTCAATTCATTTGTCCCAATATTTTTTTATACTAGTTCTTTTAGTATCACATTATTATATCGGTAATTATTTTTTGTTAAAAAATATGTCAAATAAGTTAACCCACATCTCGACCCGTTTGGACCATCATCCGACCCATTTGGGTCACCCAATCCATTTGGATCGTCTGACACATTTGGGCCACAATTTTTTAGAATTGTAATTTTAGTATCACGTTATTATATTGAGAATTATTTTTCGTTAAAAAAAATGGGTCAAATGGGTTGATTCACAGCTCTGTCCATTTTGGCCTTCTACGACTCATTTGGTCCACTCGACCCATTTGATTAAAAAAAATTTAGAGTAATTGTTTTAATATCCCGTTATTATATCAAGAATTATTTTTCATTAAAAAATGGGTTAAATTGGTTGATCTACATCTCAGCCCATTTGGGCCTCCATCCAACCTAATTGGGCCACCCGACTCATTTGGGCCAAAATTTTTTATAGTAGTTATTTTAATATCTCGTTATTATATTGAAAATTATTTGTCGTTAAAAATATGAATCAAATGGGTCGACCCAAACCCGTCCAATTTATTTGGACATTGGTCTATTTATGACTCATATATTTTTTACTCATTTATGACCCGCCCATTTATAATCCAACCCAAATCCGTCCAACCTGCCCATTTTGCCACCCTCTATTTGGATCTCTGAATTTACACATTTTTTGCTATTAAATTTTGAAACTTTTATTTGGTCATTGAATTTTTAAACTTTTATTTTAATACACAATGAATCCAAACAAAAATTTAATAAAGTAAAAATGGGAATTAAGTAACTCAATATATACTAAAATAGTAAAATTACACTACTAGTGTATTAAAATTTAGTAATTCTAAACTTAATGTGAATTAAAATAAAAATTTAAGGATCCAATAAGACTCAATAAAAATTTAAAAACTTAATAATAAAAAATATATAAAAATTCAGAGACTTGAGAATGCGTCTTGCTAAAAAAAAAAAAGGCATATGTTGAATGGCCAATAACAATTGTTTAGCAAAGGATAAAAAAGTTTTTGTTATGAAGATTAAAGAACCTGGATAACATTGGTGCCGAAGAATTAAGTAAAACCAAAAACTTCTATTTTCAATTATTAATCATTTTATTTCTACAAAGATGCGTGGAAAGTAAAGTCTGTCCGGGTGCACAAAGAATGCTGTGAACTTAAAATTTGTTAAGTGGAACATCAATTTTCTTTAAAGCAGCATTTCATTTAACATATCCATGTATTTATTTTCTATACTATATGCAGTACATTGGTCATCCAACTGTGTCCTTATTATCATCAGTTCTTGAAGCTAAATTTACATCTCGTCTGTTTTTATTTACAAAAGGAAATAAAAATTCTGGCAGTATATATCTGTAATTCTGGATCCATAACTTGTATTTAAGTTACTTGCGATAATGTGCATGATCTTGATCTTGACCTCTCTTTAGTTCCTGTAAATGCTGCCTTTTGATCTAAATATGGAAGCCTAGCTTATACAAAACATTGTTCAACTTTACATTGCTTCTGCAAACCGAGACAGCCAATGAGTCAGTTATTAAGAACACCGAAATCAGATCTACCACAGAAGGAAAATGCAACACTACCTTAAGCAGACGTGCTTGGTCGCAGAGGTTGGGCTTCAGTTGGAGCATCGTTGGCATGGTGGTTGTCAAGTGGCATGTATTGCGACATAATAGCCATTATTTCAGAGTCCATATAAGACTTCAAGGGGAAAATGAAATGTACATCAGTAAATTAAATGCTGTGATTCATAGGAATATTAACGCCTAAGTAGGTGTATGTATCTGGAATTACCCGAAGCCGGTATTTATAGAATATATAACCAGCGAGACCGGCTCCCGCTACAACAGCTAAGACCACGAATGTGAGAAACCACCCAAATTTAGATCCGTTTCGTTCTGTTAAACGGAGAAAGGTAAGTTAAAAACATAAATTGAGTCATTTTACAAGGAAGAAAATTTGAGTTTGACTGAAATTTGTTGATCTCTTACCAATACATGCATCTTGCTCCTTTATATAAATGAGATCTCCTTTGCACTTGCACTCATACCCACCCCAAGTATTCTTACAGGAGCAGCCATCACATTGACAAGCAGCACGTTCCTTGCATTCGTTGATATCTGTTGAATGAAAAGATAAATTACTAACAAAAGCCAAGAATTAATATTTTTTGTATTATCACACTTGAAGAAGACAATAACCTCCACACTTGTCATGACCGTCCCCTCGAAAGCCTTCAGGGCACTGGCAGCCAGATAACTGGGACTCCTATTTGGCATAGAGAGAGGTTAAATACAAATGAACCAGAACAACTAAAAACATTGAAAAGAAAATTGAAAAATCACTAACTGAGCAGGCAGAGAAAGTTAATCCATTTTTTGTTTCTGACCAGCATCCTCCATTACCAATCGAACACCTTGCAGGTCCGTAAGCTGTCGACAAAAGAAAAGAAATAAAGAAAAAGATCCACTAGCAGCATTTTTTACTTCAAATTGTTATGCATTTTCTCAAATAGAAAACTAAAAAATATGCACCTTCACAAGATGAATAACCATCTCCTCTGTATTGTACACCCTTGACGACCGGACATTCGCATATTCTTCCCCTAAATGTGTCCTAATCAAATTCATGACATTTACAATTAGCACGTAGGAAGAATTGAAGAGCAAATTATAAAGAACTTTCTTTTACTGTATACCTTGCAAGCAGTTATATTAGATTGTTTGTCCTGCCAACAACCCCCATTCCTTTCAAGGCACTCATTTGTCTCAAGATCTATGAACAGGACAAGCATAAGAAAAGCAAAAGAAAAACTTGTGTTAAAACCAAAGAAAAAATAAACACTTAAATAACAATCTCTTAAGGTAAAATACACAGAGAGACCAACTTGAACTTAAGCAGATTGGGGGATCGGTGGTCTCCTTAAATCCAGCACATATGGCTTTCAGCACAGCAGTTCTCTCCAATTTGCCTTCAGAATGAGAAAGTTCAAAAGTCTAAATATTAGCCTCCTACTAAAATATCATACAATTTCCACTGAAAATTCAGAGTTAAATGCACTTGCAATTGCAACATAACTTGAAGGATGATGCAGCATTCTGCAAACTTTCTATAATTGAAAATGTGCAACTACTTATTCCTACAACTGGAGCAACACAAGACATAAGGAAATTGGTCTCCTTGTGTACAGACCTCGATACTGAACATCGTTGATAACTAATGTTGGTAAGATGGTGACATCACCGCGAGATCCTCGCCCAACCTAAATTCCATAAACCAAAAACAATGATCTACATTAGCTAGGTGCAAACAACCTATGGCATCAACTTGTCATGGCAAATGGACATGAAATGCTAGAAAAGGTAGTATTACCTGAAGTTCTTGCTCAGTTTTCAGCACCGCATTCTCCACATCATCATTGGGATTACCCATGCATTTTTCAATTTTTTCAACAGGCAGATCTGTGTTGAAACATATTAAAAATATTATAAGCAAACAAATCAAATCCTAGAAGAATTCCATAAAAGGTACTAACGCAGCAGAGAACTTACCAAGTGATTCGAGAACTTCTTTAGCACATTCTTTGCTATATCGCTTCTTCTTCATGGAGCACCTTATATGGAAATCAGTCACATAATCCCACCATACCCAGGATCGGCCACTCTCATTGGCAACTCTATGGACACAAAGCTGTCTCAAATTCTCAATAACCACATCTTTCCCTTGATATCCCTCTCCAAAATCTTGTTCCGGATCTGGGGCACAGTATCTGCCATTGTTTATACATTGAGACTTGCACTGATCACTAAGAAGAAAAGCCCTTGGACAATACCAGGTGATATAGTGCGGAGTGAACAATGTATAACCCCCTTTCTCCAGTATCTGAGCATGACCCTTGAAACTTTTCACAAAATCCATCTGCTCATCGCATCGAGTCCCACACTCATCATTGCTATTTGTCCACAGTTCGTACTCAACTCTCTGGTCGGGATGGGGAACTGACTCTCTCCAGTCCATTTTGATCACAACATCTTCTCCATTCTTCAAGGCTTGCTTCAAGCTCTCACCAAAAGATCTCTCTATTAATGCAGATGGGATTCCAATCTTCTCTACGTACCCATCTGAATCACCGCTGGCTTCAGGAGAGTCCATTGTTATTAGTGGCTCATCCATACTATCAACCACTAAGACTGCTGCGGCTCCAGCCTGCTGGGCATTCCATACTTTCAAAGCAAAAAAGCATTCTACCATTTCCAACACCAGAAAAAGATGCATCAAAAAATTATCACCTGGTAATATAATCACTGGCAGCTCTCTGTCTCTTATTTATGAATAAAAACAATTACAGTATGTTCTCCTTTCACTGGAGAACTGGAGTCTAAATAATTACCAAAGATTTAATGAAGTCGATATGAACAATCTTAATTTTTTTTTTCTCACAATTCATCAAGATTAGGAAAAGTGGAAAATTAAGGTCAACTCTCAATCCAAAAGTAATAGCAAAGTGAAGCATAAAAGTCGCAGATCAAAATTAACTTGAAAAAGTGAAAAATTTAAGCAGAAACAGACCCCAGTACATGACTACAAACTGCATATATGATTCTGAAAAAGCAATTTAAAAAGATGAATTGATTAAATTGTAGAGTAACCCATCAAAACACAGCAACTAGGAAAGAAGTAATTCAAGAATAACAGAACAATTAATAATACCTCCACGATCAAGAAGGAGAATGGTTGGGCGAGGAGTCTTAGACCTGAAAGGCTTATCTCCATCAAAGGGCAGACAGCCAAGAGCTCCTTTATCTGGATACATAGCAGAACCCACCATGAAACCTCCGTAATCAGGTGTACCAAAGTTACCAATTGCACTATCATGTTTTGATCGCAAACTCAATGGAGATAGCACGCTTATGCTACTTTTCTCAACAACAAAACGACCAAATACACTGCTAGAAACTAAAGCTAAAACAAAAAACAAAGAAACCACTGGTTTAAACAGACCCATCATGTCAAAGATTATCATGATCAAGAATCATTAAAAAAAGATTTTAAATTGTTCTTCTCTCTCTCTCTCTGCCTGTTTCCTGAGAAAGAAACAGAAGAGAGAAAAGGGAATGAAGAACGTTTGTAAAGAGAATAAGAAGAAGAGGTGAACAGGTGTAAAGGGGAGAGAGTTTGGATTGCCATTGATAGGTTTACTTTTAAGAGTATGAAAATAACTGTGACGTAAAGGCAACGACAGGGAGAAGAAGAGTAAGGTGGAGGACGGAGTCAGCGGAACTACCAGCCTTCCTATTGGATGCGACAACTACAAGGAAATTGATATTTTCGATAATAATGGAAATAAAATCTTCTTTGTTAATTTTTAATTATTGAATTGATTTCTTCAATGTTAAGGGTTTTAGGGTTTGATGTCATATATTAAATCCCAACTATCAGTGTTTTTTGGAATATATATATATATATATATATATATATATGTTTACTATATATACATCAAATGACTTGTAATAATGAGGGCGGAAGTTGAGGTCAATCCCGGTTTTCCACTTGTTTATTTAAAGAAAATTTAAATATTTAAGTAAAATAAAAAATCCATGTCCAGCACATGCATTGTCCAATCAGATAAATAGTGAGCCATATTTACGCTTTGCACACTAAATTAACACTTAAAATAGAGTTATATTTCTTTTTTTTCTAAATAAAAAAAAAATTAAAACTGAAAAATCATTAAATCTATTTAGAAAATTAATTCCAAACCAATTTAAATATTTAATCAGGTCGTACACATAGACTATAATATTTTAAATTATAGCTAATAAATTTAAATTCATATTTAAATATCTGATTAATAAGCCGATTAACCAAATTTATATATATATATATATCTATATTCTACCTTAATCTAAGAAAGGAAAAATGCGCCGTATAATCCTATTATGCTCCCGCCTTAAAAATTCCTCCTTGATTTCTTTCTCTTACTCATCTAATTTCTTACTCTCACTCGCTTACCGACTTTCTTTAAGCCTTGAAGAACATTTCGTTGTACTTTGTAGGTGATTGTTTTTTTTTTTTTTAAATTTTTGTCTTATTTGCTGCATTGAAGTAAAATAAATGTTTATTATTTTTGTAGTTTTCTAATGGAAACCTAAATATCTAATTATTGGGCTCAGTTGTATTTTTTAAGTCAATTAATTGAACGTATAATAGACGTAGTAGTATCATCATCTATTAATTTCCTGCTATCCTCATTGACTTATCTTTTCATTGTCTTGCAGAGTCATCTCGTATTACTGAAAATTATTTAATTGTCAACATAAAGAATTTGATAAATTAGTCTTCATATAATTTTATTTTATTATATTAATATTAAATTTAAATAATTTGTATTTTATATTTAAAATTTTGAAAATTTATATTTTAATTTAATAAATGGATAAAAAAATTTATAAAAAGTTTAGAATAATTAAAATTGTATATTTTTTTTAATAGTTAACCGCTACGTTTATTAATAAACTGAATTTATACTTTAATTTTTTTTTAAAAAAAAAACACTAATGGACTAAAATTGAAAAGCAAGTCATGAACTTGCACACTATTAGTTAAGTACCAAAACATATATATATATATTTTTTCTTTTTGATAAAGGTATTTGAGAAAGGGAATAGAGAAATTTAAACTTAAGACCTCCTTAAATCTAGCCAAGGTATCGCTGGATCATCTTATCGCAAAATGTAGTATACTCTAATATCAATCTATTTTATTTTAAAAATATAAAGTAATGCTCTAAAATTTTTAGCTTTCCTGGTGGTGAAGGCAATGACAAGAAGCCCTTCACAGTGGGTAGTAGTGCCGAAGAAAGCGCAGGTGACTAGGGACGAAGGTGGAGGGAGCTCAAATTTTGAATTCACTCAATCTGAGTTGGTAAATGTTAATGATACGTACACCTGATCATAGGCTGATTGAACTCGAAAAATGTTTACAAAATTACGTAAGTCCGCCCAAGTCTAAAAAAATCCAGTCCATGCAACCACCACCGATGTTAGATGTGAACTTGGACCTTAGTGGAATGGAAACTGCTGAGCCCATATTTATGCCGGTCCAATTCACAATGATGAGGGCAGGATGTTAAATAACAGAGTTCAAAAGATGGTTCAAATTACATATATAAATTTTTAATTATTATTTAGAATTAGAAATTCAATTTCTATTATTTATAATTAGATTGTACCTAGGATGTGAAGCCTTGTACTACCTTTGCTAATTCGTTGTGCTAGATCTATAGCCTTGTACCACCACCACATCAACGTTTGCAGTGTTACTTTTTTGAATGCAGGTTTGAACACAAGAGTCTTACTAAAGGCTTTAACTTCGTCGATCATACCACCCCATAATAAAATCATTCCTTGACTTGTTTTCATTACAAATCATATAGGACAGTTTAGATCAGTACCCAAACAGTTAATTTTCTTAATTGTATAGCTTTCTATTATGTTGGGGCCCTATTACCTTTTCATGTGATTGCTTAGATACCATTGACATAAATTTCTTCTTTCAACACTATACATATTACATGCTTAATTCACTTGTAAAATGAGATTGGGGGCTTTGAATTCATAAATAAAATGAAAATTGGATAGTCTTGACTTTATAAATTAAAAAGTTCAAACGATCACACTCAATATTCATACAGGTGTATGCGTCAAATATAAACATCGTCCTGCATTATCTGACGAATAAATATTAGCTAAGGCATTTCTAACATTACGCATTGAATCATATGATTAAAAACAATATAAAGGTGAACTGGAAAAGAAATGTAATATTTTTACATTTACATCATGCCAAAATTACCTTCAAACATGCAATACTGAAATATAGGATCCCCCGGTCCTTTAATCTAACATGTTTACCTACTTATACATGAGAGGGCCAGATCTTGATACTGCAAACCTTGGCAATGGACTGGGACCTGTGCTGCCTGAAGTTGAGCCTTCAACAAATTTAACTTTGCGGCTTGAACTGTAATCCAAGGGACCAGACCGTCGAACATTCCGATGCTTGCTTTCAGTGCTGCGAAGGTTCCCGCTATCAGTATCATAAGTGTGCTCCTGGCTAAGTGATGATGATGCCTTAAAATACCCTGAATCATTAGCACTGTACTGAGGCGTAGAGTCTGCACGAGGCTGCTTACTTGCAGGAGATGCAAGAGATAGCGACACAACAGGTGAATGGCGAGGAGATGCATTTAGTAGTGCCAGTGGCATGGAAGGAGAATTAGAGTAGTACTGGCTGTAAATTGAACGGAGAATCACACAAGGAATATGTGCTTCGAGATAACTTCTTGGAAGGTATGGGGACATCTCGCAGAGTTGGTCCAAGAAAATAAGCTTTGGTACAAGATGAGATCTGCACAAGTTAATGGAAGCCTGTTATAGTTGCTTAAATTCAATACAAGGAAAAAACTACTAAGCATCAGAGTGATGACAGAAGAAAGCGACCACCAAAGCATTCTGTGAAATGATGTAATTTCTCTAATGGCATGTTAACTCTGAGCAAAATTAGGACGATGTTGTACTCCCAAAATCCAAGAATTAGAGAAACATTGCTAAGTATGATAACATTATAAACCTCTTAACAACATTGCAACTGGAGACTTGATACCGAATTGCGCTTTGGAGTTGCTGAAAGAATAATTATAGTACATAATTGATTAGTCTTTCAAAGAGTAAAAATATTTTTGGGGATCTTAACAGATATCCTGATTGAAATATATTTCACAAAGAATGCTCCAGATCGTACTAACACACCTTGCAGTGCTTTGCACACAAGTAGTCATCATGAGAGGACCGTAGAATCCAAAAAACAGGAACAAAACAGATATAAGCATTTCAATGGCCATATCCATTAAGATACAAATACTTCTCTACTGATGATTTGAACATTATTATAATTAGCATATTTCTTTTTTCTGGTATTTGAACCCCCATTAATTACTAATGATGCACAAACACCTGGAAGGTCCCAGTTTTTCACCCTTACATGCAAGTTGAAATGAGACTAAAGTACCATGAGATCACATTCCCACACAACCATGAGATCACATTCCCACACAAATCAAGAGATATGAACATGTATGTTTGCATGGATGTACTCACACATACACACATGCGCGCATACATATATACCCATCTATACCCATTGATATTTACCTATTAACTTCGCTCCAAGAATCTAGCACAATTCCAGAAGCAAATTTGACAAAAAGCTGCATTGCAGATTTTATACTGGCTTCAGTTGACAAATGGCTATGGAGTTCAGGATCCAAAGCCTCACCAGCATGGCCATTGGATAAAGACTGTCTCTGTTGATGCTCACGTTCCATTCTCACAAATTCACTTCCTGAAATAACAGCACTCATGCACCTGGCAACAATATTTGAAATGCAAGGTACATATATTAGTAATGGTTCTTCGAAACCATTCTCTGATTTCAGAGTAAACGCATGAGCGAAATCAACACCTCTGGTCTTCATCCATTTCAGCAGAAGAAAACATGGAGAAGCTAATAACATGACACTGTTATGTTTAAAACAAGCTAAAGTTTTTAGCACAAGTATGAAAAACTAATGCAAACCGGATCTGTCCTTTGGTTTCCAAGTTAAAAATTGCAGAGATAAATCTTTAAGAACCCCTACGAAATTGGTCAGATTAAGAAAAAAAAAATCCATACCCTTTAAGAAAATGCACCAAACAATTTTCAACATTTTAGTTTCATTATACTTTAATCCTTCCATTAGAACATCAAACTATAGTTGGTAGACTTTTTTCTTTGAATGAGATTTGTTTAGTTATCCTGCTAAAAAAGTACTTTTAACACCTTAAATGTCAGAAGTTGAAGGACTGAAAAATAAATTTAGAACAGGTTGGATATTTAAAAGACTTAGTTACTCTATCATCAGCATGTATGCATGTAAATTCTCCAACCTTCAAGTGTTGAAAGTATCTGATCAAGAGTATATCCTGACAATCAAAAACCAACCTTGCCAAACAATGGATATTATTGTTGAAGGCCCCTGTGTCAACATTGAAGCCAGTGGTGTTCCAGATGTGTGACGTCATGAAGGTGGCAAATAAGTATGGCAACAAGGTCCAAGAACCATCATTTGCACCCCCAACCTCTTCTAGAATAGATCGTATCCACTCAGAATCATGATCCACAGCCACACCAACACTATTTGCCACACTCCTTATCCTCCTAATTTCTCTCTTTTCAGGCATTTCTTCAGGTATATGATTAACTACCCCAGAAAGTAGTGAATATATCAAGGGTGCACCTTCTTCAAGCACAACTCCAGCAGCCTCAGCAAAAAGCTGATCAAAAGCAAGTGCTTGGCCTGCCTCAATACAAAATCCAATTACTGTGTCCAAGTCCACAATCTGCTTCAAAGATGCCTCTCTCTCTATTCGATCACCAGAGTGCATGCTGCCAGCAACAGCCTCTAACACTTCACGGTTGGAACGCAATGACGTGTCAATGCAATTTAAGAGCGCAGCAGTGTGTTCTTTCATCATCCTCTCTAGACTATCAACTCCATAGCCACCAAATATATGTACAAAAGCCTTTAGTTCTCTGAGATCAGTAACCGACTCAGCAAAATATCCACCAACAGGCCTTGTACTTTTGAAGCATTTGTGCATTGGTGTAAACAAGATACCAGCACCCGACATATCTTTGACAATGTTTTCTATGTACCAGTTGCATACAACTTCAGCGGCTGTTCCAGTGAGCTGTTCTGATGGCTTTTCAAATGATTGTAACAAAGGAACAGATCCTGAAAAGGCCTCTGTGAGTAGAACTTCTCGAATACCATGTGTCAGGTCCATGCTTATGTGCTGCTCTGCTAGATGCAATATGCTCACGTGCCTGTTAATTAATGATTCTAGGACAGAAGGCCGCTGAAGATCGTTGTCAGTTTTTAGCAC
The DNA here is from genome assembly GCA_947683425.1 of Excoecaria cochinchinensis. Taxonomy (NCBI): domain Eukaryota; kingdom Viridiplantae; phylum Streptophyta; class Magnoliopsida; order Malpighiales; family Euphorbiaceae; genus Excoecaria; species Excoecaria cochinchinensis. The sequence goes on from CANTUQ010000208.1 coordinate 7,114,669, forward strand.
TGCAAGCAACCTTCTTCTGAAGTTCCCTAAGAAGCACTCTCTCATATACTGCAGACAGTTCAAAGTTTAAAAGTTATGACAATATCCCAAGAAATGGATGCTATGCATCTTAAGGATACATATTATTGAATGCACATTAATTATTCAACATAGACTATGAAGTCACCATGCCCACAGAAAAGGGGGAAAAGAACAAGATAATGCATCAGAGTTATTTTTTGCTCCCTGATCCAGTATCCACACATACTACAGCATATAGTTTAGGTCCCAGCTAAGAATTTCTATGAGCCTAGCCACAAATATTAGGCCATCAACAATTTACATTTTAGTTTTTCTGATTAAAGGCCAAATAAGCCTTAAAATTTGCCAGCATATTTAATTTGGCTTAAATTAGGATGCAAGTTAAACATTTTTTGGCCAATTTATCCAAGCTTTTGAGAATTAACATGAAAATTAAGAAAAAGAAAATACAATTAGCAATAAAACTTCCAATTCAAATATTTCAATAATTCACATAAATTGACTTTGTAAACCAAATTAATCATTCATAATGAGGCAAATTTTTTTTGGACAAATTAGACCAAAATAGCTAAAACAATGCATGTGGCACACTAATTTGAGTGGAAAATTTGATTTTTGACTAAATTGAACATGGCCAGAAAATTTAAGGCCCAAATTGATCTTCAATCCTTTTTCATCAATGTTATGCAAGTTTTCGAGCAAGAAGATGCAAATTTTTTTTCTCTCCTCAAATTTTTTTTTCAAACATTAAACTATAAAATATTGAGAACAAATTTTTAATAGTATGTTCAATGCACCCTTTATTTGTCTAATTGATTAATTATACATAAAGTTCGCCAATGAAAAGACTTAATCTAACAGATATGAGAAATCAAAATATGACAGTATATATATATATATATATATATATATATATATATATATATATATATTGAATTACAGATTACATGAGGGAACTTGAACTATTTGAATTCCATATCCATTTTTAATTCCATGATCATTTGTTTCCCTGATTTCTGTTTCCTATCACTTCAAATATAGTTTAAAATTAAATTTTATACAGTTTTCTATTTTTCCTAGATGGCATTTTCAAAGTTCCATATTAAAATTAAGCTGGATATGGAAAAGTGTCTATAAGATTTCTTTTATGTTTTTCCAAAACTTTCATGTTTATATCTACCCTACGTGGTATAAATGAATCACAAAGAATTCAGTAAAACAATCCACATTTAGAATACTTGGCTTAAATGAAAATTCATTTTCAGTCTAAATAACATGGAATTTACTAGAACTAAACCAAGTTCTATAAAAATTAATAGAATATGCTATCAATTCCAAAATTAAAAGCCTAAATATTTCAAGAGACAAAAAAATGCCATCTAATGCCTCCACTAGCAACAGATTGTCACTGCAATGGTGGCTAATTGCCAACAAAAGGCCCAGATTTGATTGATTTGGATTCATATGGTAGAGGATACTGAGATTCTTAGATTATCAAGCCTAGTTTGTTTACAGCAGTCACTGCTGAGATAGGAGCTGTGTCGTCAACTAGATAGTTCCAGCTTAGGCATAGAGATAAGAGGTCCAGTTCATAAGCGAGATTTATTATGCTTAAACACCAGATTTAGCTTTTGAAATGATTTTGAAATAATCCCTCTGAAATAATCCCTTTTTCAGAGGTGCAATCAATTGGCATAGGAGTTTTAGTAATTAACTTTTCAGTCCATAATTTTTTCATGGGATTTTATTTGACAATCAGTTTATGCATGCAGCTATGGTGTTCATTCTTTCACGCAAAAATAATATGTTGGTGCTCATTTTTTTCATGGGATTTTATTTAACAATCTGTTTATGCATGCAGCTGTAGAATATATTTATCTTTGAGATGAATTCCACAGCTCATGCATACAATACAAAACAAAAAAATTCCTTTGCAAATATATTCTATCATATTATTCATTTGCAACCGAAATTCATCATTTGAACCAAACAACATCTAATTCTTACTTTTTATTCCCTAATTGTATAAATGTAACATATTTGAGAATTTAATAACCATAAACATGTTTTGCAGATCTTTCATTAAATATTTGACTAATTTTATTATTCTTTACTTATTTTATAATTACATAATGATAAGCTATTACGGGTCAGAAAAACTTTAGTAGTTATTGTTGAGTTTGGTTATTTTCTCTATTTAAAATAAATTTTCATTTTTGCTAATTTCTAAATCTATTTTAACATGTCCTTTTTTTTTACTTAGTTAATTATTATTCCATTTCCTTAGTTAATTATTAATTTGTTTACTTTTTTTTATTTTAATTTTTAATTTTATTATTATAATTATCATTTTTTTTTTTTTAACTTTATGCATCATATAATGCTTCAAACTTTGACTGTCACATGTTGGGCAACCATTAGTCAAATTTAAGAATTTCTTGAAGTTATCAATAACTCCTTCGAAATGGAGAGTACTCAGCTACACTTTTCAAGTGATTGCAAAATTCTAATAATTATATTTTAAGTCACTTTTATTTAAATTTAATGTTCAGATCAAGATGGAGAGAGAACTCCAATTAACCTTATCCTAGCAAAATTTTGGCTTGAAAAGAAAAGTGGCTTATTGTCAAGGACAAGGAACAAATACAACAGGAACATAAACGATTGCAACTATGTACCAGATTCTGTTATCATATAATAACATGAGAATAGAAAGACCAAGAACCAAAAAGAGAAAAGATAATTGCCTCACCTCCCTCAGAACAAAGACATGGTTTAGAACACATATTGGCTCCATGTCATTCAAAACTGAACACAAGTTTGTCAACCTTTGCATTGCAGCTTCTAACCTGGAATGAGCATAAAAAACAACTATAGCTTGAAATCAACAAAAACGTGAAGTACTAAATGTACACTCTGCAGATACTCCAAGCTAAGTTAAAGCTGCTTACATTTTTATTGAACTATTATTTTCAGGATAACTCTCATGTCCAGGAAGAGGAAAACCAACTGCTCCTCTGGGAGATTTTGTTGAAGGAATTGAAACTCTAGATGTGTTATTCAAATAAAAAGCCGCTTGTTCTGGAAGAAGCTGAAACTCACAGAGGAGAAAAAAAAAATTAGCAAAGCCTTAATAAGTTCCTTCTATTATATAGCATTAACTGAAGGTAACAACCTGGGTCTCCAAGGCACCAAACCCTCCTTCAGAATCAAGAATGTTGATTAAGCCCTCCAGCCCTCCCATGATAGATTCAATAAGAGATTCAACGTACAGAACAGCATCTCGCCCAATTTTGGTAACCTGCTAGCAGTAATTTTTCAGTGAATATCACATCATTTCAACCTCTTTGTCCTTCTGGTGAAAGAGGAAATTCACAGCACAAGTGTTTGTTGGTGAAGATATAGGGGGCAGGAAGAGGAAGGAGTAATTTCTGTTCCATCTTGACATACATTTGATGATTGTGATAGACAGCTATGTAATTCATTAAAAACTTCACATAATAGATAAATGAAGGAATTACGAATCGTAACAGAAAAGCTCATTTCCCTGCTTTTAACAAGTCAATCAATTCAGTTTACAATGGAAGCACAATTCAAAGTAACAAATAGAATGTACATCCAGTCTATCATCCTCATTCAAGGAGGTAAGGAACTGTTAACCTTTTTGCATACCCATATTCAAGAAGGTTATAAAATATAAAATTGCACTCTATAACTTTTCCATCTGGCATGAAATGAAGAAATGAAATTAATGATCCCCTGATACTAGTTTGTGATGATTCTGGTCCTTTTACAATTGAATGCCAATTCAGGATCTATTAGCTATCTATTATAATATCGATTGAGCTAGAGGGATCAACAATTATCTGGATCAATAGAGATAAAAATGTCATTTACTCTTAAAATTCAAAAATAAACGAGCATATTATAGAAATGGCAATACTAAAACAAGTAAATCATATCACTTTGACCCATGTTGATCCACATGAATTTGGAATTGGATCCATAAAATACTTCCCTTATAATATTATGCTGTATTATTGGATTCTATGTTCTAGGCTGTTTTATTTCATTCCTTTTTTAATTATCTTCCTATTGTAGAAAATCCTGTATATATAACATAGGATGTATTATACAGAAAAATTTAGTGTATTTTCTTTCTATTTCTGCTTACGAATGAATCAACATTTATCAGCTTCAACACCACCCGACCATACCACACCCCATCCCCAGATAAATTGAGAAACAATGGATCACCTCTTCCGGAACAATTGGAGAAGCACAATCTGGAAAGCTACTGGCAACGCCAAGCCATGCACAGCAATGCTGGGGACGGCCCTCTGGTCCAAACATAGTGTTCCTGAAGACCTATATGAGAATTATCTTAGGTTATATTTATGGATTGTTTCTTCAGCTACATTGGAAAGGCGTAACAATGGGTCTATGCACAAAATGAAAGGAAGCAAGCAAAGTAGCAAATGAAATAAAAGGCAATGAAAAATTACATATAAGTTGCAGATTCTATTTTGACATAGAGTGAACAACATTTATACTTTGGGAGGTTATCTAATATCAGTTAGGATATTGAGGAGCCTAGCCTTTAAGGTCCACAAATTTAAAGTAAACTGAGAAGGTAAACTTACAGCTGTAAGGTGCTGGTGATAGAAATACAGCTTTCTCAGGCTTCCATGCTTAGATAATTGAAACTCAAGTTCATCAACACATCTGTATTGAAAGAGATTTGTAGGCATTACAGCAAGTGTATTTCAATATTCCAACAAATAAATAATGGATCTAACCTAAAGAACAGGTTAATTGAAAATGTTTTGGGGAAATAAGAACTGAGTGGAGATGTCAGCAATATCTTTAATGCACAATTTCCAGGATGAGGTTGGCATCAAAATTATGATTTTTGCTTTTGGACAAAAACACAAGGAAAGAAGCCAACAAACACATGGGCAAAGAAAAGCCACATAACAATGCATAGCAATAACAAGAAAAATAACAATAACAATAAATGTAGGCCCTCATACCAGACTGTAACATCAAACTAAAAACCTAGACTAATAGTGGTAAAGTGTTGAAGAACCACCAAGCCTAATGTTATGTCTTTGTGAGCAGGACCAATGGGAAATGTGGGCCACAACACAAAGGAAGTCAAATCACCAAAGATGGAAGGAGACAAACAGTAATTTTATTTTCTTAGTATTCTTAATTAGAATAGTCTACTTTAGCAAATATTTTCATTGCAATCAGAATTCCTTAATTTCAGGGCTTAAATTTAGGCTTCCTATTTTACAAGAATTAATTTTAGTTTTCCTATTTTACAAGAATACTTTCCCATGTAATCTCTATTTAAGAGAATGACTTAGAAATAAAATTCGGCAAAAATTTTATATAAAAATTATAGATGTCTAAGAGTTTTATCTGTCTAATGAGTCTAAGAGGTTTAAAGCTTGCTCTATCCAATGATCCTAATGTTTGGAGCTCGCTTTGATGAGTTCCTAGTTCATCAGCTAGTGTCTAGATCCATACTCGAGCACATAACAACATGGTACTAAAGCTAAACACCAAGAGCAGTAGCAGCTTGAGGAAGAGCTGATGGTCCTTTTATAAGAAATTCTGTCGGATTTCCTAGTTAGGATAAGAATCCTTTATATTTTCTGGTTAAATTAGGATTTTCTTTATATTCTTAGTTAGAATTATCTTCATATTTCCTAATTAGTTTTTATCTTTCTTTGTTAGGATAGGATTTGTTTTCCTCTATAAATAGCTTTGACATTATTTTAATATTAAGAAGAAAAAGAGAATTAATAAAAAATTTATTATTCTCAAAGATCTTCATGGTATTAGGGTCTTACTCTTTCTAAAAAAAGGGTTTTCTCCTTCTAAAGAGGTCGAGTTTTCGCCCCCTTACCACTGGAGTAAAGTACCTGTTTAAGAAAAGTGTATGAGGTTGGGTTTTTCTCCTTCTTATCACCATCAGAGCCCATGTATTTTCTTGGAGATAGAGTTTCCTCTCCCCACACTTGATTCCTTCTTAAATTTGTTTCCTACTATGCCGTTTTGAACAACTTTTAAGAGGTCAAGTTTCCCTCCCTCTTTATTGTCACTGCCCCTCTAGGAAGGAAGCCCGGGCCCCGTTCAGCCTATTGCAAGAGTTTGGTCACCAACCGCCGGCTCACATTGGTTCACACGCCGTCAAAAGATTATGCACTACTGTTCATGCGCTGGTGCATGCAGCGTGTGACAGCTCCTTCAGTCACCGTTCTTTGCCTCTTTTTACCACGATCTGGTCAACTCTTCTGTTCGACTCCAACTAGCCTTTTCCGATCATTGTTGGACTTCTTAGATGATGAGCCTTCTCCTTTACAGGCTGATTTACTTGCCCATGCTCAATATCAGTGCCTTGATACAAGACTTTTTCTATGTTGAACATATAATGTCATGAGCCTTAGAAAACTTCAAGAGCTGCCCTCATTTAGTTTTGTACTATGAGGATGTGTCTACTAAAGAGCTTAGCAACAAGACTTATCACACCATGATTTGCAAGTTGGGCATGTGTGATATTTATGCATCCATTTGAGGGAGAGTGTTGAATTTCCTAGTTAAGATAGGAATATTTTATATTTCCTGGTTAGATTAGGATTTTCTTTTATATTCCCAGTTAGAGTTATCTTTACATTTCCTAATTAGTTTTTATTTTTTCTTGTTAGGATAGATTTTGTTTTTCTTTATAAATAGCTTATACATAATTTTACTATTAAAAAGATAAAACAATTAATAAGATTTTTATTATTCTCAAAAATCTTCAAATTCCTACCACAACAGAATCAAGGTTGGCTGCAATGGAAGCACAAGTTGCAGAAACAAGATCCAACTTGGATTCTCAACTGCAACAAATGTCACAACTCCCTAAACTACAAACAGCGTTTGCTTAGGACAAGAATATTATTTTGGCTCTGTCAAAACAAAAATTCTAATGGTATTCGATCTCATCCATTTTCTTAATGAAGCAATAGAGAAAATCATTATTTTACATTTTAATATTTAAGAAAATATAAGAACATTATTGTAATTTTTAGTATTTTATCTTGAAAGAAGTCGAATTTATTTTTTTCCAATTTCACGCCACAAACCGCCACACCAACTAGACCTGCTGGCAGCAATGGCAACCGTCTTGACAGCAAACCTGTAAGTTCTCCTCCACCCTATATTAGGAAGCTGACAAGGGTCGAGATGGCAGAGCGAAGAGCCCAAGGGCTTTGTTATAATTGTGACGAGCCGTATACTGCCAACCATCAATGTAAAAAGCTTTTTTGGCTAGAGTTGAATGAGCTGGATGAGAAAGGGGCACTTCAGGAAGATGAGGCAGAACCCAAAATTTCACTCAATGCTATTACAGGACAGCATAGAACATCCACAATGCAAGTTGGTGTTGTCCTTCAAAATCTGCCATTACGTGGGATATTGGATTCCAGCAGTACCCACAACTTCATTAGTTCCAGAGCAGCCCAGTCTCTTCGTCTTCAGGTGCAACCTTAATCGAGCACTACAGTATCCGTGGCTAATGGAGACAATGTGAGCAGTATGGGGGTTTGTCTAAGGGTTGTTTTTGCTCTTGACAGTAATAAATTTTCTGCAGAATTTTTTGTACTTTGGTAGGATTTGACGTGGTTTTGGGAATTCAATGGCTTGAAACATTAGGACCCATACTTTGGGATTTTGGTTCACTCACTATGACTTTTCACATTAATGGGAAACGAACTGTCCTTCATGGGCTGAAAAACCTCAATCGGCATCAGCTACAT